>CP106725.1:125110994-125710994 GCA_025506655.1 Gossypium rotundifolium
GGTACTTAGCAGCCACCAAGAGGTCGTGGACCAGGTCGTGGTGGTAATGGTAATGGACGTGGACAAGGTGCACCGGTCGAGGTAATGGTGTTAGAGGTAACACGGATGCGAGACAGCAAGGATTGGTCTATGCTATCAGGCGTCGTGAGGACAGCGATGCACTTGATGTGATAACTGGTACGTTCTTCATCTCTGATGTACCTGTTACTGCTTTGATAGATATCGGATCTACCCACTCGTATGCTATTAGTGCTATATCTGGAAACCTAAATATTAGATCTGAGATTACCGATAGAGAGATGACGGTAATAGTCCTTTAGGACAGTCGGTAATAGTAAATAAATTATTCAGAGATGTGCCCTTAGAGATTCAAAGAGAGGTATTTCTAGTAGACTTGATGGAATTACCTTTCGGTGAGTTTGATCTTATTTTGGGCATGGATTGGTTGATGAAGCATCGGGCGCAATTGAATTGTGCCAAAAAGCGGATGTCAATTAGGACTGTGGATGATGAGGAGATAATAATGATAGGCGAGCGAAGAAACTTTTTGGCAAATGTGGTATCTGCTTTGAAGGCAGAAATGTTGGTGCGGAAAGGGAATAGAGCATTCCTAGCATTCTTCAGTGCTTTGGATGAGAAGGATTTATCAGTAGAAGGTGTGAGAATGATGAAAGAATTTCCAGATGTCTTTCCCAAAGAACTTCCGGGGTCTACCTCCAGATCGGGAAGTAGAATTTGGCATTGAGCTTTTGCCCGGAACTGCTCCAGTGTCCATTGCTCCTTATAAAATGGTACCGAAGGAGTTAGTGGAGCTTAAAGCTCAAATTCAAGAACTACTAGATCGGGGATTTATTCGACCAAGTGTGTCTCCGTGAGGAGCACCAGTTTTGTTTGTCAAGAAGAAGGATGGGTCAATGCGTATGTGCATTGATTATAGGCAGTTGAATAAATTGACGATCAAGAATAGGTATCCATTGCAGAGAATTAATGATCTGTTTGATCAATTAAGAGGAGCTTCAGTCTTTTCCAAGATTGATTTGAGATCGGGTTATCATCAACTCAATGTGAAGGAGGTAGATATTCATAAGACGGCATTTCAAACTTGTTATGGACATTATGAGTTTTTAGTGATGCCATTTGGTTTGACAAATGCACCAGCTACATTTATGGACATGATGAATCGGGTCTTTCACCCTTATTTAGACTGGTTCGTAGTAGTGTTCATAGATGACATTTTGGTATATTCGAGGAATGAATAAGAGCATGATTCTCATTTGCGCACTGTGCTGCAAATTTTGCGAGATAAACAACTTTATGCCAAATTCAGTAAGTGTGAATTTTGGTTGAAGGAAGTGACTTTCTTGGGTCATGTAGTGTCAGATGAAGGAATAAGAGTTGATCCTCGAAAGGTAGAGGCTGTGTTGGATTGGAAACCGCCAAAGTCAGTAGCTGAGATCCGAAGTTTCTTAGGTTTGGCTGGTTATTATAGATGTTTTGTTGAGGGGTTTTCATTGATTGCTGCACCCTTAACTAAGTTGTTGCGAAAGGAAGTACCGTATGTATGGACTGATAAACAACAAGAAAGTTTGAGCGAAGAAGATTCTAACTAAGGCGATCTTGATTCAACCAGAGGTCGAAAAAGAGTTTACTGATTTCATTGTGATCGTCACACGGGTTTAGGATGTGTACTGATGCAAAGTGGAAAAGTGGTAGCTTATGCTTCTCGACAGTTGAGGCCGCACGAAGTCAATTATCCTACTCATGATTTGGAGTTGGCTGCAGTAGTGTTTGCATTAAAAATTTGGAGACATTATCTTTACAGTGAGAAGTCAATTATTTATACGGACCATAAGAGTCTTAAGTACCTCCTTACCCAAAATGAGTTGAATTTAAGACAACGGAGATGGGTGGAGTTGTTAAAGGATTATGATTTCTCAATCGAGTATCATCCTGGAAAGGCTAACATTGTGGCAGACGCGTTGAGTAGTAAGGTTGTATCGGAGTTAAGAGCAATGTTTGGCCATCTCAGTTTATATGAGGATGGCAGTTTGCTAGCGAAACTTCAGGTGAAGCCTCTGTGGTTGGAACAAATCAAGGAAAAGCAATTATCCGATAAAAAGTTGGGTCCTTTAATACAACAAGCTGAAAGTGGTGTAATAGGAGATTTTGGTTTGAATAAAGATGGTGTACGGTGTTTTTGTGGAAGGGTTTGTATGCCCGAGGATTTGTATTTGAGGCAAACGATTCTTCTAAAGGCGCATAGTAGCCCTTATGCTATGCACCCTGGAGGAAATAAGATGTATCGGGATCTCCGTGAACAGTATTGGTGGCCAAAGTTAAAATGGGAAGTTACTGATTTTGTGGGAAAGTGTTTGACTTGTCAATAAGTAAAGGCAGAACATCAATTACCGTCGGGATTATTGCAACCAGGAAAGATTCCATTATGGAAATGGGAGCGGATAACGATGGATTTTCTAAGCGGGTTACCCTTAACACCTACTAAGAAAGATTCTTTCTGGGTGGTAGTAGATCGATTAACGAAGACTGCTCATTTTCTACCAGTTCGTATGGATTACTCATTGCAAAAGTTGGCTAAACTGTATGTATCTGAAATCGTGAGGTTGCATGGGGTACCAGTGTCTATCATATCAGACAGGGATCCTCGGTTTACATCACGGTTTTGAAAAGCTTTGCATGAGGCTCTGGGTAGTACGGCTTTTCACCCTCAGTCAGATGGTCAGTCGGAAGTAATCCAGATTTTGAAAGACATGTTAAGAGGTTGTGTGATTGATTTCAGAGGTAGTTGGGAGGATTTTCTACCGTTGGCAGAGTTTGCGTATAACAACAGCTATCAGTCTAGCATTCAGATGGCACCCTATGAAGCATTATATGGTCGTAGGTGTCGTACTCCTACTTGTTGGAGTGAATTAGGGGAACAACAACTTTTGGGTCCTGAATTGATATCAGAGATGGAAGAAAATGTAAAAGTTATTCGAGCGCGGTTAAAAGAAGCCTCGGATAGACAAAAGTCGTACTCGAATCTGAAGCGTAAAGATATTGAGTTTGTGGTGGGAGATCAGGTTTTTTTGAAAGTTTCACCATGGAAAAAGATTTTCAGATTCAGAAGGAAAGGCAAGTTGAGCCCTAGGTTCATTGGGCCGTACTGGGTATTGAAGCGTGTAGGACCAGTGGCCTATCAACTTGATTTACCTCCAGAATTAAGTCAGATTCATAGTGTTTTCCATGTTTCTATGCTGAGACGTTATAGATTGGATCCATCGCACATAGTACTGGTAGAAGAAGTGGAATTAAGGCCAGATTTTTCTTTCGAGGAGGAACCAGTGAGAATCTTAGACCGAGATGTTAAGGTGTTAAGAAAGAAGATTGTACTGCTGGTCAAGGTTTTATGGCGTAATCACGGAGCGGAGGAAGCTACGTGGGAGCCTGAGGATGCAATTCGACAACAATATCCTCATCTCTTTTAGCCAGGTAAATTTCGAGGACAAAATTTTCTTTAAGGAGGGTAGAGTTGTAACATCCTAAAATTTGAGTATGGAATTGATGCATGTTTTAGTGCTTAACTTGTGTATAGTAAAATTTTTCATGTTTAGTATAGTCTTGAGAAGACTTGAGAACTATTCGGAATTAGAATAAATTTTAGTAAAGAGTATTTAATTGAAGTGGATCAAGTGACCTTGAGGTTTAAGTAAAATTAGGTGTTAAAAATTAGCATAAGATGAGCTAGTAGCAAGGAGGTGTTGGCGCATGCATGTTTGTTTGAGGAGAGGTTGAATCTCTTAGCATGGAACTTGAAGTTTTTTTGCTTTTCCTTAAGCAAGTGTCGGTCATGGATAAGGATTGATGAGTTGGATTATTTTTTTATGGCAAGAAGATCATGAGAAAAGGCAAGTGATAACTTAGGAAAGGAATCATATGGAAAAGGCATGTAAGGGGACATAAGGCTTAAAACAAGGGCTCTGCTTTTGGAAAGCTTTGAATGGCTAATTGTCCATGAACATGGACGGTTTGTGGACTAAAGAGGAGCCAAATTTTATGGTAAGTCTTGGAAGAGTTAGTAGCTTGAGAGAATTTTTCATTTTGGTCTTTTGCTCTCCCAAAAACAAAACTTTTTCTCTCATCTTTCCTCTTGGCCGAATGTGCTTGTGATAGGAGAAAAAACCATCTTTGCCTTGTTTTCTTTTAGTTATTCTTTTGACCATTTGGTCATTTATTTGTTAATCACTCTAGTAGCTCATTTGGTGTTTCCATTTAGTGCCTAAAACATCAAAAACAAAACATTTTCTTCTCCTCTCTCTCTTGGCCGAATGCACCTGTAACACCCCAAACCCGGCCTATGCATTAAGCCCAGATTTCGGCATGCCACACAATTTTAACGAACATTCAAAACATTTAACGAAGTAAAAATCAATTTGCAAAATGATTAAGAATATTACTTTATCGAAAAATTGAGGTTTATTTGAAATGCTTGATTTAAAACACAAGAATTTGTCGTTTGATATATATATAAAGTAGTAATCGATAAAAACTTTAGATTTGTTAAATCGGAATATTTCATCAAAAAGTTTTAAAAGAATTTTCTAAGTTTCTAGATAAGAAAAACTTTTATTTGAAACGAGAGTTATAGAAAACCATTTACAAAAACAAAATCAATCCAACTTAAATAAACTAAAACATAAATAAATCCATCCACACAATAAAATCCATAATTAAAAGGCCTTATTACATCGCCATTAATAATACTTACTAGAACTTATAAAAGAAGTCTCAAAGTTTTATGAACCACCAATTGTAGTATAGCCACCCACGAAGTCATCTCTCAACCAAGTCTCCATCAATTGTTATTACACGAGAGGGTAAAAATAATGGGGTGAGTTACTTAGAACTCGATGTGCAACTCACTTACCATAGTCCATCGCCCAAGACCATTTAAACATTTATTTGGGCCTAAGCCCATTTCAAAATATAATAATTTAGTATTTGAAAATAATAATGCAAATGATATGCAATTCCCAAAACCAAACCTAGATTTCCATCCCAGACACACCCCGCATCCAACCAAACACACACTGTGGGGAGCTTTAGTCACCCACCCCGCCATCACAATCAAGTAGGCTTTATGCCCAATATCATATTTGTGGCAACGACCATTTAAATAATTGTGGTAAAACCACCGATCTAGATTTAAGACAACTGACCATTGTGATGAGTCACCTATCTAGAATTCGGCATTTAGCCTTTCTTCTCTTCATCATTGATCCCAACCCATGCAATCATGTTTATGCATTACAAAATATTTGTAAAGAAAACCATATTATAATTTATGAATTTTGGCCCATTAAAAACACATTTCACATATAGCCTATTTATCCATTATCATAAATGGCCCGATTATAAATTTTTACTGAAGGCCCAATTTGTCAAATAACACATATGGCCCAAATTTGCCAAATAACACATATGGCCCAAATTTTCCAAATAACACATATGGCCCAAATTTTCCAAATATCACATATGGCCCAATTTGCTAAATAACACATATGGCCCAAATTTGCCAAATAACACATATGGCCCAAATTTATCAAATATCACATATGGCCCAAATTTACCAATTAACACATATGGCCCAAATTTACCAAATAATACATATGGCCCAAATTTACCAAATATCACATATGGCCCAAATTTGCCAAATAACACATATGGCCCAAATTTGTCACTTATTATCGTTTTAACCATTAAGGGCGATTTTCAAAATTTCACAATCAAACCCTCGATTTTGAGATTTTAACACTAAGTGTCAATAATGTCATATTTTCCGATTTCACCAACTTTGCGATTTTTAATCCAACTTTAACCATTGTATAGTCATCTAACCCATGAGATATAGTGTGAGATTACACACCTGATTACGGTGAGAACTACACTCTCCCACTCGTCGATATCTAAACACACATTACGAAGGATTAGAACACTAAAATTTGATATTAAACTATTCTAATATTGAAAGATCTAAATCTTACCCTCGGAATCTCGAATAACCACTATTTCCGATTTCTCTCTGATCAAAGGTTCAATACCCTGAGTAAACAGTGGTTCGAGAGTACGTACGACTTCGAATATTTGATTTTCGCCGGATGAAGGTCCACAACCTGGTGGAAAATCTCGGATTCCTGAAATAGTCCTTCTCTTAAACTTAGGGGGATTAATAGAATCACCCCTCTTCCGAGTACTATATACTGCCCTTTTTATCCCTATTTTGATTGTCTTCAAAGACAAAGAAACATTAGTCCTAACAATAAACTATTGAAAATCTTAAAACTAAAGACTTGAAAGTGTAATCGGTTTACCTTGAAAATCCTTTACCTTGACTGATGAAATCTCCTTTTTCACCCGATCTATAATAGCTATAATCACTTAAGATGTAGAAAAGAAATCGGCACTCCACTATACCACTACAAAGAAAGAAGAATTTGTTTGAAGGAGAAAAGATTAAAATAAAAGAAAAGAATGATTCGCCTAAGGTTTTACCATCAACATTCGGCCATAATGAAGAATGAGAGAGAGGATGATATTTGAAAGTCTTTTCAAAAACAATGAAAGAACAAAAAGAATAGAGAGAGAGTTTATGTATCTATTTTCCAAGGATGAAAGATGAACAAATAAATGGGTTTTGAAGTTGGTGTATATTCAGCCAACAAAAGAAAAAGAGAATGAATTAGGTTTCTTCAAAGTTGCATGGCTTCGGCACAAAAGAGAAAAAGGAAGAATATGATACTAATTGGTCAAAAAAGAAATGGCCAAACAACCAAAAATTGCCAATGGTTACAAGTACATTCGGCTAGAGAAAAGGGTTTTGGAGAGAATGAAAAAAAAATGCTCATGTTGCTAAAGGAATTGACCAAACTAGCTACTAATCCCTATCAAGCTACTAACAAAAATTTGGCCAACCTCCCTAGCCCCAAAAACCGTCCAAATACATGGACAATAGGCCATTAAAAAGTTTCCAAAACATCTTCCCTTAATCCAAGCCTTATGTCCCCTTATCATACCAAAACTTCTTGATTCCATACCTTAAGTTAGTACTTACCTTATTCCCTTAGTCTACTTTCCATAAATGAAAAAGTCCATCCTTACCATAAGTATTGCTTGACCGACACTTGCCATACAAGTGCAAAAATAAAAATCATCTAATTGCTATCCAAGGGATTCGAACATCTCCCCTCATGCAATTACTCATGTGCCAACACCACCTTGCCAATTACTTATCTTATGCTAATTTTAGACACTTAAATTTACTTAAACCTCAAAATCACTTGATCCACTTCAATTAAATACTCCTTACTAGAATTTTTTCTAATTCCGAATAGTTCTCAAGTCTTCTCAAGACTATACTAAACATGAAAAATTTTACTATACACAAGTTAAGCACTAAAACATGCATCAAATAAATACTTCAAATTTTAGGATGTTACAATTCTACCCTCCTTAAAGAAAATTTCGTCCTCGAAATTTACCTGGCTAAAAGAGATGAGGATATTGTTGCCAAATTGCATCCTCAGGCTCCCATGTAGCTTCCTCCATCGGTGATTACGCCATAAAACTTTGACCAACGGTACAGTCTTCTTTCTTAGCACTTTAACATCTCGGTCTAAGATTTCCACTGGTTCCTCCTCGAAAGACAAATCTGGCCTTAATTCCACTTCTTCTACCAGTACTATGTGTGATGGATCCGATCTATAACGTCTCAACATATAAACATGGAAAACACAATGAATCTGACTCAATTCTGGAGGTAAATCAAGTTGATAGGCTACTGGTCCTACACGCTTCAATACACTGTACGACCCAATGAACCTAGGGCTCAACTTGCCTTTCCTTCCGAATCTGAAAATCTTTTTCCACGGAGAAACTGTCAAAAAGACCTGATCTCCCACCGTAAACTCAATATCTTTATGCTTTAGATCTGCGTACAACTTTTGTCTATCCGATGCTTCCTTTAATCGTGCTCGGATAACTTTTACCTTTTCTTCCGTCTCAGTTATCAATTCAGGACCCAACAACTGTCGTTCCCCAAATTTAGTCCAACAAGTAGGAGTACGACACCTACGACCATATAACGCTTCATAGGGTGCCATCTGAATACTGGATTGATAACTAATGTTAAATGTAAACTCTGCCAACGGTAGAAAATCCTCCCAACTACCTCTGAATTCGATCACACAACCTCTTAACATGTTTTCCAAAATCTGGATTACTCTTTCCGACTGACCATCTGACTGAGGGTGAAAAGCTGTACTGAAGTTTAACTTTGTACCCAGAGCATCATGCAAAGCTTTCCAAAACCGTGATGTAAACCGAGGATCCCTATCCGATATGATAGACAGTGGTACCCCATGCAACCTCACGATTTCAAATACATACAGTTTAGCTAACTTTTGCAATGAGTAATCCGTACGAACTGGTAGAAAATGAGCAGTCTTCGTTAATCGATCTACTACCACCTGCATGAATCTTTCTTAGTAGGTGTTAAGGGTAACCCACTAACAAAATCCATCGTTATCCGCTCCCATTTCCATAATGGAATCTTTACTGGTTGCAACAATCCCGACGGTAATTGATGTTCTGCCTTTACTTGTTGACAAGTCAAACACTTTCCCACAAAATCAGTAACTTCCCATTTTAACTTTGGCCACTAATACTATTCACGAAGATCCCGATACATCTTATTTCCTTCGGGATGCATAGCATAAGGGCTACTATGCACCTCTAAAAGAATTATTCGCCTCAAATCTGAATTCTCGGGCATACAAACCCTTCCATGAAAACACAGTACACCTTCTTTGTTCAAACCAAAATCTCCTATTACACCACTTTCAGCTTTTTGTATTAAAGGACCCAACTTTTCATCAGATAATTGCTTTTCCTTGATTTGTTCCAACCACAGAGGCTTCACCTGAAGTTCTGCTAACAAACTGTCATCCTCATACAAACTGAGATGAGTAAACATTGCTCTCAACTCTGATACAACCTTTCGACTCAAAGCGTTTGCCACAACATTAGCCTTTCTAGGATGATACTCGACTAAGAAATCATAATCCTTTAATAACTCCACCCATCTCCGTTGTCTTAAATTCAAATCCTTTTGGGTAAGGAGATACTTAAGACTTTTATGGTCTGTATAAATGATTGACTTCTCACCATAAAGATAATGTCTCCAAATTTTTAATGCAAACACTACCGCAGCCAATTCCAAATCATGAGTAGGATAATTGACTTTATGCGGCCTCAACTGTCGAGAAGCATAAGCTACCACTTTTCCACTTTGCATTAGTACACATCCTAAACTCATGTGTGACGATCACAAGAAATAAAGATAAACTCTTTTTGACCTCTGGTTGAATCAAGATCTGTACTTAGTTAGAATCTTCTCGGTTTCTCGAAACTTTTACATTGTTTATTGGTCCATACATACGGTACTTCCTTAGTAACAACTTAGTTAGGGGTGTGACAATCAACCAAAACCCTCAACAAAGCTTCTATAATAACCACCAAACCCAAGAAACTTGGATCTCACTCATCGACTTTAGCGGTTTCCAATCCAACATGACCTCTACCTTTCGAGGATCAACTCTTATTCCTTCAACTGACACTGCATGACCCAAGAAAGTCACTTCCTTCAACCAAAATTCACACTTACTGAATTTGGCATAAAGTTGCATATCACACAGAATTTGTAACACAGTGCACAAATGAGAGTCATGCTCTTCTTCATTCCTCGAATATACCAAGATGTCATCTATGAACACTACTACGAACTGGTCTAAATAGGACTGGAAGACTCGGTTCATCATGTCCATAAATGCAGCTGGTGCATTAGTCAAACCAAATGGCATCACTAAAAACTCATAATGTCCATAACGAGTTCGAAATGTCATCTTATGAATATCTGCCTCCTTCACCTTGAGTTGATGATAACCCGATCTCAAATCAATCTTGGAAAAGACTGAAGCTCCTCTTAATTGATCAAATAGGTCATCGATTCTCGATAATGGATACCTATTCTTGATCGTCAATTTATTTAACTGCCTATAATCAATGCAGATACGCATCGACCCATCCTTCTTCTTGACGAACAAAATCGGTGCTCCCCACGGAGACACACTTGGTCGAATAAATCCCTAATCTAATAGTTCTTGAATTTGATCTTTAAGCTCCGCTAACTCCTTCGGTGCCATTCTATAAGGAGCAATAGACACTGGAGCAGTTCTGGGTAAAAGCTCAATGCCAAATTCTACTTCCCAATCTAGAGGTAGACCCAGAAGTTTTTCGGGAAAGACATCTAAAAATTCTTCCACCGTTCTTAGACCTTCTACCGATAAATCCTTGGCATCCAAAGCACTGATGAATGCTAGGGATGCTCTATTCCCTTTTCGCACCAACTTTTCTACCTTCAAAGTAGATACCACATTTGCCAAAAAGTTTCTTCGCTCACCTATCATTATTATCTCCTCATCATCCACAGTCCTAATTGACATCTGCTTTTCGGCACAATTCAATTGCGCCCGATGCTTCACCAACCAATCCATGCCCAAAATAAGATCAAACTCACCGAAAGGTAATTCCATCAAGTCTGCTAGAAATACCTCTCTTTGAATCTCTAAAGGCACATCTCTGAATAATTTATTCACTATTACCGACTGTTCTAAACGACTAATTACCGTCATCTCTCTATCGGTAATCTTAGATCTAATATTTAGGTTTCTAGATATAGCACTAGCAACATACGAGTGGGTAGATCCGATATCTATCAAAGCAGTAATAGGTACATCAGAGATGAAGAACGTATCACATCAGGTGTATTGCCGTCCTCACGACGCTTGACAGCATAGACCAATCCTGGCTGTCATGCCTCCGTGTTACCTCTAACACCATTACCTCGACCCGGTGCACCTTGTCCACGTCCATTACCATTACCACCATGACCTGGTCCACGACCTCTTGGTGGCTGCTGAGTACCTCTAGTTGGCTGAGCCTCAGGGTTACGAGCTTCTTGAGTCATTTCAGTCCGTCGAGGACAATTCTTAAACCGATGATCCTTAGATCCACATTTAAAATAGGCTCCAGTTTTCCTCTAACATTCTCTAGGATGTCATCTACCACAGTCGACACATTCTCAAATCTGATTGGTGGTCACAGGTGCCCTAACTTGAACTGCCTCATCATTCCGTGGTCTCTTTTGAAACCTTTTAGAAGAACCAGAATACTTAAAATCCTCTTGCCTCTTACTTTTCCCGATTTCGTGTTTCAAATCTTAGCCTCTTGGCTATCTTAGCTTTCTCTACTAGCGAGGTAAAAGTCCGCACTTGTTGTGGGGCTATCGATACCAAGCAACTCATCATTCATCCATCCTCAAAGTGTACACATACTCATGATCGATCGCACTATAGTACGAGCATAATGACTTAAACGAAGAAATTACGCTTCGTAAGTCGCTCTGATCTTACTTCCTTGAGCCAAATTCAGAATTCCTTCCTCCGCATCTACATAACTTGTCCCGACGTACTTCCCTTGGAAAGCAGCTTTAAAGAAATCCCAATTTGTAACATCCTAAATATTCGAGTATCATTATGTTGCTAAGTGTTAGCTCGGGTTTACTTGGAATTAGAATAAATATTAGTAAAGTGTACTTTAATGTAAAGAAATTAGGTGACCTTGAAACTTAAGTTAATTAAGTACTAAAAGATGGCATAAGATGAGTAATTGGCAAAGTGGTGATGGCACCATAAGTTGGACTTGAGGGAGAGGTTGAATCACCTAGCATGCAATTAGGGAGTTTTATTTTGCTTTATCCTAGCATGTGTCGGCTATGGATAAGATTAGGATGAGTTGGATTTTTTTTTTTGGTAAGAAGACTAAGGGTTATGGAAAGCTTGAGTTAGGGGATTGAATGGCTTGAATTGGGGATAATGTTTCTCTCACTTAAGGAAAAAGGAGGATGATAAGGCTTAAGAACAGGTTGATGTTTTGGAAACTTTCTAATGACCTTTTGACCATGTATGTGGACGGCATAGGGGCTAGGGGGGATGGCTGATTTTGTTGATTGGTTTGGTAGGCTTGGGAGTTGAATGAAAACTTTCTTTTTGGTCATTTGGTGCTTGCTTATCAAACTCTCTTCCGAAAATTTGCTCTCTCCCTAGCCGATTATACCTTAAACCTTGAGGAAACTATAACATCTTTTTACCATCCTTTCTCTTTGACCATTTGGTCATTTCTTTGCCAATCATTCTTCCTAGTGCCGAAACTATCATCACACAAAAAGAAAGAAGGCCATTCTTTTTCTCATTTTTCCTCTCCAATGCCGAATGCACTTTTCTCCTAAACTAAATTCTCTTTTCTTTCTCTTTTCTTTCTCTTTTCCTTCTCTTTTCTTTCACTTTTCTTTCTCTTTCCTTTCTCTCTTTCTCTCTTGAAACTGAATCATATCACTTCCATTTTCCATTCTTTTACTTTCTTCTAAACTAAAGTCTTTTCAATATTTTCTCTCATGGCCGAATGTTAGTTTGCTCTTATACCGAATCTTTTTCATTATCTTTGTTTGGTCATAACCGAATTCTCTTTTAGTCATAAGTATTCTTCTCACTCAATTCTTTTCAACCGTGGACAATAGTGAGATTTTTGGAGGGCTGAAACTCAAAGTGTTCTTGAGTATTGTGGATTGTTGGAATCGATCTTAAGAGTTAAGGTAAGGAGTTTATTCAAGGATTCTCATATTATTCGTCATATTGGTATAGTTAGTTATTTAATCAATTTCGTTATAGGGACGTAATAGCTCGATCATTCTTCGTGGAACAAGGATAATTGTGGTAAGTCAATCTCTTCTTTTTTAAAAAATCGTTAGTCCTATTTCGATAGTTATTAGTTTGACTAATGATTTTATGTCATTAAAGACATTCAAGATAGGGCAGAAAAGGGCAGTGAATAGTCTTCAAAAGAGGGTGGTTCCGCTAATCCCCCTAAGTATAACGAAGGGCTGTTTCAGGAATCTGGGATTTTCCACCAGGTTATGGACCCTCATCCGAGGAGAATCAGTTGTTTGAAATCATTCGTACCCCCGAACCTTTGTTCGTTCGTGGATTCTCATCAGGCAACGAATCAACAATCGAGGAGAAACCAAAAATAGAAGTGGTTCAAAATCCTGAGGGTAAAGATTTAGATCGTTTATCAATAGTGTAGTTTTAAAATATGATAGTGCTCTAATTTATCGTGTTACGTTTAGGTATTGACGAGCGGGAAAGTCTAGTACTCACAATAACCAGGTGTGTAACTTCACACTTATCTCGGGTTAGATGTTAAACCGTAAGTATTGAGAAAAATCATAAAGATGACAAAATAAAAAAAAATACGTAATAATTAGTATTTTTATGAAAATACATGAAAACGGTTAAAGTTGTGAAATTTATGAAAATGCCCTCAATGAGTTAGTTGGTAAATTGTAAATTTTATGTCTCATGTGTTAAATGGGCCGAAAATATGATAGATCGTTAAATGGGCCAAAAACATGCTAGATCGTTAAATGGGCCAAAAATATGCTAGATCGTTAAATGGGCCGAAAATATGCTAGATCGTTAAATGGGCTAAAAATATGCTAGATTGTTAAATGGGCCGAAAATATGCTAGATCGTTAAATGGGCCAAAAATATACTAGATCGTTAAATGGGCCGAGAATATGCTAGATCGTTAAATGGGCCGAAAAATATGTTAGATCCTTAAATGGGCCTAAGTTGCTAGATTGCTAAATGGGCTATATGTTATTTTGTGTTATGGGCTTTAATAAAAACTTGAAATATTGTTTCACTTGTAAATTGGGCTTTTTATTAAAATTATCATATGGATATAGATTGTTATGCATACATGTTTGCATGGGTTGGGAAAATGATGAAGAGAAGAAAGGCCTGTTGCCAAAATCTAGTTCGATGGCTCTGCCACACATATTTTAATGGCTTATTGCCTCTAGTTCGGTGGCTCTGCCACAAATATTTAAATGGCTTATTGCCTCTAGTTCGGTGGCTCTGCCACAATTATTTCAATGGCTTAATGCCTCTAGTTCGATGACTTTGTCACAATCTAGTTCGGTGGTTCACCACAACATTATTAAAAAATGGCTTTATGCCTATGATTGGTGTGTTGGCGGGGCGGGTTGACTTGATCCCCACAGGTGTGATGGTTGGTATGGGTGGTGTGTAGCGGATGGAAATTAGGTTTGGGTGGGAAATTTCATTTTGCATGCATCTCATTTATTATATTGCTAAATCTGTTAATGGGCTCAAGCCCAAAATAATGACTTGATGATCTGGCCCAATGGATATAGTAAGTGAGTTATACACTAAGTTCGAGTAACTCACCCCTTAAATTTTCCATCTCGTAATGGAAATTGACGTGGACTGGCCGAGGATGACTTCGTGGAGGCCATCGCAAACATGGGTTTATAAACCTTGAACTTTTATTAAGTATTTTCTTTAAATTACTATTTTGGATATGATGTAATAAGGCCTCTATTAATATTTTATGGATTTTACGTGTGGATGGATTTAAATTACATTTTAGATATTTTAATATGGGCTTTTGTTAATCCTATAATGTTTCCTTAAAATACTTTGGGTTTTCAAACATATGAGATTCTTTATCTATTCTTATTTTCAAATCTTTTTTAAACTTTTTAAAAACTACTTTAAGATTTTTGATAATTAAATACTAAATGTTAAGATTTCAATTAATGTTTCTTAAATTCATCGAATTTAAATCATTTCTCTTGGTTTTTATTAAACTTTATTTTAAAAAGGTTTTGTAGTACCGATACACCTAAATCATTAGAAATATTAAAAGAATGTTCGATCTGTGTGACAAACCAAATCTCGTCTTGACGCATAGACCTCGTTTGGGGTGTTACACAATTAACTAATGCAGCCTCGGTGCCTTCTCGGACAGTAAGCCACCATTGATACGCCTTGTCTCTTAACAAAGACACGGCTCCTCTCAGTTTTTGCTCGACGGTGCATTCCAAATCATCCATAATTCGTTCTACAGCCTCAAGCCAATATTCTGCCACATTCGGAGCTACACCAGAGACACCTCTAAAAACTTCTGCACCACTAGACTTGAGTCGTTCCGATATTGATCCGCGAGTTACTGGCCCAATTCTAGCTCCAGCTACTCTTTCTAAGACTCGGAACATTACTTGAGTCAAAGCATTATCCTCATTCGTATGATCATGAGATCCAGTTTCGCTCTCGAATGACGCAGGTGCATCCTTTTCCGGTATATGACCTGGTGCTTCAGACACAGCACCTCGTCCTCTACCACGGCCACGTCTACCGTGTTCACGGCCACATCCTCTAGAACTCATATTGACTAATTCGCTTTAATCTGATTACAAGTTTTATGAATCAGAATCTTATTTCAGTGTTTATTAACGATATTTTATGAGATATAAGAGATAGAGTTGTTTTCGCTCACATCCTATAGTCTCGATCTCTATCATTTTCAACACCTAAAACTAGAAGTTCTAGAGTGTTCCTTAGGTCTCATCACAAAAATAAACAAATGCTTACTGAACATACTTACTTAGCTTGGTGTCGGATGCTCGTGGAGCCATACTACCTTTAAAACATAAAGTCTAGAAATTTAAGTGGTTTTTAACCAAAAATCATCGTTGAACCCAAACCACAGCCGAGTTTTAAAACTGGGCTCTGATACCATAAAATGTAACACCCCAAACCTAGCCTATGCATTAAGCCCGAATTTCAGCATGCCACACAATTTTAACGAACATTCAAAACATTTAACGAAGTAAAAATCAATTTGCAAAATGATTAAGAATATTACTTTATCGAAAAATCGAGGTTTATTTGAAATGCTTGATTTAAAACACAAGAATTTGTCGTTTGATATATATATAAAGTAGTAATCGATAAAAACTTTAGATTTGTTGAATCGGAATATTTCATCAAAAAGTTTTAAAAGAATTTTCGAAGTTTCTAGATAAGAAAAACTTTTATTTGAAACGAGAGTTATAGAAAACCATTTACAAAAAACAAAATCAATCCAACTTAAATAAACTAAAACATAAATAAATCCATCCACACAATAAAATCCATAATTAAAAAGGGCTTATTACATCGCCATTAATAATACTTAATAGAACTTATAAAAGAAGTCTCAAAGTTTTATGAACCACCAATTGTAGTATAGCCACCCCACGAAGTCATCTCCGAACCAAGTCTCCATCAATTGTTTGTACCTGAGAGGGGTAAAAATAATGGGGTGAGTTACTTAGAACTCAGTGTGCAACTCACTTACCATAGTCCACTGGGCCAAGACCATTTAAACATTTATTTGGGCCTAAGCCCATTTCAAAATATAATAATTTAGTATTTAAAAATAATAATGCAAATGATATGCAATTCCCAAAACCAAACCTAGATTTCCATCCAGACACACACCTGCATCCAACCAAAGACACTGTGGGGAGCTTTAGTCACCCACCGCCATCACATCAAGTAGGCTTTAAGCCCAATATCATATTTGTGGCAACGGCCATTTAAATAATTGTGGTAAAACCATCGATCTAGATTTCGGGCAACGACCATTGTGACAGAGTCATCTATCTAGAATTCTGGCATTTAGCCTTTCTTCTCTTCATCATTGATCCCAACCCATGCAATCATGTTTATGCATTACAAAATATTTGTAAAGAAAACCACATTATAATTTATAAATTTTGGCCCATTAAAAACACATTTCATATATAGCCCATTTATCCATTATCATAAATGGCCCAATTATAAATTTTTAATTAAGGCCCATTTATCGATTATCACATGTGGCCCAAATTCTCAATTATCACATATGGCCCAATTTGTCAAATAACACATATGGCCCAAATTTGCCAAATAACACATATGGCCCAAATTTGCCAAATAACATATATGGCCCAAATTTTCCAAATAACACATATGGCCCAAATTTTCCAAATATCACATATGGCCCAATTTGCCAAATAACACATATGGCCCAAATTTGCCAAATAACACATATGGCCCTAATTTATCAAATATCACATATGGCCCAAATTTACCAATTAACACATATGGCCCAAATTTACCAAATATCACATATGGCCCAAATTTTCCAAATAACACATATGGCCCAAATTTTTCACTTATTATCGTTTTAACCATTAAGGGCGATTTTCAAAATTTCACGATCAAAGCCTCGATTTCGAGATTTTAACACTAAGTGTCAATAATGTCATATTTTCCGATTTCACCAACTTTGTGATTTTTAATCCAACTTTAACCATTGTATAGTCATCTAACCCATGAGATATAGTGTGAGATTACACACCTGATTACGGTGAGAACTACACTCTCCCGCTCGTCAATATCTAAACACACATTACGAAGGATTAGAACACTAAAATTTGATATTAAACTATTCTAATATTGAATGATCTAAATCATACCCTCGGAATCTTGAATAACCACTATTTGCGATTTCTCTCCGATCAAAGGTTCAATACCCCGAGTAAACAGTGGTTTGGGAGTACGTACGACTTTGAATATTTGATTTTCACCGGATAAAGGTCCACAACCCGGTGGAAAATCTCGATTCCCGAAACAGTCCTTCTCTTAAACATAGGGGGATTAATAGAACCACCCCTCTTCCAAGTACTATATACTGCCCTTTTCGTCCCTATTTTGATTGTCTTCAAAGACAAAGAAACATTAGTCCTAACAATAAACTATCAAAAATCTTAAAACTAAAGAATTGAAAGTGTAATCAGTTTACCTTGAAAATCCTTTACCTTGACTGATGAAATCTCCTTTTTCACCCGATCTATAATAGCTATAATCACTTAAGATGTAGAAAAGAAATCGGCACTCCACTATACCACTACAAAGAAAAAAGAATTTGTTTGAAGGAGAAAAGATTAAAATAAAAGAAAAGAATGATTTGGCTAAGGTTTTACCATCAACATTCGGCCATAATGAAGAATGAGAGAGAGGATGATATTTGAGAGTCTTTTCAAAAAGAATGAAAGAACAAAAAGAATAGATAGAGAGTTTATGTATCTATATTCCAAGGATGAAAGATGAACAAAGAAATGGGTTTTGAAGTTGGTGTATATTCGGCCAAAAGAAAGAAAAAGAGAATGAATTAGATTTCTTCAAAGTTGCATGGTTTCGGCACAAAAGAGAAAAAAGAAGAAAATGATACTAATTGGTCAAAAAAGAAATGGCCAAACGACCACAAATTTGCCAATGGTTACAAGTACATTCGGCTAGAGAAAAGGATTTTGGACAGAATGAAAAAAAATGCTCATGTTGCTAAAGAAATTGACCAAACTAGCTACTAATCCCTATCAAGCTACTAACAAAAATTCGACCAACCTCCCTAGCCCCAAAAATTGTCCAAATACATAGACAATAGGCCATTAAAAAGTTTCCAAAACATCTTCCCTTAATCCAAGCCTTATGTCCCCTTATCATACCAAAACTTCTTGATTCCATACCTTAAGTTAGTACTTACCTTATTCCCTTAGTCTACTTTCCATAAATGAAAAAGTCCATCCTTACCATAAGTATTGCTTGACCGACACTTGCCATACAAGTGCAAAAATAAAAATCATCTAATTGCTATCCAAGGGATTCGAACATCTCCCCTCATGCAATTACTCATGCGCCAACACCACCTTGCCAATTACTCATCTTATGCTAATTTTAGACACTTAAATTTACTTAAACCTCAAAATCACTTGATCCACTTCAATTAAATACTCCTTACTAGAATTTATTCTAATTCCGAATAGTTCTCAAGTCTTCTCAAGACTATACTAAACATGAAAAATTTTACTATACACAAGTTAAGCACTAAAACATGCATCAAATAAATACTTCAAATTTTAGGATGTTACAGCACCATTGCTCAAACTCTCATTTATTGTTTTCTCTTATTTTCAAAAATTTAATCATAACTCTCTCTCATCCTTATTTCTTCCTTTCAACATTTTGATTTTTCTTTTCAACATACTTTCAACACTTTCTTTTCTTCTTGGCCGAATGATAGACTACCTCCATAGCAGAATCAATTCTTTCTCTTCTTTTGTTTTTGCATAGCCGAATCTCCTATTCTCTATAAGCATCTATTCTTCAATCATTCTTTTTCTTTTATTCAAATCTTGGATCATCGTGAAATAGTGGAAGGGTCGAATCTTTATTTTCTTGGTGAAATCTTAAAGATCATTTAAGATTCGATAATAACGTACAAAGGATTCTCTTGAGATTTTTCGGAATATTAAGACAATCAAAATAGGGATGAAAAGGGCAGTGAATAGTACTCGGAAGAGGGGTGGTTCTATTAATCCCCCTAAGTTTAAGAGAAGGACTGTTTCGGGAATCCGAGATTTTCCACTGGGTTGTGGACCTTCATCCGGCAAAAATCAATTATTTGAAGTCGTACATACTCCCGAACCATTGTTTACTCAAGGTACTGAACCTTTGATCGGAGAGAAATTGCAAATAGTGGTTGTTCGTGATTCCGAGGGTAAGATTTAGATCGCTCAATATTAGAATAGATTAATATTAAATTTTAGTGTTCTAATCCTTTGTAATGTGTGTTTAGATATCGACGACCGGGGGAGTGTAGTTCTCACCATAATCAGGTGTGTAATCTCACACTATATCTCATTGGTTAGATGACTACACAACGATTAAAGTTGGATTAAAAATCACAAAGTTGAACAAATCGGAGAATATGGTATTATTGACACTTTAGTGTTAAGATCGTAAAATCAGTATTAGGATCGTGAAAATTTTGAAATCGCCCTTAATGGCTAAAACAATAATATTTGATAAATTTGGGCCATATATATGATATTTGATAAATTTGGGCCATATATGTGATATTTGATAAATTTGGGCCATATATGTGATATTTGATAAATTTGGGCCATATATGTGATATTTGGCAAATTTGGGCCATATATGTGAAATTGGTAAATTTGGGCCATATATGTGATATTTGGCAAATTTGGGCCTTATATGTGATATTTGGTAAATTTGGGCCATATGTGAGATGTTGTAAATTTGGGCCTTATATGTGATATTTGGCGATTATGGGCCATTTGTGAGATTTGGTAAATTTGGGCCTTATATGTGATATTTGGAAATTATGGGCCATATGTGATATTTGGTAAATTTGGGCCACATATTTGATATTTGATAAATTTGGGCCATAAATGAAATTTGATAATTGGATCAATTGTGATAATTGAAAAATGGGCTATATGCGATATGTGTTTTAATGGCCCAAAAATTCATAAATTATAATATGGTTTTCCTTATAAATATTTTGAAATGCATAAACATGATTGCATGGGTTGGGATCAATGATGAAGAGAAGAAAGGCTTAATGCCAGAAATCTAGATAGGTGACTCTGTCACAATGGCCGTTGTTCGAAATCTATATCGTTGGTTTTACCACAATTATTTAAATGGCGTTGCCACAAATATGATATTAGGCTTAAAGCCTACTTGATTGTGTTGGTAGGGTGGGTGACTAAAGCTCCCCTGTGTGTGTTGGTTGGGTACGGGGTGTGTAGCGGATGGAAATCTAGGTTTGGTTTTGGGAATTGCATATCATTTGCATTATTGTTTTAAGTACTAAATTATTATATTTTGAAATGGGCTTAGGCCCAAATAAATGTATAAATGGTCTTGGCCCAAGTGGACTATGGTAAGTGAGTTGCACATCGAGTTCTAAGTAACTCACCCCATTTTTTTTACCCTCTCGTGTAATAACAATTGTTGGAGCCTTGGTTCGGAGATGACTTCGTGGGGTGGCTATACTACAAATGGTGGTTCATAAAACTTTGAGACTTCTTTTATAATTTTTAAGTACTATTTTTTATTGGCGATGTAATAAGGCCTTTTTAAATATGGATTTTATAATGTGGATGGATTATTATGTTTTAGTTTTATTAAGTTGGATTGATTTAGTTTTTCATAAATGATTTTCTATAACTTTCTTATAAAAACAAAAGTTTTTCTTAACTAGAAACTTAGGAAATTCTTTTAAAACTTTTTGATGAAATATTCCAATTAAATAAATCTAAAGTTTTTATCAATTACTACTTGTTATATATCAAACGACAAACTCTTGTGTTTTTAAACAAGCATTTCAAATAAACCTCGATTTTTCGATAAAGTAATGTTCTTAATCGTTTTGAAGTTTAATTTCTACATTGTTAAATGTTTTGAATGTTCATTAAATTTGTGTGGCATGCCAAAATCCGGGCTTAATGCATAGGCTGGGTTTGGGGTGTTACAAATGACATGAGCAATTATAAATGAAAAGTTCTATGAGATTAAACGGTTGGATTTTGAATTAAATTTCAAACATGTTTATAATGATGGTTATGAAAAAAAATTGTTAATTTTTCATTATGTCATATTTTTATGTTTGAGATGTGACTTTTATTTATATATTTAATTTAGGCTTGTTTCTATACATGACCTAGCCAGTTATTCTTAATTGTTAATTGATTATGCAAAACTCTTGTTAAAAGGGCTTTAAAAGTATTTTGAATTGATCTCATATCTCATCATGGCTAAACAAAATAACGAGTTATTTGTTCCACCAGTTTTACTCCATTCCCTGAAGTGAATGTAGCAATTCATAACAATTATGAAAATTTAACTTATTTTCATTATTGACAAATAGATAAGAAGAAGATAGATGCTTCAAAATATTGTCTAATGCTTATTCCTAGTACTGAATGTTCAATGATTTATATTAATTTATCATTCCTTGAAGCAGATGATATCTATATAATCTTATTGGTAAGATGTAACACCCCAAACCCGGTCTATGCGTTAAGACTAGATTTGGTTTGTTACATAAATCGAACTATCTTAATAATTACGATGAAAAATAAAAATCATTTTTAATTACAAGGTTAAATAAAAACCAAAAGAGTATTTTAAATTTGTTATATATGAGAAAAATATTAATTGAAAATATCATTAATATTGCATTGATAAAATCCTTAGAGTAAATTTTTATAAGAGTTCAAAATATTTAAGAAAATGATAAAGGAATTTCATATATTTGAAAACCCAAATTATTTTAAGAAAACAAAATAATTATAAGCCCATATTAATAGTCCAAAACATAATTTAAATCCATCCCACATAAAATCCATAAAACATTTATAGAGGCCTTATTACATCAAACCCATAATAGTAAATTATAGAAAGTCTTTAATAAAAGTTCAAAGTTTCATTAACCCTTATTTGTAGTATGGCCCCAACGAAGTCATCCTCTACCAAGTCCACGTCAATTTCCATTACCCGAGATGAAAATTTGAGGAGTGAGTTACTTAGAACTCGATGTATAACTCACTACTTATTTATTGGGCCAGATCATCAAATCATTATTTTGGGCTTGAGCACATCAGCAGAGTTTAACAATATAAATAATAATATGTATGCAAAATGAAGTTCCCAACCCCAAACCTAATTTCCATTCTCTACACACCCCCGTACCAACCATCACACCTGCGGGGATCAAGTCAACCCACCCCGCCATCACACCAATCGCAGGCATTAAGCCATTTTATATTTGTGGCAGAGCCACCGAACTAGATTGTGACAAAGTCACCAAACTAGAGGCATTGAGCCATTAATATTTGTGGCAGAGCCACCGAACTAGAGGCAAATAGCCATTTAATTAATTTGTGGCAGAGCCACCGAACTAGATTTTGGCAACAGGCCTTTCTTCTCTTCATTATTAATCCCAACCCATGCAACATGTATGCAAAAATTTGTCTATGTTCATATGATGATTTTATCAAAAGATTTAAATACCATACGAGTCAATATTTCTAGTTTTTGTTAAGGCCCAAAATTTCGAAATAGCATATAGCCCATTTAGCAATCTAGCATCTTAAACCCAATTTACGATCTAGCTAAGAGTTTGGCCCATTTAACAATTTATCAGGCTTTTTGGCCCATTTAACAATTTATCAGGCTTTTCGTCCCATTTATCGATCTACCAGAGATTTCGGCCCATTTATCGATCTAGCAGAGATTTCGGCCCATTTATCGATCTAACAGAGATTTCGGCCCATTTTACTAACTAGCATATTTTTCGGCCCATTTTTACGAGACATAAAATTTACATATTAACAACTAACTTCATGAGGGCGTTTTTGTAATTTTCACAATTTTAATCGTTTTCATGTATTTTCACCGAGATACCAATTAATACGTATTATACCGATTTTGTCATTTTTACGATTTTACTCAATACCATGAATGACATCCAACCCAAGAAAAGTGTGAAGTTACACACCTTGATATCGTGAGTACTAAACCTTCCCGCTCGTCAACACCTAAACATAATACGATCTATTAGAACACTATCATTTATCAAAAATATTCTATTGGGATTTGATCCAAATCCTTACCCTTTGATTTTGAATCACTTATATTTTGGTTTATCCTCGTTTATCGATTCGTTTGCGCTGAAAATCCACTAACGTACAATGGCTCAAGAGTACGAACTACTTGAATAATTGATTTCCCTCGGTTAATGGTCCGCAACCCGGTGGAAAATCCGGATTCTCAAAGCGACCCTTCTTTTATATTTAGGGGAATAGCGGATCCACCCTCTTACGAAGACTATGGATTGCCGTTTTTGCCCTATTTTGAATGTCTTCAATGACAAAAGATCATTAATCCAACTTAAGAATATATCGAAAATAATACTAAAGGTTTTAAGGGTGAGATTTCCTTACCACAAAGATCCTTGCTCCACAATATGAGAATCGACCAAAACGTTCCCTTAACACCTTAAATCGATTTCAACGTTCTATGATACTCACGAACACTTGAGTTCCGATCCTCTACTATCGCCTTAAAATATAACAAAGAAAAGTTAATAGAAAGAATGATTATTTCAATCCAAGATATCCTTCTTACCACCATCAAGATTCGGCCAAAACCATTATTATCTAAAATTAACTAGAAAAAAAAAACTCTTACCTATTGTCCACGGTTGAGAAGAAATGATTGAGAAGGATGTTTATGAATAGAGAGAGATTCGGCTATGAATAACCAAAAAAAAGAGAAAATGGTTCGGCAAAGGCACACTAACATTCGGCCATGAGAAAATATTTTGGAGAAAGTATGATTGAAAAGAAATTAAAAGATGAGAGAAAGAGATGATGATGATGTTGTTTCGGTTTTCAAAGGGAAGAAAAGAGAAAGAAAGAGATGAGTTTAGGAGCAAAGTACATTCGGCAATGGGAAGAAGAAAAGAAAAGAATGGCCTTTTTGGTATTAGAGATTTCTGCACTTTGAAAAAAAAAACATACAAAAGAGTACTAAAGTGATAGGCAAAAATGACCAAATGGTCAAAAGGTTAAGGCTTACCAAAAGCTCAAATTCGGCCAAAGGAGAAAAGGTTGAGAAAAGAATTGCAAAACTTTGCACAAGATGTTAGGAATGACCAAAAACTAATTCCTAATCCTAGCAAGGTACTAACATAATCGGCCAACCTCCCCCTAGCCACATTGCTGTCCAAATTCATTGGTCAAATGACCATGAAATAATTTCCAAAACCTTTTCCTTGATACATGCCTTATGTGCCCTTATCTTTCCAAACTTCCTTGATTCCCTACCATAAGTTAACAATTACCTTTTTCTTTTAGTCTACTTACCAAAAATAAAACAATACAACTCATCCAACCTTATCCCCTTGCCGACACATGCATAGGTTAAAGCAAAAAATAAAATTTCCTTGTTGCTTGCCAGATGTTTCGAACTCCTTCCCTCTAGGAACACTTATGGCGCCATCTCCTCTTTACTACTAGCTCACTTATGTCAACTTTTAGCACTTAATTAATTTAAGTCTTAAGGTCATTTAATTTCTTTACTCAAATGTACACTTAAATAATAATATTTATTCTATCTCCAAGTAACTCGAACCAACATTAAGCAACATAATGATACCCAATTATTTAGGATGTACAATTCTACTTTTGTCCTCGAAATTTACCTGATTAAAAGAGGTGAGGATATTGTTGCCGAATAGTTTCTTCAGTTCCCACGTAGCTTCCTCCGCTCCGTGATTGCGCCCACAAAACTTTGACCAACAGCACGATCTTCTTTCTTAGCACTTTAACATCCGGTCTAAAATTTCCACTAGTTCTTCTTCAAAAGACAAGTCGAATTTAATTCCACTTCTTCAACCGGTACTATATGAGATGGATCCCATCTATAACGTCTCAAAGATGGAAACATGAAAACATTATGAATTTGACTCACTCGGTGGTAATTCAATCGATAAGCCACGGGCCAACACGCTTCATCACACGATATGGCCCGATGAACCTAGGGCTCAACTTACCCTTCTTTTCGAATCGAAAATTTTCTTCCAAGGTGAGACCTTGAGAAGACCCGGTCTCCCACAAAGAAACTCGATATCCTTACGCTTTAGGTCCGCATACGACTTACATCTATCGAGGCTTCCTTCAACCGTGCTCGAATAACTTTTACCTTTTCCTCTGTTTCAGATATCATCTCAGGACCCAACATCTATCGTTCACTTAATTCAGTCCAACAAGTGGGAGTACGACACCTACGACCATACAATGCCTCATAGGGTGCCATCTGAATGCTAGACCGATAGCTATTGTTATCTGTGAATTACGCGATGGTAGAAAATCCTCCCAACTACCCCTGAAGTCGATTACACATCCCCTTAACATATCTTCCAATATTTGAATTACTCTTTCCAACTGTCCATCAGACTGAGGATGAAAAGCCGTACTAAAATTCAACTTTGTCCCCAAGGCTTCATGCAGAGCTTTCCAAAATCGTGATGTAAACCTAGGATCCCTATCTGATATAATGGATACGTGTACCCCATGCAACCTTACAATTTCAGATACATATAGCTTAGCCAATTTCTGCAATGAATAATTTGTACAAACTGGAAGAAAATGAGCGGTCTTTGTCAAATGATCAACTATTACACAAACAGAATTTTTCTTAGTAGGTGTTAAAGGTAACCCACTAACAAAATCCATTGTTATTCACTCCCATTTCCAAAGAGAAATCTTTACCGGCTGTAATAAACCTGACGGCAATTGATGCTCCGCTTTCACTTGCTGGCAAGTTAAACATTTTCCTACAAACTCTAAAATTTCACGCTTCAACCCTGGCCACCAATATTGTTCACGAAGATCCCGATACATCTTATTTCCTCCGGGATGCATAGCATAAGGGCTACTATGTGCCTCCGTAGAATCATTTGTCTTAATTTTGAGTCTTTAGGCATACAAACCCTTCCACGAAAGCACAGCACTCCATTCATATTTATACCAAAATCCTCTATTTCACCCCTTTCAACCTGCTGAAATAAAAGTCCCAACTTTTTATCTGATGTCTACTTTTCCTTGATTTGTTCCAGCCACAGAGGCTTCACCTAAAGTTCTGCTAACAAACTACCATCCTCATACAAATTTAAATGAGCAAACATTGCTCTTAAATCCGATACCGCCTTACGACTTAACGCTTCAGCTACTACGTTAGCCTTTCCAGGATGATATTCGATTGAGAAATCATAATCCTTTAATAATTCTATCCATCTTCTTTGTCTCAAATTCAACTCCTTTTGGGTAAGGAGGTATTTAAGACTCTTGTGATCCGTGTAGATGATCGATTTCTCACCGTAGAGATAGTGCCTCCAAATCTTTAAAGCAAAGACCACCGCAGCTAACTCCAAATCAAGAGTAGGGTAATTTACTTCGTGCGGTCTCAATTGACAAGAAGCATAGGCCACCACCTTTCCATTTTGCATCAGTACACAACCCCGACCGGTGTGAGACGCATCACAATAAACAGTGAATTCTTTTCTAGCCTCCGGCTGAATTAAAACTGGAGCTTCCGTCAGGATCTTCTTCAATTTTTTGAAACTCTCTTGTTGTTTTTCAGTCTAATTATACAGAACTCCCTTCCGCAACAGTTTAGTTAGGGGTGCAGCAATCAACAAAAACCCCTCTACAAAACGTCTATAGTAACCAGCCAAACCCAAGAAACTCCGAATTTCAGCTACCGACGTTGGTGGTTTCCAATCCAGAATAGCCTCAATCTTCCGAGGATCTACCCTTATTCCTTCAGCTGATACCACATGACCCAAGAAAGTCACTTCCTTTAGCCAAAATTCGCATTTACTGAATTTGGCATAAAGTTGCTTATCACGAAGTAGCTGCAATACTATACGCAAATACGTGTCATGCTCCTCATCATTTCTTGAATAAACCAAAATGTCATCTATGAACACTACTACAAACCGGTCTAAATATGGTTGAAAGACTCGGTTCATCATGTCCATAAATGCGGCTGGTGCATTGGTTAACCCAAACGGCATTACTACAAACTCATAATGTCCGTAACGAGTCCGAAATGCCATCTTATAAATATTCGCTTCTTTCACCTTAAGCTGGTGATAACCCGATCTCAAATCAATTTTGGAGAAAACTGAAGCTCCTTTTAATTGATCAAACAGGTCATCAATTCTCGGCAAAGGATACCTATTCTTAATCGTCAATTTATTCAATTGTCTGTAATCAATGCACATACGCATCGATCCATCCTTCTTCTTGACGAACAAAACTAGTGCTCCCCACGGAGACACACTCGATCGAATAAATCCCCGATCCAGCAATTCTTGAATTTGAGCTTTAAGCTCTGCCAACTCCTTCGGTGCCATTCTATAAGGAGCAATGGACACTAGAGCCGTTCCGGGCAAAAGCTCGATACCAAATTCTACTTCCCGATCTGGAGGTATACCAGGAAGTTCTTTAAGAAATACATCTGGAAATTCCTTCACCGTTCTCACATCATCCACAGATAACTCTTTGGCATCCAAAGCACAACTAAAGGCTAGAAATGCTCCATACCCTTTTCGCACCAACTTTTCTGCCTTCAACGCTGATACCACGTTCGCCAAGTAGTTCTTTTGTTCACCAATCATTATGACTTCCTTATCATCCGAGGTTCTTATTGACATCCGTTTCTTAGCACAATCCAAATGCACCCAATGTTTAACCAACCAATCCATGCCCAGAATGAGGTCGAACTCGCCGAAAGGCAATTCCATCAAATTCGCCAAGAATACCTCCTCTTAAATTTCTAAGGGTATGTCTCTAAACAATTTATTTACAATTACCGATTGTCCTAAAGGACTAATTACTGTCATCTCACTATCGATAATTTCAGATTTTAGATTTAGGTTTCCAGATACCGCGCTAGCAACATACGAGTGGGTAGAACCAATATCTATTAAGGCAGTAACAGGTACATCGAATATGAAGAATGTACCAGTTATTACATCAGGTGCATTGCCATCCTCACGGCGTCTAACTGCATAGACCAGTCCAGGCTGTCTTGCATCCGTGTTACGTCTAGGACCATTGCCTCGACCTGGTGCACCCTGACCACGTCCAGCCCCATTACCACCATGACCTGGTTCACGACCTCTCGGTGGCTGCAGAGTACTTCTGGCCGGCTGTGCATCATTATTACGAACTTCTTGAGTCGTATCCATACGTTGAGGGCAGTTTCTATACTGGTGATCCATTGAACCGCATTTGTAACAAGCGCCCGTTTTCCTCCAGCATTTACCAAAATGCCTTTTTCACATTCAAAGATAATTCGAACTTGATTATTAGTTCTGTGTGCTCTACCTTGAGTGGTTCATCATTTCGAGGCCTCTTCTAAAATTTCTTTGAAGAACCCATCGTTGTGTCTCTCTTGTTTCTAAATCTTTCCGATTCTGACGTTCTGAGTTCTTAGCCTCTTCGGCTATCTTGGCCTTCTCCACAAGCGTGGCAAAAGTTCTAACTTGTTGTGGGGCAATCAGAACCCTCAACTCATCATTAAGCCCATCCTCGAAACGCACACAACATTCATGATCTGTTGATACTATTGTCTGAGCATAGCAACTCAAACGTAAAAAATCAGCTTCATACGCTGCCACTGTCTTACTCCCTTGGACAAGATTCAGAAATTCTTTCCTTCGGGCGTCAACATAACTCGTTCCAACATATTTCCCTTGGAAGGCAGTTTTAAAGAATTCCCAAGTAATTAGTACAGCTTTGGTGCCTTCTCGAACAGTGAGCCACCACTGGTACGCCTCGTCTCTTAACAAGGACACAGCTCCTTTAGTTTCTGCTCAACAGTGCATTCCATATCATCCATAATCCGCTCCTGACTTGAGCCAATATTCAGCCACATTCGGGGCTACACCGAAAACTCCTCTAAAAACTTCTGCATTATTTGACTTGAGTCATTCGAAATTGACCCACGAGTTGTTGGCCCAATTCTAGTTCCAGCGACCCTTTCTAGGACTCGCAGCATTGCTTGTGTCAAGGCATTATCTTCTTCCATATGATCGCGTGATCTGTTTCACTCTCAAATGATGCAGTGCATCCATTTCCGACATATGATTTGGTGCTTGATTGCACCTCTAACACCTCGTCCTCTTCCACGGCCACGTCTACCGCGTCCACGACCACGTCCTCTAGTGCTCATGATGACTAATTCGATTTAATCGATTACAAGTTTTATGAATCCAAAAATTTATTTCCAGTGTTTATTAACGGTGTTTTATGAGATTTGAGAGATAAAGTTGTTTTTCGCAACACATCCTATAGTCTCAATCTCTACGAACTTTAACATCTAAAACTAGAAGTTCTAGAGTGTTCCTATGGTCATATCATCATAATAATCATTTAGTAACGAATACTTACTTGACTTGTTGCCGGATGCTTGTGGTGCCATACTTTAAACGTAATTGAAATATTTTTCCTACTGAAATTATCTGTTGAACCCAACCACAGTCGAGTTTTTGAAACAGGCTCTGATACCATTAAATGTAACACCCCAAACCCGGTCTATGCGTTAAGACTGGATTTGGTTTGTTACATAAATCGAACTATCTTAATAATTACGATGAAAAATAAAAATCATTTTTAATTACAAGGTTAAATAAAAACCAAAGAGTATTTTAAATTTGTTATATATGAGAAAAACATTAATTGAAAATATCATTAATATTGCATTGATAAAATCCTTAGAGTAAATTTTTATAAGAGTTCAAAATATTTAAGAAAATGATAAAGGAATTTCATATATTTGAAAACCCAAATTATTTTAAGAAAACAAAATAATGATAAGCCCATATTAATAGTCCAAAACATAATTTAAATCCATCCGCACATAAAATCCATAAAACATTTATAGAGGCATTATTACATCAAACCCATAATAGTAAATTATAGAAAGTCTTTAATAAAAGTTCAAAGTTTCATTAACCCTTATTTGTAGTATGGCCCCCACGAAGTCATCCTTGGCCCAAGTCCACGTCAATTTCCATTACCTGAGATGAAAAATTTGAGGGAGTGAGTTACTTAGAACTCATGTATAACTCACTACTTATTTATTGGGCAGATCATCAAATCATTATTTTGGGCTTGAGCAGTCAACGAGTTTAACAATATAAATAATAATATGTATGCAAAATGAAGTTCCCAACCCCAAACCTAATTTCCATCTCGCTACACACCCCGCACCAACCATCACACTGTGGGATCAAGTCAACCCACCCCACCATCACACCAATCGCAGCATTAAGCCATTTTATATTTGTGGCGAGCCACCGAACTAGATTGTGACAAAGTCACCGAACTAGAGGCATTGAGCCATTAATATTTGTGGCAGAGCCACCGAACTAGAGGCAAATAGCCATTTAATTAATTTGTGGCAGAGCCATCGAACTAGATTTTAGCAACAGGCCTTTCTTCTCTTCATTATTAATCCCAACCCATGCAACATGTATGCAAAAATTTGTCTATGTTCATATGATGATTTTATCAAAAGATTTAAATAACATAAGAGTCAATATTTCTAGTTTTTGTTAAGGCCCAAAATTTCGAAATAGCATATAGCCCATTTAGCAATCTAGCATCTTAAACCCAATTTACGATCTAGCTAAGAGTTTGGCCCATTTAACTATTTATCAGGCTTTTTGGCCCATTTAACAATTTATCAGGCTTTTCGGCCCATTTATCGATCTAGCGTAGATTTCGCCCATTTATCGATCTAGTAGATTTCGCCCATTTATCGATCTATAGATTTCGCCCATTTTACTAACTAGCATATTTTTCGCCCATTTTATGAGATATAAAATTTACATATTAACAACTAACTTCATGAGGGCGTTTTTGTAATTTTCACAATTTTAATCGTTTTCATGTATTTTCACCGAGATGCCAATTAATACGTATTATACCGATTTTGTCATTTTTACGATTTTACTCAATACCATGAATGACATCCAACCCAAGAAAAGTGTGAAGTTACACACCTTGATATCGTGAGTACTAAACCTTCCCGCTCGTCAACACCTAAACATAATACGATCTATTAGAACACTATCATTTATCAAAAATATTCTATTGGGATTTGATCCAAATCCTTACCCCTTTGATTTTGAATCACTTCTATTTTCGGTTTATCCTCGTTTATCGATTCGTTGCTTGCTGAAAATCCACTAACATACAATGGCTCGGGAGTGCGAACTACTTCGAATAATTGATTTCCCTCGGTTGATGGTCCGCAACCCGGTGGAAAATCCTGGATTCCTGAAACAGCCCTTCTTTTATATTTAGGGGGAATAGCGGATCCACCCCTCTTACGAAGACTATGGACTGCCCTTTTTTGCCCTATTTTGAATGTCTTCAATGACAAAAGATCATTAATCCAACTTAAGAATATATCGAAAATAATACTAAAGGTTTTAAGGGTGAGATTTCCTTACCACAAAGATCCTTGCTCCACAACATGAGAATTGACCAAGAACGTTCCCTTAACACCTTAAATCAATTTCAACGTTCTATGATACTCACGAACACTTGAGTTTCGATCCTCTACTATCGCCTTAAAATATAACAAAGAAAAGTTAATAGAAAGAATGATTATTTCAATCCAAGATATCCTTCTTACCACCATCAAGATTCGGCCAAAACCATTATTATCTAAAATTAACTAGAAAAAAAACTCTTACCTATTGTCCACGGTTGAGAAGAAAGCGATTGAGAAGGATGTTTATGAAGAGAGAGATTGGCTATGAATAACCAAAAAAGAGAAAATGGTTCGACAAAGGCACACTAACATTCGCCATGAGAAAATATTTTGGAGAAAGTATGATTGAAAAGAAATTAAAAGATGAGAGAAAGAGATGATGATGATGTTGTTTTGGTTTTCAAAGGGAAGAAAAGAGAAAGAAAGAGATGAGTTTAGGAGCAAAGTACATTCGGCAATGGGAAGAAGAAAAGAAAAGAATGGCCTTTTTGGTATTGGAGATTTCGGCACTTTGAAGAAAAAACATACAAAAGAGTACTAAAGTGATAGGCAAAAATGACCAAATGGTCAAAAGGTTAAGGCTTACCAAAAGCTCAAATTCGGCCAAAGGAGAAAAGGTTGAGAAAAGAATTGCAAAACTTTGCACAAGATGTTAGGAATGACCAAACCTAATTCCTAATCCTAGCAAGGTACTAACATAATCGACCAACCTCCCCCTAGCCACATTGCCGTCCAAATTCATTGGTCAAATGGCCATGAAATAATTTCCAAAACCTTTTCCTTGATACATGCCTTATGTCCCTTATCTTTCCAAACTTTCTTGATTCCTACCATAAGTTAACAATTACCTTTTCCTTTAGTCTACTTACCAAAAATAAAACAATACAACTCATCCAACCTTATCCCCTTGCCGACACATGCATAGGTTAAAGCAAAAAATAAAATTTCCTTGTTGCTTGCTAGGTGTTTCGAACTCCTTCCCTCTAGGAACACTTATGGCGCCATCTCCTCTTTACTACTAGCTCACTTATGCCAACTTTTAGCACTTAATTAATTTAAGTCTTGAGGTCATTTAATTTCTTTACTCAAATGTACACTTAAATAATAATATTTATTCTATCTCCAAGTAACTCGAACCAACATTAAGCAACATAATGATACCCAATTATTTAGGATGCTACATAAGAAATATGATATATGCCTACATTATTGTCTGAATTTCTTTTTGCACGTTCCTTGAAGTGAATTTCAATAATAAATATAATAAATTTTTATAATCATTTCTTTTTGGATATTTGAAGATTTTGACATATTCCTTGAAGCGGATATTGCATATAATTGTTTGGTAATTATATTTATTTTGCTAACTTAGTGGCCTTATAAACTTCACATTGATTTAGACATTTCCAGTAGTAAATGTCACACTAGTACTTATATGTGGATACAAAGTAAAAGGAATGACGGTAAAATTATCAATTTGTCACAATTTATATTGGCATTATTAGTACAATTGAAATGCATGTTACAGTAAACCAGAAGTTTACATCAATACAGATGCATTTACTACTTGGCGTAACCAGTTAGACCATCCTGGATCATATATGATGTGAAAATTATTTTAGAATTCATATGAACATTCATTAAAGAACCAGAAGATTTTTTTAATTTAAAGAATTATCATTTGTTGCTTGTTCTCAATGAAATTTGCTTATTAGAAACTCACTAGCTAAAGTTGAGATTTAATGTCTTGCATTGATATTATATGATTTTGGTAGATGCATCTACAAAATAATCACATATATTTTACCAACTTGTAACTTTTCGTTTGCAAGATTACTTGTTTAAATATTTAATTTCAGATTATGCAATTAAGATAATTCATCTTGCTAATATTGACGAGTTTATATCTCAGTCTTTTATTGATTGAGTTTGAAATACTTTTGTAAAAGTTTGTTATTTATGCGTATAATGGTTTAGAGAAATTATTGATTGAATGCCTCTAATTAATGTCTAAAACATTACTTATGAGAACTAAACTTCCTATTTCAACATGAGATTATGTTGATTTATGTGTTGTCTGCATCAAGCCAATAAGTTATAAATACTCTCCATTACAATTGGTTTTTTGTAAAGAGCTAAATATTTATCATTTTTGAACTTTTCTATGTGCGTATATATTCCAATTGATCCACCACAACGCACAAAGATGAGTGAAAATCCTCAAAGAAAGTTGGGAATATATATTAATTACAAGTCTTCTTGTATTATTATATGTTTTAAATGTATTAGAGATTTAAGTCTAACATGATTTGTGATTACTACTTTGATTTGATGGTTTTCCTAACATAGAGGGAGAGAAATAATAACTTTTAATGAGTTGGGGGGAGATTAATTTGAACTAGAAGTTTAACAAGGATAACTCATTACAAGTTCTAAATATGAAATTTTCATAAAAGAAAATAATAAATCTAGATGGTCATATATAATTAGTGATGAAAGATCTCACTTTGTAAATAAATGGCTTAAGTGGTTACTTGACAAGTACGACGTTAAACATAAAATTGCTACTACCTATCACCTTCAGTAAAATGGGCAAGTTGAAAGGGTGAATCGTGAAATGAAAGGTATTCTTGAAAGGGTAGTGCACCCTAACAGAAAAGATTGGTCTCGAAGGCTCGATGATGCTATATGGGCCTATCGAACTGCTTTTAAGACACCATTGGGAATGACTCCCTATCGGCGAGTTTTTGGAAAGGCATGTCATTTGTCATTCGAATTGAAGAATAACGCTCACTGGGCTTTGAAGCAATTAAATTTGGATCTTAAGCAAGTAAGTGAGAGAAGGATGCTTCAGCTTCATGAGTTAGGAGAGTTGAGGTTATTTTGATACGAAAATGCCAAGATTTGTAAAGAAAAATAAAAAAAAATGGCATGACAGCTGTATACAACCTCGTGAATTCAAAGAAGGTCAGAAAGTGTTGTTGTTTAATTCAAGGCTAAGGTTATTTCATGGAAAACTCAAGTCTCGATGGAATGGACCTTATGCCATCTACAAATTTTATCCATATGGTGCTATAGAATTGTACGACAGCCATGAATATACGTTTAAAGTTAATGGTCAACGTCTCAAGCACTATTGGGATGGTGAAGTTGAACGAATTAAAACCTAGTTCAAATTAATAGACTCTTGATATTTATGATCTTACTCTTCAATAAATAATTAGAAACTATTTTTCTTTAATTAGTACATTTAATTAATTCTATCTAAGGAGATTGGAACTTAAGCAGGACCACTGTCACCCCTTCAACCTTTCCTAGGAATTAATTTAAGGTAACCTTTTTAGAAGAAATTTTCTAATTAGCTTCAAAATTTTTATTTTCATTTTTTAATGTTAATTTTATTTGTTTATGTTTAGTAAGGGGGTCAATTTGGCCCAAGTACTAATCAATTTATTTTATCTAAAACATTTTAGTTTGTAAATATAGTTTGAGCTAAAGGCCTGAAACAACAAAAAGGAGAAAAATTCACCCCATGTTGTCGTCCATAGGGTTCTCTAAACCCTAATTGTGCCGCCACATCTTTTCCTTTATCCTTACCGCCCATGTAACACCCCAAACCCAGCCCATGTGTTACGACCGAATTTGGTATGTCACAGGGTGAAGTAAAACCAAGTCTTAGTTAAATTTATTAAAAATCGGCGTTTTGGAAGATAACTTTTTTTTATTATTGCGTCGGCTTTTGAAAACATAATGTTTGGTTTAATAAAACCCCAATTTAACATAAACATTTAAATTGTCGAAGTGACGAGTTCGTTATAAACAGTAAATAATAAAATAAAACGAAATACAATCTTGAAGGGCCTTATTACATAATGGAAATCCCAAATTTGAACGACTTAAAGAAATGCCTAAAGGATAGAAATCGAAAACATGGCCTCCATGAGTCCGCCTCGGCTCCTGCATCCACAAGCTACTGCTCGCCTGAAAGGTTAAGGAAAAAGGGGTGAGTCACCAAGACTCAGTGTGTAAAACTTCCCACATTAAATATACTACAACCAACCCACAATCACACATTGGGACTGAGCCCACACATCAGCAACAACATATGAATGCATTAAGCCCAACCCAAACCTAGTGATTCCATCCACTACACACCAACCCGTACCAACCAATCACACCGTGGGGATTTCTACAATCAACCCTCCATCTGCTACACTCCATCACGACAGTCTTGCTGCCAATTAAACACTATCACTAGGTGACCAAATAAACACGATCACTATGTGACCAAATATATATATACATAGTGGCAGAGCCACCGATCATAGTGTGACCAAAAGAAATAGTGTATGAACACATGTATACATATATCGTGGCAAAGCCACCGATCACTACGTGAACAATTAAGCACTTCCCCGTCATATCAAACCCAACCCATGATCTACATACAAATCCTAATAGTGCAACATGCTACTCATATTATATCATCTTGTCACACATACATTTGGCTATACAGGGAAACGATACGATCACATACCTGGCAATCTTAGCCTTACCCCTAAGGGTATCACGACTATCTATACAGCCCACTTTCTGGCTTTTTCAGCCCATACAAATGTTAGCACAGTTATAATATAGTGTGTGAAAGTTTACACACTTGATAACACGTAAAACGACCCTCTCTATGTCGATGCTATCGCTAGCCGAAACTACCACTATCTGCCTACTATTCTGCTCAGAAGTCGGCCCACAACCTGGTGGCCAATCCCGAACAGCAGACACCATGCGTTTCTTAAACTTTGGGGCTGGGATTACATATCCAACCCCTTCCTTCAATTTACTGACATTCGAGTCCATGAATGACCTTAGTCAAAAGGTACTATAATGATTGCTTAATGAAACGTTAGGTTAAGGCACAAATAACGAAAGGAAACCGATTGAACCTCTTAGAAAGAATCGAATCCCTTACCTTCAAATCCCAAAAAATAGTATGATTCAAAAGTTACCGATTTCTGTCTTAGAAACCTAGGCGACTAGATCCCCTTCAAATTCCAAAATGCCGCCCAAAGCAAACACAAGATCAGTGAATAGAAACATCAACTAATGATGGCCTTACAACCAACTTAGCCATTCGGCTATGGTCTCCAAAAATCGAAAATAACAAAGGAATAAGAGAACACTCTTACCTTATCATAGCAGATCCGAATGATACTTAAGGGATTTACGTATTAGCCTAATAGTGGACAAGATTCGACAACGATTAGGAAAGAACTGGATGAGAAAGCTGAAAAGAAAAATAAAGAGGCTTAGGCGTTTCTGCTTTTCAAGATCAATCAGCTATGGTATGAAAGTGGAGAGGAAAGTAGAGTTAGGAGTTTTTTTTTATTTAGGCAGAAAAAAGAGAAGAGAAATCCGTAGTTGCCGAAATTTAAGAGCAGAAAAGAAGAAGAGAAAGAAACCCGAAAAGCTATGCTCTAGGAAAAGATGAAATTCGGCACACCCTTAGCCATTCAATCGATTTTCCCTTGCACACAGTCCCACATTCGACCATCACTTCCCCCTCTATCCTATCCCTCCTTTTTCTCTTATTCTCATCTTCCTATCTTGTGACTAAATCCACACCCACTCCTTTAGAGTCCCAGTCGAAACCACCTCTCACTCTTCAGGCACATATATATAAAAAAACACTCCTTTTTGCTTAGCATGGGATTCGAACCTGCTCCCTCCACACATGCTTGTGGCGTCACTTATCTGCTCCCTTAGTGGTGCCTCCTTGCCACTTTACCAATTAAATTCTTCTGTCAACTTTTCCATTCAAGTACCCTTAAGGCCCACTTCACCTAGTTCTCCCTTACAATAACTAAAAAACAAAATTTCTACCAAGGCTCGAGCTTAACCTCAAGCCTTCCCAAAAGCTCTAAACACATCAAACACACACACAGAGCATGGCATACACACATAACACATCACAAATGAAGAGCCCCCAATCTAGGATGTTACAGTTCTACCCCCTTAAAAGAATTTTTTCCCCGAAATTACCTGGTCAAAACAGATGAGGGTATTGCTGTCGTATAACATCCTCTGGCTCCCATGTAGCTTCCTCTGCTCCGTGATTCTACCATAGAACCTTAACCAAAGGAACCAATTTTCTTCACAAAACTTTAACATCGCGCTCCAAGATTTGAACTGGCTCCTCCTCAAAAGATAAATTAGGCTTTACTTCAAGTTCCTCCAACGGTATCACATGAGATGGGTCTGAACGGTAATGTCGCAACATTGAAACATGAAACACATCATGAATCTTACTTAGCTTCGAGGGTAGCTCAAGCTGATAAGTAACTGGTCCCACACGCCTCAACACCCGATAAGGCCCAATGAACCTAGGGCTTAGCTTACCTTCCGTCCAAACCTTAGAATTTTCTTCCACAGTGATACTTTCAAGAAAACCCAATCACCTACTGCAAATTCTATGTCTCTCCGCTTCAGGTCAGCGTAGGACTTCTACCTGTCCGACGCTTCCTTCAACCTAGCCTGAATCAACCCAACCTTATTCTCCATTTCCAATACTAGTTCCGGACCTAACATCTGTCGTTCACCCAACTCCGTCCAACATGTAGGAGTACGACACTTCCGCCTGTACAACGCTTCATACTGTGCCATCCGAATACTGGACTGATAGGTATTATTATATGCGAATTCTGCCAATGGTAGGAATTCTTCTCAACTACCTTTGAAATCGATAATGCAACCTCTCAACATGTCTTCCAAAATCTGTATCACCCTTTCTGACTGTCCGTTCGTCTGTGTATGAAATGTTGTAATAAAATCCAACTTTGTACCCAACGCTTGGTGTAACGCCCTCCAAAATTTTTACGTAAACCTAGGATCTCTGTCCGAGATAATAGACACAGGTATTCCATGCAACCTTACAATCTCCACTATATACAGCTTAGCCAACTTTTGTAGAGAGTAATCAACCCGAACCGGTATAAAATGAGCGGACTTCGTAATCGATCAACGACTACCCATATCGAATCCTTCTTAGTAGGCGTTAGGGGTAGCCCACTAACAAAATCGATCGTGATTCTCTCCCATTTCCATTATGGAATCTTCACCGGCTCCAACAACCCCGAAGGTAACTGATGCTCCGCATTAACCTGCTGACATGTTAAACATTTACCCACAAATTCGGTTACCTCCCACTTCAGACCTGGCTACCAAAATTATTCTCGTAAATCCCGATACATTTTGCTTCCTCTAGGATGCATAGCATAAGGGCTACTATGCGCTTCCTAAAGGATCATCCACCTCAATTCCACGTCCCTCGGCACACAAACCTTCTCTCAGAAACACAGAACCCCGTCATCATTCAAGCTATAGTCCCCCACTTCACCATGTTGCACTTGAGATAGTCGGGCACACAAATCATCATCCTGCCTTGCTTCTCTTTAATCTTATCTATCCATGTTGGATTTATCTGAAGCTCAGACAACAAAGTCCCATCCTCATACAGGCTTAAATGTGCAAACATTGCCCTCAGATCCGAGATCACCTTCCGACTTAGTGCATCCGCCACCACGTTAGCTTTACCCGGATGGTATTCAATCAAACAATCGTAATCCTTTAGTAGTTCAATCCACCTTCTCTGCCTCAGGTTCAACTCCTTTTGGGTGAGGAGAAATTTCAAGCTCTTATGATCTGTATAGATGATGAACTTCTCCCTATACAGATAATGTCTCCAAATTTTCAAAGCAAAAACCACTGCTGCCAATTCAAAATCATGCGTGGGATAATTTAGCTCATGAGGTCTTAACTGTCGAGATGCGTAAGCAACCACTCTTCTGCCTTGCATCAACACACATCTTAACCCGGTGTGTGAAGCATCACAATAAACACGAACTCTTTTCCAGCCTCCAGTTGAATCAACACCGGAGCTTCTGTCAACACCTTCTTCAACTTTTCAAAACTTTCCTGCTGCTTGTCACTCTACACAAAAAGTACTCCCTTCCTCAACAACTTGGTTAAAGGTGCCGCAATCAAGGAGAATCCCTCAACGAACCTCCTGTAATAATCAGCAAGACCCAGGAAACTCTGAATTTCCATCACAGACCTGGGTTTTTTCTAATCCATGATAGCTTCAACCTTTCAAGGATCAACTCTGACCCCTTCAGCCGACACAATATGTCATAGAAAAGTAACCTCTCTTAACCAAAATTCGTACTTACTGAATTTTGCGTACAATTGTTTCTCTCTCAGGATTTGTAATACCACTCGCAGATATGAATCATGCTCCTCCTCCGACCTTGAATATACCAGGATATCATCTATAAATACCACCACGAACTGGTCCAAATAGGGTTGAAACACCCGGTTCATCATATTCATGAATGCTACTGGTGCGTTAGTCAACCCAAGTGGCATTACCAAGAATTTGTAATGTCCATAACTGGTTCTAAAAGCTGTCTTATGAATATCCGATTCTTTGGCCTTAAGCTGATGGTATCCTGATCTCAAATCTATCTTTGAGAATATTGACGCCCCTTTAAGTTGGTTGAACAAGTCATCAATCTTTGGCAATGGATACTTGTTCTTGATGGTCAACTTGTTCAGCTGACGGTAGTCAACTCATATACGCATTGATTCATCCTTATTCTTTACAAATAGCATCGGCGCTCCCCAAGGCAATACACTTGGTCTAATGAAACCCCGATCCAACAATTCCTAAATCTGGGCTTTCAATTCCACCAACTCGTTCGGCGCCATCCTATATGGTGCAATAGATACTGGTGCCATTCTCGGAAGAAGATCAATTCCAAATTCCACCTCACGATCCAGAGGTAGTCTGGGAAGTTCTTCTGGGAAAACGTTAGAAAACTCCCTCACCGTTCTCACATTCTTCATAGTTGAATCTTCAACCTCCAAAGCACAAACAAAGGCTACGAACGCCCTACACCCTTTTCTCATTATTCTTTCAGCCTTTAGAGCGGATACTACATTAGACAAGTAGTTCCTCCTTTCACCTATTACCACCACTTCATCCTCCTGACTAGTCCTTAGTACCATACGCTTGGCTGCACAATCTAGGTTCAATCGATATTTCACTAACCAATCCATACCTAAGAGTAGATCGAACTCCCTAAGAGGCAGTTCCATTTAGTCTGCCGAAAAGAGTACCCCTTACAATTCCAGAGGTACATCCCTATACAGTCTGTTCACCACTACCGACTGACCTAGCGGGCTAATTACAGTCATTTCCCTAGAGACAATCTCAAAGTCTATTCTTAGAGTTCCAGAGACTACACTAGCAACATAAGAGTGCGTTGATCCAATATCAATTAATGCAGAAAAAGGCAAACCAAAAATTAAGAATGTACCGGTTATGACATCCGGTGCATCCCCCTCATCACGATGCCCAACCGCATAGACCAACCCTGACTGTCTTGCATCGGTGTTTCCTGCACCTCTGCTTGTGTTCCACGGCCCCAACCATAACCATTACCTCCTCTGGCTGGACCGAGACCTCTCTGTGGCTGTGGACCTCCTCTACCAAGTTGAGCGTTAGTCTGTTCTACCGGCTCTGTGCCACCCCGATCCTGTGGACAGTTTCTAACCAGATGATCTGAGGACCCACACCTAAAATATTTCCTGTCACCTATCCAACATTCACCCGAATGAAACTTATTACACCGGCCACACCTCTAAGGTTGACCATTACCCCCAGATCTCACACCCTATCTCGGGCCATCCACCTTAGGTCTCTTCTGGAAATGCCCGTTGACCTCGACGATCCAACATTCCTCTTATTCCTATCCCTGTCTCTATCATTATTCCACTTCTCAGTTCGCTTAACTTCCTCAGCTATCTTAGCCTTTTCTACTAAACTACAAATTCTCGCTCTCGTTGAGGGGCTATCAACACCTGCAGATCATCCATCAAACCATCCTCAAATCGAACACAACGCTTGTGTTCGGTGGCCACTATACCTCAATCATAACGACTCAAGCGTAGAAATTCCGCTTCATAAGCAGCTACCGATTTACTTCCTTAAATTAGATTCAAAAATGCCCTACACTGCACATCCACATAACTCGATCCAACGTACTTGCCCTGGAATGCCGACTTGAAAAACTCCCAAGTAATACAGTCAGCCACCGCACCATCACTGACCGTAAGCCACCATTGGTACGCTTCATCCCGAAGAAGAGACACCACTCCCTTCAGCTTCTCCTTTTTCGTGAAGTCAAGATCATTCATTATACGCTCCACGGCTTCCATCCAATACTCAGCTGTACTAGGAGCTACATCGAAAATTCCCCTAAACATTTTTGCTCCATTAGCCCTAAGTCACTCTGGCACAGATTTTTGAGCTCCCGTACCCATGCCTACTCCCGCAACTCTCTCCATCACTCAGAGCATCGCCTGAGACACCGCATCATCTCCGCCCGTCTGGTCCTGATACTTAGCCTCCACAGCTGGTGGCACTGGTACCTCATTTTCGGACTCGTGACCAGACCTTACTGGTTTCGACACAGCAATCCTGCCTATACCTCAGCACGCACACCACGTCCCCTAGAGCTCATATCTAGTATTCACGATTTATCTGATTAAAAATTTTATGAATTAATACTTTTTTCCACTAATTAATAATGAACAGTCTTATAGAAAGTAGTTTAAATAGTAGTTCTTTCGAATTCAAAATCTGTGTCAAGTCTGTATATCTTAGTTCTAAAAATCTCATACATTCCACATCCATATACATCACAAACAGAGCATCACATAACAGCATCAAACACAAAAGTGACATCCATAACCCCTCCTTCATCACACAGGGGTATTTTCATCATTTCACTACCTAGGGATATTTTTGTAATTCTACCCTACAGGGGTATTTTTGTAATTTCAAAAAATAAGGTATCTTGGTGATTTTACAAAATAGGGGTATTTTGGTAATTTTGCAAACCAAGGGTATTTTAGTAATTTTTTTCAAACCTAGGGTATTCTGGGTAATTTAAAAAACTATAGGCGCATAAGAGATTTTACAAAAATAAGGTATTGATCCCTTTCGAGTTTTAGTTATAAATTTTTGGCCCATTAACAAGTCCTCTTGGCTAAAATGAACAAACACTACGCACCAGGTAGGATTCTAGCGAAGAGGAGGTGGGCCACTAGGACCGCTTAAATACCAAGCTCTCCCTAGATCCAATCCTAGACATACGTATGCCTGTTGCCACACTTCAACCCAACGAGTTATCCATGGACATGTTTAATTAGAAAAATTAATTTTTATGGATTTTAAGAGTTGTGTAACTAGGCCTAAGGTCCATAAGCCCTAGCATACTCGCCTATGTCCCCATAAAGCCCATCAAATCCAATTATGCATACCACATAAAAGGTTAGAATACTTATCTGGGTGGATCAGGTGCCACCAGACTCGAAGGCCATATCTCAACCCAAAACATTTTTCTCAAACTCACATCAGACTATAAAACACCACTGAACCCAATTCATAGCCTGAGTTTTGAATCGGGCTCTGATACTAAAAATGTAACACCCTAAACCCAGCCCATGCGTTATGATTGAATCTGGTATGTCACAGGGTGAAGTAAAACCAACTCTTAGTTAAATTTATGAAAAACCAGCGTTTTGGAAGATAAATTTTTCTATTATTAAGTCGGCTTTTGAAAACATAATGTTTGGTTTAATAAAACCCCAATTTAACTTAAACATTTAAACTGTCGAAGTGACGAGTTCGTTATAAACAGTAAATAATAAAATAAAATGAAATACAATCTTGAAGGGCCTTATTACATAATGGAAATCCCAAATTTGAACGACTTAAAGAAATGCCTAAAGGATAAAATTTGAAAACATGGCCTCCACGAGTCTGCCTCGGCTCCTGCATCCACGAGCTACTGGTCACCTGAAAGGTTAAGGAAAAATGGGTGAGTCACCAAGACTCAGTGTGTAAAACTTCCCACATTAAATATACTGCAACCAACCCACAATCACACATTAGGCTTGAGCCCTCACATCAGCAACAACATATGAATGCATTAAGCCCAGCCCAAACCTAGTGATTCCATTCGCTACACACCAACCTGTATCAACAATTCACACCGTGGGGATTTCTACAATTAACCCTCCATCCGCTACACTCCATCACGACAGTCTTGCTGCCAAATAAACACGATCACTAGGTGACCAAATAAACACGATCACTATGTGAGAAAATATATATATACATCATGGTAGAGCCACCGATCACAGTGTGACCAAAAGAAATAGTTTATGAACACATGTATATATATATCGTGGCAAAGCCACCGATCACTACGTGACCAATTAAGCACTTCCCCGTCATATCAAACCCAACCCATGATCTACATACAAATCCTAATAATGCAACATGCTACTCATTATATCATCTTGTCACACATACATTCGGCTATACAAGGAAACGATACGATCACGTACCTGGCAATCCTAGCCTTACCCCTAAGGGTATCACGACTGTCTATACAACCCACTTTCCAGCTTTTTCAGCCCATACAAATGTTAGCACAATTATAATATAGTGTGTGAAAGTTTACACACCTGATAACACGTAAGAAGACACTCTCTATGTCGACGCTATCACTAGCCAAAACTACCGCTATCTGCCTACTATTCTGCTCAGAAGCTGGCCCACAACCCGGTGGCCAATCCCGAACAGTAGACACCACGCGTTTCTTGAACTTTAGGGTTGGGACTATAGATCTAACCCCTTCCTTCGATTTGCTGACATTTGAGTCCATGAATGACCTTAGTCAGAAGGTACTATAATGATTGCTTAACGAAATGTTAGGTTAAGGCACAAATAACGAAAGGAAACCGATTGAGCCCCTTAGATAGAATCGATTCCCTTACCTTGAAATCCCGAAAAATAGTATGATTCGAAAGTTACCGATTTCTGTCTTAGAAACCTACGCGACTAGGTCCCCTTCAAATCTCGGAATGCCACCCAAAGAAAACACGAGATCAGTGAATAGAAACATCAACTAATGATGGCCTTACAACCAACTTAGCCATTCGGCTGTGGTCTCCAAAAACCAAAAACAACAAAGGAATAAGGGAACGCTCTTTCCTTATCACAGCAGATCCGAATGATACTTAGGAGATTTCGGTATTAGCCTAATAGTGGATAGGATTCAACAATGATTAGGAAAGAACTGGATGAGAAAGCCAAAAAGAAAAATAAAGAGGCTTAAGCGTTTCGGCTTTTCAAGATCAATCGGCTATAGTATGAAAGTGGAGAGGAAAGTAGAGTTAGGAGTTTTTTCGGTTTAGGCAGAAAAAGGAGAAGAGAAATTCATAGTTGCTGAAATTTAGGAGGAGAAAAGAAGAAGAGAAAGAAACCCTAAAAGCTATGCTCTAGGAAAAGATGAAATTCAGCACACCCTTAGCCATTCAACCGATTTTCCCTTGCACACAGTCCCACATTCGGCCATCACTTCCCCCTCTATCCTATCCCTCCTTTTTCTCTTATCCTCATCTTCGTATCCTGTGACTCAATCCACACCAACTTTTTTAGAGTCCCAGCCGAAACCACCTCGCACTTCTTAGGCACATGTATAAAAAAAACACTCCTTTTTGCTTAGCATGGGATTCGAACCTGCTCCCTCTACACATGCTTGTGGCGTCACTTATCTGCTCCCTTAGTGGAGCCTCCTTGCCACTTTACCAATTAAATTCTACTGTTAACTTTTCCATTCAAGTACCTTTAAGGCCCACTTCACCTAGTTCTCCCTTACAGTGACTAAAAAACAAAATTTCTACCAATGCTCAAGCTTAACCTCAAGCCTTCCTGAAAGCTCTAAACACATCAAACACACATACACATCATGGCATACACACATAACACATCACAAATACAGAGCCCCCAATCTAGGATGTTACAATCCAAGTCACCTTTTGCAGCTAAATTTTTGCTACAAGTTTGCCCTAATTCATCATTATATAAACCCCTCTCTACCACTATATTTTTCACAACCCTTCAAGCAATTAGCTTGAAGAATCTCCCCAATATCCTTCCCTTGTCTCAAAAACACTAAACTATTACCGCTGTAAGCCTTTTTCTAGAGCAACCATATCTTCATCGCATTCCTATCGCTACCACACCCGATCATTGTTGCACGCCTATCACCGTCGCAAACCCGTCGTTGCCGCAAGCCTATCACCACCACAAAATCCCTTGTTTCATCCATTTCCAAAATGTTGCCTATTTTTTGAAAAAATCACCATGTCTCACAAAAGAACTAGATCTCTCAAGACCTCTACCGAGAATCCCATTGTGATTTAAGATGAGAAAATGAAAGAAAGCTTTGATTCTATCTTCAAAAATCAACCTATGATGTCAGAAAAAGGTTTCAATTTGGAGAGAAATGATAAGATGGTTGTGTTGTGGCCAATACGAAAGACGATTGATGCCTTAAATTGGAACTATTTTTGCGATGCACGATCATTACTTGAAAACGAGTTAGTTCGAGAGTTCTATGTCAATTTGACAAAGCCAGATGCTATTGAAGTTCTTATTCATAAGAAAAAGGTACCCTTAACTTTTAAGTTCATTAATGATTTGTTTAACCTACCTGATGTTGAAGAATATGAGCACTTTGCCATGATTACAAATATAAATTGGGATTTTCTTCAACAAGTTATTAATGTTGTTACAGATCTAGTGTAACATCCCAAAAATAGGGGTTATTCGTGATTGAATTATTTTTGCTTGCGTTTAAATTTATGTGATATTATTTGTGGTGTTATAAGACTTAATTAGGGGTCTTGAGTAAGCTCGGTTTAGTAGGATAATTTTTAGTTTGGCTTAATTGATGAAGGGGATCATGTGAGCTTAGCACTTAAGTTAAATTAAGTAGCAATAAGTAACATAAGTTAAGTGCATGGCAAGATGGTAAGGGCGCATGGAGATTAGCTTGAGGGAGAGGTTCAATCCCTTAAATAGCATTGGGACAACTTTTATTTTGCTTTGGTATGGTAAGTGTCGGCCAAGGATAATTAAGCTAAAGGTTGACCTTGTTATTTTTGGTTAGTAGACTATAGGTTTAAGGCAAGTATTAACTAATGGAAGGGAATCAAGTAATTAAAGAAAATATGGAGACATGGGGCTAGTATCAAGGAAAACGTTTTGAAAGAAATCCTATGCCTTTATGCCATGAACTTGGACGGCATTGTGGCTAAGGAGGGGAGTTTTGGCCGAATATGCTAGTGTTGGTAAGGCTTAGGAAAATTTTTGGTCATTTCTTTCATTTGGTGCAAAAAGTTGCAAAACAAATTTTCTCTCAAAAACTTTTCTCTTTGGCCGAATTCTACTTTGTGGTAAGCCTAAACTCTTTTTGACCATTTGGTCATTTTATGCTCAATTTCTATTTTCTCCATCTCAATCTCTCAAAATCGAAACTTGCATTTAACCTTTTTGTTCTCCCATTTATTTTGCTTAGACATCAAAAACCTCCTATACACTTCTCCTCGTCAAACTATATTTCTTTTCCCATTATTTTCTTTTTGACATATAGCCGAATATACCTCTTTGCTGTGCCAAAAATATTCTTCTTCTAACTTGATCAACTTTGGCCGAATATTGAAGGTAAGATAGTTTTCCTTGGGACTTCTTTAGCAATCGGTTTTGGTAAGGTGGTAAGGGTTTATTTCAAAGGTTTATTTTTTTAAGTTTTCGTTTAAGCCGAAGGCTAATAACCTTGATGATGATGGTTGATTGTAGGAAGGTGAGGCCGATTCTTTTAGGAGTGTGGCTAGTGTTCGAAGGCTTTTGGGTAAGATTTTAGGTTCACAAGGAACCCTTCTCAATTATTTTGGTTTGGCCGAATAGGCCATGGTTCTAATATTCATTCTTGGTCAATATAGGGACAAGAATTCTTGTGTACGATTTGTTTATTCGGATTTAGAACTCTTGTTGGTGCGGTGTGTACATACACACCTTATAACTCTTTAATATGCTAAGTGTTATTTTATGTCTAATCAATTTGTGTAGACATGGATGTAATACCTTTATGGTATTAGCAAGGACTCCTGTAAGTCTTTATTGCTATAAGATTATTATTTGATGCTTTTGGGAAGCATGACACATTTGGTATGTGTATTATTTGATTTATGGCCTATGATAATCGATTGGATCTTGTTAAATAAATCAATCAACATGATTTTTGTATATGCATATGAATGATTGGTATGGGTTGATGAGAGGAGGGCGTTGATAATTGTGTCGGCGGACACCGTGTTTTGGTAACACAATGTGACTACGGTCACCGGAGGTTTGGTACCTCCGAGGTTTGGTACCTCATAGCGACTTGTCCTCGTGGTTTATACCACCGTGGGTTGGCCCCACTTTGAGATATGGGATTGTCTCGCGGTGATTTGGTATCACACGATGGGTTGGCCCCATCACTTGATTTGTGACTTTGGTCACCAAGTGTTTTGGTAACACAATCGTGTCTTGGACACCGGTGATTTGGTATCACATTTGTGACTATATGTCACAGTGGTTTGGCACCACCGGTGGTTTGGTACCACAGGGGTAGAAAAAGGTGTTTGGTTGGCTAGGTTGGGTGCATATTTTTAATGCATGTTAAATTGTTATAAATTGTGTATGTTGTAAAATTAAACGGGAAAAGGGTTACACATTGGGTCTTTATGACTCACCTTTTTCCTTTAATTTTTCAGTGATTCGAGATCATGTAAGGAGCCGGATGGACTCGAGGTGGCCATGCAAAGGAGACTTTAATAAATAAATTTTTGGATTTTAATTATCTTTCTTTTGGGTTTATGTTACTTGTTTGTAATAAGGCCTCCTAAAGTTATTTTATTATTATTGCATGTTTGAATGTTTTGTTTAAATTATTTGATGATGTTAAAATGGATGCACATGTTTTCTAAACTTTTAAACATAAAATGTTTTAAAGTACCATCGGGTACATTTGAAATTAATAAACAACTCGACTCAACAAATATTTTCTTTGAATTAAGTATGGTTTTAACAAAGAAAATTTCAATTGAAAGGCAATTCGACTAAGTTTTAAAATGGTTTCCAAAATGTTTTCCTCAGAGCAAACCAAATTGGTCATATTGTTTGGGCCGGGTTTGGGGTGTTACAAATTGGTATCAGAGCCCAGTTCAAAGCTCGGCTGTGGGGGGCCCAAGGCCCAAAAATGTTTTAGTAGGCCTATTTGAAATATTTTGGTTTTGAATAAGCATGGCACCGAGTCGGCACCTATCCGCCTGTAAGTACTCCTAACTTCAGATGATATATTTTCTATAGAAGGGTAGGAAGCATGGGACGTAGATAGTGATAAGTATTTTAAACTTTAGGACTAGTTTACCTCAAACAATGACATAAGACTTTAATGGCCTAATTAAAACCAACCCGTGACTAAGTCGCCGAGTTAGGGTGTGGTAACCTTAATACGCATGTCTAGGATTGGATCCGGAAGAGCTTGGTATTTAAGGTCCTCGTGACTCACCTCCTCTTGTGGGATTCCTACTGGTGCGTAGCTTTGCTCACCCTAACCAAGAGGACTCGGATCATAGCAAAACCTTAAATAAAACCCGAAAGGGACTAGTCATGTTTTAAGGAAAACTTCAGTTTTAAAATCACTAAATTATCTCTTTTAGTTAGTAGGACAAATTTATTTTCAAAATCATCAAATATTTCCGGCTCATCAAAATTACCAAAATGCCCTAGTGGCAAAATTACGAAAATACCCTTGGTTTTAGAATCACCAAATTACCCCAATTTTAATAAAATCTTCTTACTTTGCAAAAGTAGCCAAAAAAAAACTTGTATTTCAAAATATATACTTCGACTTTTGAATTTACAAAATTACCCCGATTTACAAAATTACTAAAATACCCTCAGTTACAAAATTTTGCCATACCTTTAAATGAAGAATTTTTCAAAATACTCCTCAAATTTTGAAATTTAAAATTATTTGATTTATTAAAGTTCTCAAATTTCTTGATTTATTACGAAAATACCCTTGTAGGAAAAAGACGAAAATACCCTCAGGTTAGAAACTACGTAAATGCCCAAGAGTGCATAAGTATGAAAGGTATTAGGAATGGATGTACTTTTACGTGTGAACTAGATAGAAGACTTAAAACGCTGTTTGATCGAAAGAATATCTATTAAATTCTTTTCATAAAAATTTCCTCATGGATAATCAAGTGAAACATGTTCTAATTCATAAAATTTCCTAATCGATTAAAGAACGATAGTTAGAATGAGTTTTAGAGGACGTGGCCGTCGTGGGACGGAAGGGTAGGATGATGATGTCGTAACTCGCGGTCAGTCAAGGATCCGAGAACGACATACCACTACCACCACCCCCAACTTTTCGAAGTGAAGAACGAGGATCGATGGGTGATGACTTGATGTCAAGCGATCGTCTGCGGAGTTCGGAAAGGGTAGCTGGAATGGGTGGAGGTGGAGGAGCTCGAAAATCGGTACCTAAAAGACTTCGAGCTAATGGTGCTGAATTTTTCCGAGGTGTATCTGGGGTAGCACCAAACACGGCAGAGTATTGGCTAGAATCGACCGAAAGAATCATGGATGAGATAGATTTGACAAATGAGGAGAAACCGAAAGGCGGTGTCACTTCTCAAGGATGAATCATATCGTTGGTGGATCACAGTTCGGAATGGTGCTGTAGCAGAAGATCTCACTTGGGACTTCTTTAAAGCAGCATATCAAAAGAAATATATTGGGTCTAGTTACATCGATGCGCAGCGTAAGGCATTCCCGAGTTTGGTCCAAGGAGTAAATCAGACGTAGTATGAGGTTGAGTTCTTAAGATTGAGCCAATATCTGTGAAGGGATTGTGGCTTTGAAGCACGATCGATGTGAGAAATTTCATTAGGCGAATGTTGGACGGGAGGAAAAAGGTCGTTTGAGTGTGGTTATTTGGACCACCGTGTGAGGATTGTCCACGAAGCAAGCAAGGAATCATCGAAGGTCAAGGTCGGGCTCAATTGAGAAGGAAGGACCAAGACCGCAGAGAGGTCGTGGTAATGGTAGAGGAGGTAATGGTTCGGTCGGGTCGGATCATCGAGCGGAGGTGCAAGCAACACGGAGGCTAGGCGACTGGTTTGGTTTATCTTTGCGAGGCGTCGAGGAGGGTGACGACCGGATGTCATAACCCAGACGTTCTTAATTTTCGGTCTTCCTTATGTTGCATTAATTGATGTGGGTTCTACGCATTCATACGTAGCAAGTAGTGTGGTAGAGACTTTGAACCTAGACTCAGAGGCGCTGCTAGGGAGATGATCAGTAATTAGCCCTTTAGGCCATTCGTAGTTGTGAACAAGCTTTATAGGGATGTACCCTAGAACTCCAAGGGGTCGTGTTCGTGGTCGATCCGATGGAACCGCCGCTTGGGGAGTTCGATTTGATCCTTGGAATGGGTGGTTGGTTAAGTACCGTGCAAGGTTGGATTCGCCGCTAAACGCATGGTTTTGAAGATGGTTGAAGGTGAAGAAGTGGTCATGATAGGTAATAGGAGAGATTATCTATCCAATGTGGTATCTATGTTGAAAGTCGTAAAGATGGTCGGGAAGGGTCGTGGAGGCGTTCGTTGTTCGTGTATGCTTTGGAAGCTAAAGAGGTTTCGAGGAAATGTTCGAATCAGAAGGAGTATGCCGACGTATTTCTGAAGAACTTAGGGTTTGCCTCGAGATCGGAAGTTGAATTCGGTATAGACTTGCTACAGAACGGCACTGTGTCCATAGCACGTGATCGAATGGCACCAAAGGAATTGGTGGAATCAAGGCTCAAATTCGGGAGCTCTTGGATCAAGGATTTATCCGACCAAGTATATCTCCGTGGGGAGCACCTGTCTTTGTTTGTCAAAAGAAGGACGGTTCAATGCGGATGTGTATCGACTCACCGCCAATTGAACAAGTTGACGATTAAACAGTATCCGTTACCTCGGATTGATGACTGTTTGATCAACCTGAAGGTGCGTCGGTATTCTCAAGATAGATCTTAGGTCGGGATATCATCAACTCAAGGTGAAGGAGGTTGATGTGCACAAGACGGCATTCCGCATAAGGTATGGGCATTACGAGTTCCTAGTGATGCCATTCGGGTTGACCAATGCACCGGCGGCATTCATGGACTTAATGAATAGGGTGTTTCAGCAGTACTTAGACCAATTTGTCGTAGTGTTCATAGACGACATATTGGTTTACTCAAAGACGGAGGAGGAGCATGACAAGCATTTGCGAATAGTTCTACAATCACCGAGGAGAAAGCAGCTTATATGCCAAATTCAAGAAGTGTGAATTTTGGCTAAAGGAGGTGGCTTTCTTAGGTCACGTGGTGTCGTGGAAGGATTAGAGTAGATCCCGCAAGATTGAAGCGGTGTTGGAGTGGAAACCGCCTAGGTCGGTGGCAGAGATTCGAAGTTTTCTGGGTCTAGCCGGGTACTATCGAAGGTTTGTGGAAGGATTCTCGTTAATTGCTGCACCATTAACTAAGCTATTAAGGAAGGGAGTACCTTTTGTTTGGTCGAAGGCAACAAGAAAGTTTTGATAAATTGAGGAAGATTCTCGAAGCTCGGCTCGTACAACCCGAGGGTGAAAGTTGTTTACAGCTTATCGTGATGCGTCCCATACGGGTTGGGATGTGTCTTGATGCGAGGAAGGGAAGGTAGTAGCCTATGCGTCCCGGCTACTAAGACCGCATGAGGTTAACTACCCAACTCACGACTTGGAGTTAGCAGAGTCTTCGCTTTGAAAATATGGAGGCATTACTTGTATGGGGAGAAGTCGGTAGTCTACACGGATCACAAGAGTTTAAGGTATCTCTTGACTCGAAGGACTTAAACTTGAGGCAAAGACGGTGGATTGAATGTTAAAGGACTACGATCGCTCAATTGAGTACCATCCGCAAAGCTAATGTGGTGGTGACGCGTTAAGTCAAGGTCGTGGCGGACTTAAGAGCGATGTTTGCTAATTTGAGTCTATCTGACGATGGAAGTCTTTTATGAGCTGCAAGTTAGGCCAACTTGGATCAAGGAGATTAAGGATAAGCAGATTGTCGATGAGGAATTAAATGCAAAGAGGGTGCAAGTGCAAGATGGTGGATTGGAAGGATATAGTTTGACTGATGATGGTGTGCTATGTTTTCAAGGACGACCTCAGATGTCAAGGATGTCGAATCGAGACAAAGAATTCTCCAAGATGCACATAGCAGCCCATACGCTATGCATCCTGGAGGTAGCAAAATGTACGGAGATTTGCGAGGACAGTTCTGGTGGCCGGGGTTGAAGCGTGAAGTGACTGAGTTAAGTGGGTAAGTGTCCGACGGTCGCTAAGTCAAAGCGAACATCGATTACCATCGTGGTTACTTCACCGGTGAAGATTCCTCGATGGAAGTGGGAGAGGATCACCATGGACTTTGTCGGTGGATTACCTCTTACGCCTAGTAAGAAGGATTCGATTTGGTGATTGTAGATCGTCGACTAAGTCGGCAGATTTCATTCCGGTAAGGGTAGATTATTCGCTTCAGAAGTTAGCAAAGTTATATGTAGCCGAGATAGTGAGATTGCATGGTGTGCCAGTATCGATTATCTCGGATAGGGACCCGAGGTTTACGTCAAGGTTTTGGAGAGCTTTGCATCAAGCCTTGGGAACGAGATTGGACTTCAGGACAGCTTTTCATCCGCAAACTGACGGACAATCGGAGAGAGTGATTCAGATCTTAGAAGATATGCTGAGAGGTTGTGTTCTGGATTTTAGTGGTAGCTGGGAAGAGTATCTATCGCTGGCGGAATTCGCTTATAACAATAGTTATCAGCGAGCATTGAGATGGCTCCATATGAAGTAATCAGATGGTCGAAAATGCCGAACTCCTACTTGTTGGACTGAGTGGGTGAACGACAAGTTTTGGGTCGGAGTTGGTGACCAAATCAAGATAAAGTTAAGGTAATTGGGCTCGTCTCAAGGAGGCGCTTGACAGAAGTAAGTCCTATGCCGATCTCAAGCGCAAAGAAATAGAATATGTGGGAGATAGAGTATTTACAAGGTGTCACCTTGGAAGAAGGTGTTACGATTTGGGAAAAAGGGAAGCTAAGCCCTAGGTTCATCGGGCCATATCTGATGTTAAAGCGAGTGGGACCGGTAGCTTATCATTTCGAATGCCGCAGAATTGAATCGATTCATAACGTCTTTCATGTATCGATCTTTGAGACGATATCGGTCGAGATCCATCACACATTGTACCGTGGCGTAGATTGAGGTAAATTCGGATTTATCTTTTGAGGAGGAGCAGTTCGGATCTTAGATCGAGATGTTAAAGTTCTGCGAGGAAATCGGTACCTTTGGTGAAAGTTCTATGGCGAAACCATGGTGCGGAAGAAGCTACGTGGGAACTCGAGAGTGATGATGGCAAACAATACCCCCACCTTTTTCGATCTGTAATTTCGAGGTCGAAATTATTTTAAAGGGGTAGAACTGTAACATCCCAAAAATAGGGTTATTCGTGATTGAATTATTTTGCTTGCGTTTAAATTTATGTGATATTATTTGTGGTGTTATAAGACTTAATTAGGGGTCTTGAGTAAGCTCGGTTTAGTAGGATAATTTTAGTTTGGCTTAATTGATGAAGGGATCATGTGAGCTTAGCACTTAAGTTAAATTAAGTAGCAATAAGTAACATAAGTTAAGTGCATGGCAAGATGGTAAGGGCGCATGGAGATTAGCTTGAGGGGAGAGGTTCGAATCCCTTAAATAGCATTGGGACAACTTTTATTTTTGCTTTGGTATGGTAAGTGTCGGCCAAGGATAATTAAGCTAAAGGTTGACCTTGTTATTTTTGGTTAGTAGACTATAGGTTTAAGGCAAGTATTAACTAATGGAAGGGAATCAAGTAATTAAAGAAAATATGGAGACATGGGGCTAGTATCAAGGAAAACGTTTTGGAAAGAAATCCTATGCCTTTATGCCATGAACTTGGACGGCATTGTGGCTAAGGAGGGGAGTTTTGGCCGAATATGCTAGTGTTGGTAAGGCTTAGGAAAATTTTGGTCATTTCTTTCATTTGGTGCAAAAGTTGCAAAACAAATTTTCTCTCAAAAACTTTTCTCTTTGGCCGAATTCTACTTTGTGGTAAGCCTAAACTCTTTTTGACCATTTGGTCATTTTATGCTCAATTTCTATTTTCTCCATCTCAATCTCTCAAAACCGAAACTTGCATTTAACCTTTTTGTTCTCCCATTTATTTTGCTTAGACATCAAAAACCTCCTATACACTTCTCCTTGCCGAAACTATATTTCTTTTCCCATTATTTTCTTTTTGACATATAGCCGAATATACCTCTTTGCTGTGCCAAAAATATTCTTCTTCTAACTTGATCAACTTTGGCCGAATATTGAAGGTAAGATAGTTTTCCTTGGGACTTCTTTAGCAATCGGTTTTGGTAAGGTGGTAAGGGTTTATTTCAAAGGTTTATTTTTTTAAGTTTTCGTTTAGTCAAGGCTAATAACCTTGATGATGATGGTTGATTGTAGGAAGGTGAAGTAGATTCTTTTAGGAGTGTGGCTAGTGTTCAAGGCTTTTGGTAAGATTTTAGGTTCACAAGGAACCCTTCTCAATTATTTTGGTTTGGCCGAATAGGCCATGGTTCTAATATTCATTCTTGGTCGAATATAGGGACAAGAATTCTTGTGTAACGATTTGTTTATTCGGGATTTAGAACTCTTGTTGGTGCGGTGTGTACATACACACCTTATAACTCTTTAATATGCTAAGTGTTATTTTATGTCTAATCAATTTGTGTAGACATGGATGTAATACCTTTATGGTATTAGCAAGGACTCCTGTAAGTCTTTATTGCTATAAGATTATTATTTGATGCTTTTGGGAAGCATGACACATTTGGTATGTGTATTATTTGATTTATGGCCTATGATAATCGATTGGATCTTGTTAAATAAATCAATCAACATGATTTTTGTATATGCATATGAATGATTGGTATGGGTTGATGAGAGGAGGGGCGGTGATAATTGTGTCGGCGGACACGGTGTTTTGGTAACACAATGTGACTACGGCCACAGAGGTTTGGTACCTCCAGAGGTTTGGTACCTCATAGCGACTTGTCCTCGTGGTTTATACCACCGTGGGTTGGCCCCACTTTGAGATATGGGATTGTCCGCCGGTGATTTGGTATCACACGATGGGTTGGCCCCATCACTTGATTTGTGACTTGGTCACCAAGTGTTTTGGTAACACAATCGTGTCTTGGACACCAAAGTGATTTGGTATCACATTTGTGACTATATGTCACCAGTGGTTTGGCACCACCGGTGGTTTGGTACCACAGGGGTAGAAAAAGGTGTTTGGTTGGCTAGGTTGGGTGCATATTTTAATGCATGTTAAATTGTTATAAATTGTGTATGTTGTAAAATTAAACCGGAAAAGGGTTACACATTGGGTCTTTATGACTCACCTTTTCCTTTAATTTTCAGTGATTAAAGATCGGGTAAGGAGCCGGATGGACTCGAGGTGGCCATGCGGTGGAGACTTTTAATAAATAAATTTTTGGATTTTAATTATCTTTCTTTTGGGTTTATGTTACTTGTTTGTAATAAGGCCTCCTAAAGTTATTTTATTATTATTGCATGTTTGAATGTTTTGTTTAAATTATTTGATGATGTTAAAATGGATGCACATGTTTTCTAAACTTTTAAACATAAAATGTTTTAAAGTACCATCGGTACATTTGAAATTAATAAACAACTCGACTCAACAAATATTTTCTTTGAATTAAGTATGGTTTTTAACAAAGAAAATTTCAATTGAAAGGCAATTCGACTAAGTTTTAAAATGGTTTCCAAAATGTTTTCCCTGTAGCAAACCAAATTCGGTCATATTGTTTGGGCCGGGTTTGGGGTGTTACATCTAGGATCCCAATAGATTATAAGAAAGTATGGTAGTCATTATTTCTAAAGGGAATATCTAAAACTATTGGCTAAGGTATGGTTCTACTTTGTTCGATATAGTTTCATGCCTATCTCACACGGTTCCACCATCTCGATGGAGTGAATACTTTTGTTGTATGCAATTATGATAGAAAGGTCTATCAATGTTGGGAAGATCATTCTCAAGGAAATCCATGATTGTGCTAGAAAAAAGACTGGAAGTGCTTACTTTCCATCATTGATCACTTCACTTTGCTTAAGGGCCCAAGTTAAAAAAAAAAGCAAACCTAAAGGGCCCGTATGTTAAAGGTTTCATCACAGCCCATGATCTTGAAAGGTTAGTTGAGAATTTCTATGAGTTGATCCCAATTGAACCGAGTGAACCAACTGAACCAGAAACTGACGAGTCATCGAACACCATCTTAATAAATAGCTAACTCAGGTATTGATATAGAAAAAGCAAAATCCAAGGAAGAACTGAACAATCCAGAAGTCTCTGAACCAAGAGAGGAGACAAATGCTGATGAGCCAGTTGAACCAAGTGTTGATCTTGAGTTGACTAATCATAGGCCTATTCCTTTAAACACTGTGAAGAAATCAGAATTGTCAATTATGATGGACATGATGAAATTTATGCATAACCAACAACAGGCTTATTGGAAATATGTAAAAGTTAGAGATGATTGTGACACCCCTAACCCATATCCGTCACTGAAATAGGGTTATAGAGTATTACCAGAGTTTTCAAATCAAAGGACATAAATTTCAAAATTTTCAAATTATATCAATAAACACATTAAAACCAATTAAAAACATACATATTGTCCCTTAAACGAGCCCTCGAGGCCCTAAATATGCGTTAGAAATAAGTCGGGACTAAATCAGAAACTCAAATAATTTTTTAGAAAATAATAAAAATTTTTAACACTGCATCGATCACACGGCCATGTGGGCATTCAAAATAGGGACACAAAGTCGTGTCTTAGCCCATGTAACTCACTAACTTGGGTCACACGGCCAAGCCACACGCCCGTGTACCCTTACAAGTAACCTCACACTCTCGTGTGCTAGGCTGTGTGCTAGGTTATGTACAGCTTGACTTGCAACACTTTGAAAACTACAGAGGACACACGGCCATGTGTCACACACGGCTAAGACACATGCCCGTGTAGATGGAAATAGGCCATTTTACAAGCCATTTTTCTCACCCAACTTGTTATGTACCTATAACCAAAAAATGCACATATACACAAGCCATAACAAGGCACCAAATTCATGCATAACCAAGTCATATACATTTGGTATATTATAATAAAAAAAATATATGCCCTTAGACACCTCAAAATAACAATATGTAAACATGTACAATTATGTAATCAATTTGGCCAAAGTAATCAACTAACTTCCAATCAAGCTTGCATCAATTCAAACAATTGAATTGATTTACCATAACCTATCAAATAGTACCAAATATGCCATTCAATCACTAAAATTATTAGACATATATGCCTTTCATAACAAGATACCAATTCACAACCAGTTACTAGACTTATGCAATATGCATATTCAGCTACCATTTCATCTTCCATCATTCAACTATATTAAATCATTCATCGACCATTATGAAGCTAATATTTACATACCAAAATATATCATTTCATCAACAAAATGTCAAAACAAAAACTAAGCAAAATAACCATTTCAACAACCAAAATACATGGCCAACATTAGCCAAAATACCTATACATGCCATTATAATCGAACTTAAAATTGTGTTAGTAGAAAGAGCCTGCAAAGCTGAGGAACTTAACAAAGAAAAGAAGAAATCAGATTCTGAGGCTTGAGATGAAAGAAAAAGATCGTTGAGTAAGTTGTCTCAATCTTTGACAAAGAGATTTAAAGATGCAAGTAGCCATTCAAATGCTACGTTTGGACATTCAAATAGAGACTGATGAGACAAAGTGTTGATCTAAGAACTCAAGCTCTAATTGAATCCAGCGTTGGTAGTGTTAAAAGCAACAAGCCTGAGTGTAAACAGTATGGAAGACGACATGTTGGAGAATGCTGGGGCAAGTATAATAATAGAACTTGTTATAAGTGTGGATCTCGAGATCATTTCATTCGAGACTGTCTAAAATTAGCTGAGGAAGATAATGTTCAGAGTGCGAGACCGAGCAATATAACGACTAGGGGTAGACCACCCAGAAACACCAAAAATGTAAGTGGAAGCCAAAGAGGGACTACGAATACAACTGTGAGATCTGAGGTGAGAGCACCTACCCGAGCTTATGCTATACGTGTATGAGAAGAAGCGTCATCTCCAAATGTCATTACTGGTACTTTTACTCTATTTGATACTGATGTGATTGCATTGATAGATCTAGGTTCTACTTATTCATATGTGTGTGTGAATCTAGTATCAAGTAAGACTCTACCTGTTGAGTCTACTGAATTTGTGATTAGAGTATCAAACCCCTTAGGTAAGTGTGTCTTAGTGGATAAAGTGAACAAGAACTGCCCATTGATGTTTCGTGATATATGCTTTCTAGCTAACATGATGTTGCTACCATTTGATGAATTTGATATCATTTTGGGTATGGATTGGCTCACTTTGCATCATGCTATTGTGAATTGTAAATGAGATAGTATTGATTTGAAAAGTCAGAATGGTAAGATAGTTCGAATTGAATCCAGTGAGTTGGATGGGTTATCGTCTGTTATATCTTCAATGAAAGCTCTGAACTATGTGAAAAAGGGTTGCGAAGCTTATTTAGCATATGTGATTGATAAAAAAGTAATTGAAAAGAAAGTGGAATATGTACCTGTGGTTTTTGAATTCTCTGATGTGTTTCCTGAAGAAATATCAGGATTACCTCCGATACGAGAAGTTTAGTTTGGTATTGAATTAGTGTCTAGAACAACTCCTATCTCGATAGCTCCGTATAGAATGGCACCAACAGAATTAAAAGAGTTAAAGTCACTATTGCAAGAGTTGACAGATCGAGGATTTGCACGACTGAGTTTCTCGCCTTGGGGTGCTCCTGTATTGTTTGTGAAAAAGAAAGATGGCACTATGAGAATGTGTATTGACTACTGACAGTTGAACAAAATGATGAGAAAGAATAAATATCGTTGCCTCGTATTGATGATTTGTTTGATCAGCTAAAAGGAGTTACAATGTTTTCGAAAATAGATTTGAGATCTGGCTATTATCAGTTAAGAGTTAAACAATTAAATGTACCGAAGACTGCTTTTAGAACGAGGTACGGACATTATGAATTTTTAGTTATGCCTTTTGGACTAACGAATGCTCCTGTAGTATTTATGGATTTAATGAATCGAATATTCAGACCGTACTTAGATTGCTTTGTTGTGGTGTTTATTGATGATATTTTGATTTATTCCTGTGATAAGACGCAACAAGTCGAGCATTTGAGAATTGTGTTACAAACCCTGTGTGAGAAGCAATTGTATGTAAAGTTCAGCAAATGTGAGTTTTGGTTGCGTGAGATTGGTTTTCTGGGGCATATTTTATCAACTACAGGAATACGAGTTTATCCGAGTAAGATCTTAGCCATTTTAGATTGGAAGCCTCTGAGAAATATGTTTGAAGTCCGTAGTTTTTTGGGACTAGCAGGATATTATAGGCGGTTTGTAAAAGGATTCTCAATGATTGCGACCCCGTTGACGAAGTTGCTACAAAAGGATGTTAAATTCGAGTGGTTAGAAAAATGCCAGTAGAGTTTTGAGTAGTTGAAAGCATTGTTGACATAGGCGCCGGTGTTGGTTCAACCTGAATTGGGTAAAGAGTTTATAGATTACAATGATGCATCATTAAATGATTTGGGCTGTGTGTTAATGTAAGAAGGCAAAGTTATTACTTATGATTCGAGACATTAAAGCCGCATGAAAAGAACTATCTGACGCATGATCTTGAATTAGCCACGATTGTATTTGCATTAAATATTTAGCATCATTATTTGTTTGATGAGAAATGTCATGTTTTTACTGATCATAAGAGTTTGAAATATCTAATGACTCAGAAACAATTGAATTTGAGACAGCGAAGATGGTTAGAATTGTTAAAAGACTTCGAGCTTGTGATAGATTATCATCTAGGTAAAGCTAATGTAGTTGCTGACACTTTGAGTCGAAAGTCTTTATGTGCTTTCCTAGAAATGAGTACTCAAATAGATCTATGTGATGATGGTTTGATTTTGGTTGAGTTGAAAGTAAAACCAATGTTTATACGTCAGATTTGTGATGCTCAGAAAAATGATGCTGAGATGATTACAAAACAAGCTTAATGATTTGAAATCCGATTCAGAATTTCAAGTTGATAGTGATGATTGTTTGAGATTCAGAGATCGGATTTGTGTTCTGAGGAATTCAGAGTTAATTCAGTTGATTTTGAACGAAGCTCACAGTAGTTGTTTGGCTGTTCACCCAACGAGTACAAAAATGTTTAACGATTTGAAATAGTTTTATCGGTGGCATGGCATGAAATGGGACATCTCAGAGTTTGTTTCGAGATGTTTGGTTTGTCAGCAAGTTAAAGCTGAACATCAGGTTTTGTCTAGTTTGTTACAACCAGTTATGATTCCTGAGTGGAAATGGGAGAGAATTACGATGGACTTTGTGTCGAGATTACCTTTATCTCCGGGCAAGAAAGATTCGATCTGGGTGATAGTTGATAGATTGACGAAATTAGCCCATTTTGTTCCGGTAAGAACAGATTATTCACTTGATAAACTAGCAGAACTGAATATTGCTGAGATTGTAAGATTGTACGGGGTGCTACTATCTATTCTGTCTGACAGAGAACCGAGATTTACCTTGCAGTTTTGGAAGAAATTGCAAGAGGCTTTAGGCACCAAACTGCATTTTAGTATTGCATTTCATCCATAGACGGATGGTCAACCGAACGAATCATTCAGGTTCTTGAAGACATGTTGAGATGTTGTATACTTGAGTTTGAAGGTATGTGGGAAAAACATTTACCATTAATTGAATTTGCATACAATAACATTTTTCAATCTAGCATTAAAATGGCACCGTATGAGGCTCTTTATGGAAAAAAATGCTGAACTCCATTGTATTGGACCGAACTGAGTGAGAACAAGATTCACGGGGTTGATTTGATAAAAGAGACTGAGCAGAAAGTGAAAGTGATTCATGATAGTTTAAAAGTAGCATCATATCGTCAGAAGTCTTATGCAGACTTGAAATTGAAAGATATCAAATTTGAAGTTGGTGACAAAGTATTTTTGAAAGTGTCTCCGTGGAAGAAGATACTTTGATTTGGCTGGAAAGGCAAGTTGAGTCCGAGGTTCATCGGACCGTACGAGATCATTAAACGGATTGGACCGGTTGCTTATAGATTACTATTGCCATCTGAATTGGAGAATATTCATGATGTGTTCCACGTATCGATGCTTCGACGATACAGAACTGATCTGTCGCATGTGATTACTCCTACTGAGGTTGAGATTCAGTCAGATTTATCATATTGTGAGGAACTGATTCAGATTCTAGAACGTGAGATTAAAGAATTGAGAAACAAAAGAATACCATTGGTGAAAGTATTGTGGCATAAAAATGGAATTGAAAAGGCTATGTGGGAGCCTGAAGATGTTATGAGAGAGCAATATCCCAACCTATTCACTAGTAAGATTTTCGGGGATGAAAATCCCTAAGAGGGGAGAGTTATAACAGTTCGGTTTAGACCCTAGTCAGAATAGTGGTTTCGGGACCACAAATCTGAGGTCAGAAAAATATTTTAATATTATTTTTTATGCTTACAGTGTGTGATTAAGCATGTGTGAAAATTTTATCGCTTGGGTGTCGAATTATGAAAAAAGTCTTAATCGCATAAAATGCAAAAGCTGAGTGCTGATTTTTAAAGTGCTTAATTGGCATGGTTTATTAAATGAAAGGTCCTTATGTTACAAATTGGCCATTAAACCTTGGGATGGACGGTTATGGGCTTGGTTTATATGGTTTATTTATTTAATTTTTGAAGGTTAAAATAGTGAATAAGACATTAACATGTATTAAATAAAACAAAAGGATGAAAACATGTTCATCTTTGTTTCTTTCAATCGAAAATTAGAAAATAGATAGGGCTTGGAAATTTTAAAACATTCGGCTACTTCATGCTTCAATTGGTATGTGATTTTTGTTCAGTTTTTTTATGATTTCTACGTTTTTGTGATCATTGCTTAGTGTTATAGCAAACCCATGCTTTAATTTTAGAAATTGGTGGTGGTTTTGAGATATGCCATTGATGAATATGTGAGCTTTGTGATAGTTGATGATGAAAAATGAAAGATAGGTGAAAGATTAACATATTTTGTCTTTGAATTTTTAGTGAAATTGAGTAATTTGGGCTTAATTGTGAAAATGAGAAATAGGAGGACTGTAATGTGAAATAAATGAAATGTGTGGACTTGTATGAACATAGAGAGAATTCGGATAGGCATGGGTGAAGTGAAATTTTGTGTATTTGATGATTTTATGAATTGGGGATTAAAGTGTCGAAATGTGAAAATGTGAGGGCTATTTTGTAAAATGCCCCAAATATGTGTGTTTGGACTAAATTGAATGAATTGGTAATTGAATGATTTAAATTTGAATATGTATAGACCAAGAAAGGAGAGATTTGGATCAAGATCGAGGCAAAGACAAAGTACTCGATTGATCGGCTAGTTTCGATATTTCAACGTCTGAGGTAAGTTCAGATATAATACGTGTACTTAACTAAGTTTAAATGTTATTAAATGATTAGTTATGAGATTATTTAATTATAAATGTTATGAGAGAAATCTAGCTATGTGGCACTAAGTGTGCGAATTTGGAAATGGAATCGAGATGAATGGCACTGTGTGCGTTAAATAATAGAAGCTTCGACTTTGTGGTTGGCACAATGTGTGCGATATTGAATTACGTTCAGTTTTGTATTGAGGCACTAAGTGTGCGATGTTAATTCAGTTTTGACTATGAATTAGGCACTTAGTGTGCGATGATATTGAATAGACAATGAACAGTGGATAAGGTGTAATATTGAACATTGATTAGTAAGATTGTTAATCGACTAAGTGTTGGCAAAGGTATGTTTCAAACCTATGTGGTTGATGATATTATTCAAGGTTGAATAAATGAACATGAGTATATGGCTGAGGATGATATTGTGTTTAGTTGTGAATCTGTAACACCCCAAACCTGATCAACACACCACGACCGAATTTAGTATGTTACAGAGTGGAAATAATTTGAAGAAAACAAGTTGATGGTTTACTTTTGTGAAAAAGTGTTATCAAAAACATTTTGTCGTTTTGAGTTTGAAAGAAAAACTCCCTTGGGAAGATCGTTTGTCGTTTCTAGTTTTGGAAAGTCGTTTGGTTTTATGAAAACCCGAGCGAGTTTAGCATAATAAAGTTGAAAACCATTTTTGTATCTGAACATAAAGAAAAACTTAGTTCAGAGGAAGTCTGAGTTAGTTTGCTAACTTCATTTATTTAGTATTACCCGATGGTAAAGTTTGAAAAACCCGATAAGTTGTACAATTTTCGAAAACATTGATTTTACAGGTTATTAGAACATGATATGTTATTTAACTTAGGCACAGTATGATAAAACTTAAAGCAGATAATTAAAACCCAAAATAATAAAATTTAACGGCCTTATTACAAATCCAAAAAAAAAAACAAATTTCAAGAAAATATAACCCGAAATGGAAGTTTAAAACAAAACCTAAAAACATGGTGCATGGCCACCTTGAGTCCTCCCCGGCTCCACATCCGCGATCTATGCCTCATCTACTAAAACGTAAGGGAAGTGGGTGAGTCACTGAGACTCAGTGTATAAATCCCCATCCCGAAAATAACAAAGCACTTACACATTTCATATGTCAATATGCAAATCATGCAACCCAACCTAACCAACTGAACTACTGTGTCTACCCCATGTGGTCAAAACCACTGGTGGTCAAAACCACTGGTGACTATAGTCACAAATCATATAAGTGTGGTCAAAACCACTGGTGACCGTAGTCACAAATCATATGGTGGGGCCAACCCACCGTGTGGTCAAAACCATTGATGACACTCCCGTAATCAACATGTGGGGCCAACCCACTGTGGTACCAAACCACTGGGACGAGTCACAATAATCCATGTGTGGTCAAAACCACTGTTGACCGTAGTCACAAATAATATCCGTGTGGTCAAAACCACTGGTGGTTAAAACCACTGAGACTAGTCACAAATAATAAGAAAAGCGGGGCCAACCCACTGTATGGTCAAAACCACTGGTGACAGTCTAAATCATCCTTCCCCCTCCTCTCAACATACCCATCATCATTAACACATTTTCCGTGGCATATTAACATGTTTGTAATGTAAATATCAGATGGCATAGCATAAAATAATATAACAACATATATCTATAGCCAATCCACAGGGGACTTACCCGGAGTCCAAGCTCATACCCACAAGGGTAACACACCATTGTCAATAGCTATTTCAGCTTTTAACAGTAAACATAACCGACAAATTAACTAATGAAGTGTGAAAGAGTTACACACCTGATTACTCGTAAAATGACGCTCTCTACATTGGTACTATCGTTAATCGACACTACTGCTATCTATCTTGAACGATGCCGGCCCACACCCAGGCGGCCAATCACGAACAGCCGACACTACCCTCTTCTTGAACTTAGGGGCTGGGCTTCCAGATCCAACCCCACCAAGTGATTGATTAGCCTTCGAGTCCATAACACACCTTAGTCACTAATCGAATCAAAACAATGAAACAAATTGTAAGGAATCAAGACCAGAAATTAAATCCCTTACCTAAATCGACAAAACCCCGAGGCTCTAAGTGTGACTCACAATCGATGAATCTCGGAAGTCTCCACAAAATGACGTCACCACCCCCCACAATACTAGCAAACCGATTGGAAAAATAAGGAAGAATAACCAACGACGCTCTCCACTTACCGAGGTTGACCCGCGAAGCAAAGAAAAGATGAAGAGAGAGAGTGATCTCTAACAGTTGATATTCGGCCAAGGTGTTGGAAAAGAAAAGAGAAAAGTAGCAGAGGTTTCAGCAAGGAATGAAGCTTCAAGAAGGGTTCGGCTAACAAAAATAAGAATATAAAGTGGAAAAAATGAAGAGGATGAATGGCTTATGAGATTTCGGTTCTTAAGGTTTGGCAAAAGAATGAATCGCAATTGCTGAGTGGTGGGCAAGGTGGATTGGCCAAGCACTTAAGAAGCAAAGAAGTGAAAAAGAAAAACAAATGAGAAGAGTGCTAGGGAAAAAGGTTTCAGGTTTGGTACCTGAGAAACAAAAATGCAACAAGGATACTACGGGTCTTTCGTTTTGCCAAAAAGAAAAGAAATAGCTAACTGCCTTCTCTAGCTTGACGAAAATGCTCCCCTAAGACTACTAATGAAATTTGGCACACCCCTAGCTGCCCAAATTGGTTTTTCCCACACTCTTAGAGTTTGCCATTCGGCCAACTCTAAGCTCACATGCCCAACTCCACAAATTTCTCCTAACCACTCATCCAAATTCATTTGAATGAGTCAAATTCCTAAATTCCTTCTCTTCCACCCATTTCAAACTGTTGACCCTTTCAAACCTCATCCATCAGAGTCCCACCTGAACACAACTTCCCCTGGTCTTGGTGTCCAAATAACAAGTAGAAAGGGAATTTCTGCTGCTCGAACATAGGCTCCCTTGCTCCCCCTTGAGGCGTCACTTCTCCAAGCCCTAAGTGGCGCCTCCTTGCCACTTTTCCAAGGCACTTCTTGTGCCAGAACTCACTACGAATTATACTTAACCCCTAGCTCAATCAGCTCCCTTCCTTTAGAAGCCCAAAACACAACTTTTTACTACAACTCTAGCCTATCCTTGGCTCGAGCCTAGACCCTAAAATAGTCCATACCAACATACCTACCATACAATATACATGCAAACACACGAAATGCAAAGGCCCCAATTTAAGGATGTTAGAATTCTACCCCCCTTAAAAATAATTTCGGCCCCATGTAGCCTCTTCAGTTCCATGATTCCGCCAAAAAAACTTCACCAAAGGAACCGACTTCCTACGCAAGACCTTGACGTCTCGATCCAGGATCTGCACTGGTTCCTCCTCGAAAGACAAGTTTGGGCTCACCTCAATTTCCTCCACTGGCACAATATGCGACGGATCTAATCGATAGCGCCTAAGCATGGAGACATGGAATACATCATGAATCTGACTCAATTCTGCTGGCAACTCGAGCTGATAAACTACTGGTCCCACTCGCTTCAATACTTTATATGGCCCGATGATCGTAGGGCTTAGCTTGCCCTTTCGACCAAATCTTAGCACTTTCTTCCACGGAGATACCTTCAGAAAGACCTTGTCACCCACTGCATACTCCATATCCCTATGCTTGAGGTCGGCATACGACTTCTGCCTGTCCGAAGCTTCCTTCAGACGAGCCTGAATCACCTTAACCTTATCCTCTGTTTCAGCAATCAACTCCGGACCCAACATCTGACGTTCACCCAGTTCTGTTCAACACGTAGGGGTATGACACTTCCGTCTATACAGTGCCTCATACGGTGCCATCTGGATACTTGCTTGATAACTATTGTTATACGCGAACTCTGCCAATGGTAGATATTCCTCCCAACTACAGCTGAAATCCAGAACACAACCCCTTAACATATCTTCTAAGATTTGAATTACCCTCCCTGACTATCCGTCTGACTGCGGATGAAAAGCCGTGCTGAAATCCAACCTCGTACCCAATGCCTGATGCAAAGCTTTCCAGAACCTTGATGTGAATCTGGGATCCCTATCTGAAATAATCGACACCGACACCCCATGTAACCGTACTATCTCCGCTACATACAACTTAGCCAACCTTTGGAGTGAATAATCAATCCGAACTAGTATGAAATGGGCTGACTTTGTCAGACGATCAACAATCACCCAGCTTGAATCCTTTTTGCTAGGCGTAAGGGGTAGCCCAGTGACAAAATCCATCGTAATCCTTTCCCACTTCCACTGTGGAATCTTTACTGGCTGCAACAGACCTGACGGTAATTGATGCTCATCTTTGACTTGTTGGCATATCAGACACTTACTCATAAATTCAGTTACTTCTCGCTTAAGACCAAGCCACTAGAACTGTTCCCGCAAATTCTAATACATCTTGCTACCTCCCGGATGCATAGCATATGGGCTACTATGAGCTTTCTGAAGAATCTACTGTCTTAGCCCAATGTCCTTCGGCATACATACTTTCCCTTGAAAACACAGCACTCCATCACTGCCCAAGCTGTAACCCTCCAATTCACCATTCTGCACTTGCAACCTCCGAGCACTCAAAACCTCATCCACCAGCTGCCTCTCCTTAACCTGATCCACCCACGTTGGCTTTACTTGCAATTCCGCCAATAGACTCCCATCGTCATATAGACTGAGATGAGCAAACATTGCTCTTAGATCCGTTACCACCTTACGGCTCAACGCGTCAGCCACTACATTAGCCTTACCCGGATGGTATTCAATCGAGCAGTCGTAGTCCTTCAGTAACTCGATCCACCTTCGGTGCCTCAAATTCAATTCTTTCTATGTCAACAGATACTTCAGACTCTTGTGATCTGTGTAGACGATAGACTTCTCCCCATACAAGTAATGCCTCCAAATCTTCAGGGCGAAGACCACTGCAGCAAATTCTAGATCATGTGTCGGGTAGTTACCTTCATGAGATCTCAACTGCCGAGACGCATACGCCACCACTTTCCCCTCTTGCATCAGAACACACCCCAAACCAGTATGCGATGCATCACAGTAAACCGTGAACTCCTTCCCTATTTTCGGCTGGATCAAAATTGGAGCTTCTGTCAAAATATTCTTTAACTTGCCGAAACTTTCCTACTGCTTATCCGCCCACACAAATGGAACCCCTTTCCTCAGTAACTTGGTCAACGGTGCTGCAATCAAAGAAAACCCTTCTACAAACCTTCTGTAATATCCTACCAAACCTAGGAAACTCCGAATATTTGCTACCGACTTAGGTGACTTCCAATCCAAAACTGCCTCAATCTTTCGAGGATCCACTCTAATTCCCTCAGCTGACACCACATGACCCAAAAAAAAGTTACCTCCTTCAACCAGAACTCGCATTTGCTAAACTTTGCAAATAATTGCTTCTCCCTCAGAATTTGTAGAACCACCCGTAGATGCACGACATATTCCTCCTCAGATTTCGAGTATGCCAAAATGTCACCTATAAACACCACGACGAACCGGTCCAAGTACGATTGAAACACCCGACTCATCATGTCCATGAACGCTGCCAGCGTATTAGTCAACCCGAACGGCATTACCAAAAACTCGTAGTGCCCATAATAAGTACGAAACATCGTTTTATGGATATCCGCCTCCTTCACTTTGAGTTGATGATACCCCGACCTAAAGTCTATCTTAGAGAAAACTGATGCACCCTTAAGCTGATCAAACAAGTCGTCTATCCTAGGCAACGGATACTTGCTCTTGATCGTCAACTTATTCAGCTGGCGGTAGTCTATACACATCCGCATTGTACCGTCTTTCTTCCTAATAAAGAGCACAGGCGCTCCCTAGGGTGATACACTCAGCCGGATGAAACCACGGTCCAATAATTCAGGAATCTGTGCCTCCAGTTCCACCAATTCCTTCGGCGCCATCCTATATGAGGCAATAGACACTGACGCGATTCTGGGTAACAAGTCTATACTGAACTCAACTTTACGATCCGGAGGCAAACCCGGAGGTTCCTCTGGGAATACATCGGCAAATTCCTTCACCATTCAGACATTTCCCACAACTGATACCTTGGCCTCTAAGGCACAAACATGCACCATAAACGCCTCACAACCCTTCCTCACCATTTTTTCGGCCTTCAAAGCAGACACAACATTAGATAGATAATCTCTTCTATTACCTATCATTACTACCTCTTCACCTTCAACTGTCCTCAAAACCATGCGCTTAGCTGTGCAATCCAAACTGGCCTAGTACTTCACTAGCCAATCCATCCCGAGAATCAGATCGAACTCCCCGAACGGCAGTTCCATCAGATCAGCCAAAAATACTACCCCTTGAAGTTTTAGGGTACATCTCTATACTGATTTATTTACTTCTCTGAGTGACCTAGAGGGCTTATTACTATCATCTCCCTAGAAGTAATCTCAAAGTCTAAGTTCATAGTTTCGACTATACTACTGGCAACATACGAGTGCGTCGAACCAACATCTATCAAAGCAGTATAAGGTAGTTCAAAAATTAAGAACATACCGATTATGACGTCCGTGTGTCACCCTCCTCTCGACGCCTCGCTGCGTAGACCAACCCAAGCTGTCTGGCCTTTATGCTCCTAGCACCTCTACCCGGTGATCCACGGCCTCGTCTCGAACCGTTACTTCCCCTGGCCGAATCGCGACCCCTCTGTGGTTGATAACTATCCCTCCTAAACTGTGTACGACCCTGATTCCCAGACTGAAGCCTAGCTGACCTCTGCGGACAGTCCCTCACTCGGTGTCCCATTGACCCACACTCAAAACACCCTATGTTTCTAGTCCAACATTCCCCCGTGTGAGACTTCCCACACCGAGCACACCGTGGCGGCCACTGAGTAGTAGCAGTAGCAGGCCTCACAGCTTGATTCGGCCCACCATATCTAGCCCTTTTCTGCTGATTTCTGGCAGACCCAGATGACCCAAAATTCCTCTTATTCCAACCCTTATCCTGGTTCCGTCTCACTGACAGTTTCACTTCCTCAGCAACTTTGGCCTTCTCTACTAAGACTGCAAATTCTCTCTCCTACTATGGAGTAATCAACATCCGCAGCTTATCTCTCAACCCATCCTCAAATCTGACACAGTGCTCATGTTTCGTGCCCACAATATCCCGTACATACCGACTTAACCGAAGAAATTCTGCCTCATATTCTGATACTGACTTATTTCCCTAAACCAAATTCAGGAATGCCTTACGCTGCGTATCGATGTAACTAGCCCCAACGTATTTCCTCTGATAGGCTACGCTAAAGAAATCCCAAGTGATGTCGTCGGCCATTGCTCCATCCCTAACCGTGAGCCACGACTGGTATGACTCATCTCGGAGAAGAGATACTATACCCTTCAGCTTCTCCTCAGCGTGAAATCCAGGTCGTCCATGATACGTTCTACCACCTCCAGCCAATATTCTGCCATACTAGGAGCCACACCAGATACACCTCTAAATACCTCTGCACCATTAGCCCAGAGTCATTCAGACACAGATTTTTGAGCTCTCGTTTTGATGCCTGCACCCGCGACTCTTTCTAGAACCCGCAGCATCAGCTGTGACACTGCGTCATCACCAGCCGTCTGATCCTAAAATTTCGCGCCCACAACTAGCGGCGGTGGTACCTCATTCTCTGACCCACGACCAGACCCTACCAGTTCCGACACTGTCGTCCTACCCCTACCTCGTCCACGTATATTACACCCACATCCTCGTGCACTCATGACTGCCGATACGAATTGATCTGATTTAATAATTTTATGCGTTAGACTTATTCCACTATTATTAAAGCACAGTCTTATGAATAATTTAATACGGGGATTATTTTCGTAAGTTCACACAATCCTACGGTTTAAGTCTCTAAAGTAGTTCCCTATTACTACTAGTCATAACGTCATCATTACTGACATATTAACAACAAATAGGGGAACTTACCTGGGCAGATCGGTGCCGGAGACTTGGTGCCATGCTTTTCCAACCGTACCTTTCCCACAAAAACCTTTCATAACCCATTTTTAAAACATTTTTGGGCCTCGGGCCCACAGTCGAGCTTTTGAACCTGGCTCTGATACCAAAATTGTAACACCCCAAACCTGGTCAACACACCACGACTGAATTCAGTATGTTACAGAGTGAAAATAATTTGAAGAAAACAAGTTGCTGGTTTACTTTTGTGAAAAAGTGTTATCGAAAACATTTTATCGTTTTGAGTTTGAAAGAAAAACTCCCTTGGGAAGATCGTTTGTCGTTTCTAGTTTTGGATAGTCGTTTGGTTTTATGAAAACCTGAGCGAGTTTAGCATAATAAAGTTGAAAACCATTTTTGTATTTAAACATAAAGAAAAACTTAGATCGAAGGAAGTCTGAGTTGGTTTACTGACTTCATTTATTTAGTATTACCCGATGGTAAAGTTTGAAAAACCCGATAAGTTGTACAATTTTCGAAAACGTTGATTTTACAAGTTATTAGAACATGCTATGTTATTTAACATAGGCACAGTATGATAAAACTAAAGTAGATAATCAAAACCCGAAATAATAAAATTTAGCGGCCTTATTACAAATCCAAAAAAAAAACCAAATTTCAATAAAATATAACCCAAAATGGAAGTTTAAAACAAAACCCGAAAACATGGTGCATGGCCACCTTGAGTCCTTCCCGGCTCCACATCAGCGATCTATGCCTCATCTGAAAAAATGTAAGGGAAGAGGGTGAGTCACCGAGACTCAGTGTATAAATCCCCATCCCGAAAATAGTAAGGCACTTACATATTTCATATGTCAATATGCAAATCATGCAACCCAACCTGACCAACCGAACTCTTGTGTCTACCCAATGTGGTCAAAATCACTGGTGGTCAAAACCACCGGTGACCATAGTCACAAATCATATAAGTATGGTCAAAACCACTGGTGACCGTAGTCACAAATCATATGGTGGGGCCAACCCATCGTGTTGTCTAAACCATTGATGACAATCCCGTAATCAACATGTGGGGCCAACCCACTGTGGTACCAAACCACTAGGATGAGTCATAATAATCCATGTGTGGTCAAAACCACTGGTGACTGTAGTCACAAATAATATCTGTGTGGTCAAAACCACTGGTGGTCAAAACTGCTGAGACTAGTCACAAATAATAAGAAAAGTGGGGCCAACCACTGTGTGGTCAAAACCACTGGTGACAGTCTAAATCATCCTTCCCCCTCCTCTCAACATACCCATCATCATGAACATATTTTTCGTGGCATATTAACATGTTTGTAATGAAAATATCACATAGCATAGCATAAAATAATATAACAGCATATATCAATAGCCAATCCACAGGGGACTTACCCGGAGTCCACGCTCATACCCACAAGGGTAACACACCGTTGTCAATAGCTATTTTGGCTTTTAACATTAAACATAACCGGCAAATTAGCTAATGAAGTGTGCAAGAGTTACACACCTGATTACTCTTAAAACGACGCTCTCTACGTCAGTACTGTCGTTAATCGACACTACCGCTATCTATGTACTACTTTGCTCCGATGTTGGCCCACACCCAGGCGGCCAATCACGAACAGTCGACACTGCCCTCTTCTTGAACTTAGGGGTTGGGCTTCCAGATCCAACCCCACCAAGCAATTGATTAGCCTTCGAGTCCATAACACACCTTAGTCACTAACCGAATCAAAGCAGTGAAACAAATTGTAAGGAATCAAGACCCGAAATTAAATCCCTTACCTAAATAGACAATACCCTGAGGCTCTAAGCGTGACTCACAATCGACGAATCTCAGAAGTCTTCACAAAATGATGTCACCACCCCCCCACAATACTAGCAAATCGATTGGAAAAATAAGGAAGAATAACCAACGACGCTCTTCACTTACCGGGTTGACCCGGGAAGCAAAGAAAAGATAAAGAGAGAGAGTGATCTCTAACAGTTAATATTCGGCCAAGGTGTTGGAAAAGAAAAGAGAAAAGTAGCAGAGGTTTCGGTAAGGAATAAAGCTTTAAGAAGGGTTCGGCTAACAACAATAAGAATAGAAAGTGGAAAAAACGAAGAGGAGGAATAGCTTATGAGCTTTCGGTTCTTAAGGTTTGGCAAAAGAATGAATCGCAACTGCTAAGTGGTGGGCAAGGTGGATTTGGCCAAGCACTTAAGAAGCAAAGAAGTGAAAAAGAAAAACAAATGAGAAGAGAGCTAGGGAAAAAGGTTTCAGTTTTGGTACCTGAGAAACAAAAACGCAACAAGGATACTACAGGTCTTTCAATTTTGCAAAAAAGAAAAGAAATAGCTAACTGCCTTCTCTAGCTTGCCGAAAATGCTCCCCTAAGACTACTAATGAAATTTGGCACACCCCTAGCTACCCAAACTGGTTTTTCCCACACTTTTAGAGTTTGCCATTCGGCCAACTCTAAGCTCCCATGCCCAACTCCACAAATTCCTCATCACCACTCATCCAAATCCGTTTGAATGAGTCAAATTCCTAAATTTCCTCTCTTCCACCCATTTGAAACTGTTGACCCTTTCAAACCTCATCCATCAGAGTCCCACCTGAACACAACTTCCCCTGGTCTTGGCGTCAAAATAACAAGCAGAAAGGGAATTTCTGCTGCTCGAACCTAGGCTACCTTGCTCCTCCTTGAGGCGTCACATCTCCAAGCCCTAAGTGGCGCCTCCTTGCCACTTTTCCAAGGCACTTTTTGTGCCAAAACTCACTACCAATTATACTTAATCCCTAGCTCAATCAGCTGCCTTCCTTTAGAAGCCCAAAACACAAATTTTTGCTATAACTCTGGCTTATCCCTGGCTCGAGCCTAGACCCTAAAATAGTCAATACCAACATACTTACCATACAATATACATGCAAACACACGAAATGCAAAGGCCCCGATTTAAGGATGTTACAGAATCTATCTATGTGATGGTTTAATTATGATTCAATGTTGTATTATTGAGTATGATGTATTATATTACGAACTTACTAAGCTCTTAAGCTTACTGTGTGATTTGTTTCTCTGTTTTACAGTGTCAGTAAAGCTAGCTCAGATTCGGGGTTCGTCAGCATCTCTATCACACTATCAGCTAACTATTTTGGTACTTTTAAAGGATGTGTATATTTTAAATACGGCATGTATAGGCTCGGTAATGTGGCATGTTTTGTAGTAAATGGTCCTTGTCATGTGATATGGCTTGAGGATTGAATAATGTTGGTATGAATGTGTATGGTTATATTAGAGATGAATATGGTATGTATCATGTTTAAATGGTTGATGAAAGTTGTGGTTTGAATGTGAAATATGGTATGTTATATATGGTGATTAACTTATATGATTGGGATGTGAAATTGGTTGAGTTGGATGGGCATATTTGGGTAGAAATGATGTTTGGTTAGTAAATGGTTTAGATGATGATTAAATGGTGTATATATTGGTATGATTGAGTGCCATTTGTGGTATCAATGCTTGTGAAATGAGGCTTGTAGGTGATTCAAGGTGTGGGAGGCAAGTTTGGCCTTGAAAATGGCCTATAATTGCCCACACGGTTGAGCACATGGGCGTGTGGCTCGACCGTGTTGTTTAAGTTTGCCAAGTGAAACAAGTCAGGCTCGACCACGGGCTGGACACAAGGCCGTGTGGCTGGCCGTATGGTGTAAGTCAGGCTTGACCACGGGTGAGGGGCACGGGCGTGTCTCAGGCCATGTGGACAAGTTAGTAGGTATGCCTTGTTTTGCCATGGCTTGGACATATGGGCGTGTCCGAGGCCGTGTGAGGCACACGGCCTACCCACACGGGCGTGTGACCTCTGTAACTTAGAAAAATGTTTGAATTTCAAAAATTTTTGTAAGTGTTCAATTTAGTCCCGACCCTATTCTAAAACATGTTTGAGGTCCCGATGACCTCATTAAGGGACTATATGATTATGTTTGGATACAATTGAATTATAATTGACTTGGTGTCGTGAAATGGTTATGAAATGTTCTGATTGTTCGGTAATACCTCTTAACCCTATTCTAGTGACGATTACGGGTTAGGGGTGTTACAGTAAGTTTGTAATACAAACAGTCTAACCTTACCAATACAATATACAATCACAACGCATGTATAACCGAATCTAACGTGAGAATAACTAACTCAAAAACTTATATATGTACATTCAAACTCTTAATTTTCACAAGGTACACATTACCTACCTTTCATCAAACTAATGTAATTTACGTTGAAAGCTCTTACCGAAGCTCACATGGGGTAATAATATGATGGTTGACACATCTTTTTCTGTAATTTGATAACCGAAGGTATCCCTTTTCATAGTTCGACGGTCTAAGCTACTCCTTTTCATAATTTGATGGTTGTCACCATCTATTTTCATTGTTCGATGGTCGTCACCATCCCGTTTTATAATTTGATAGCCGAAGCTATCCCTTTTCATAGATCGATAGCCTAAGCCATCCCTTTTCATAGTTTGATGGTCGTCACCATCCCTTTTCATAATCGATAGTCGAAGCTATCCCTTTCCGAATTTGATAGCCGAAGCTATCCCTTTTCATAATTTGATGAACGCCACACCATTGGATTTTTTCATCAACACTCAATTTAATATTATACAATAATAGCATTCAAATCATAAAATAAAAACAAAACTTAAACGTACAAACTTACCTCGACAATAAACGTAGAAAAATGAAGTCGATTAATCTAAAGCTTTTTCCTTGTCTCACTCTAAAACCGTACGAGGTCTGTCTTGATTTATACGGATAAAGTTAACTCAATTTAAATATAACTCATTCAATTTAGCCCAAAAATCATATTTTGGAAAAATTATCATTTTGTGCCTATACTTTTAATTTTTTTGCAATTTAGTCCCTAGCTCATAAAAATGGAAATTTATGCAATTTTACCACAACCCATTATGGCCAAATATCAATCTAGTCCCTAGCAAGCCCTATATTTCATTTATTTCACAATTCCATCATGTAAACTTTTCTTTTCTTCAATTTAATCCCTAAATGACAATTTCATAAAAAAACACATAACAAGAGTTGTTAATCTATTAACAACCATCCATTTTCTATCATCAAACATAAAAAATCATGCACATTCATCAATGGAAAAACCCTAATGGTTTAACAATTTCACAATTTAGTCCTCGGGTTATCTAGATTAAGCTATAACGATCCCGAAAATATAAAAATCATTAAAAACAAGACAAAATACATACCAAATAAAGTAAAGAGTTGCCAAAATTAAAAGCTCCAAAAATGTCTGCCCAACCCAAACATTCGGTTGAACAAGAAATAAAAGATGAAGGTTTTGTTTCATTTTATTTATTTTATCATTTAAATACCTAATTATAATTATAACCTTGAAAATTAATCAAATTTTCAATAATGCTAAACCATACTCATCCACTAACACATTTTTGGTCTAATTACCATATAAGGACTCATAATTTACATTTCTATAGCTATTTAACACTTCCAGCTACTAGAACTCAATTTTTCCACTTTACGCGATTTAATCCTTTTTATCAAATTGAGCATGTAAACGATAAAATTTCTTAATGAAATTTTAATGCGGTACTACTACCATGCTGTAGGAAATAAAATAATAATAAAATAATTTTTTTTTGACTTCAAATTTTTGGTTCCAAAACCAATGGTCCGATTTCATTGAAAACAATCTATTACAATGATTTTGTAAGAAATACTTTTACAAATATCTCTAATAGTTTTGTTCTTGAGTTCCTAGGTTATATCTTCGAGTCATAAAAGGAAGATGAGAATGAAAGTGAGGATGAAACATCAAAGGAGAAAGATGAGGAGGATAAGTCAAATAAATAAAATGGGGGAATTTCTTGTCTTTAGTTTTTTATTTCTTTTTAAGTGTTTATTTTTATTTTCTAGTTAGAATTTTGCTTTCGCATAATAAAATAGCAAGCATGAATAAAATAAGCTCTATGCCTCTTTAGTAGGGAAAGCAAAATGATGTGGTAATCGGAGTGAACATGTCTAGGATTGGATTATTGAGAAAGACTTGGTACTTAAGCAGTCATTATGACTCACCTCTCTTTTCTTACAACCCTACCTGGTGTTCAATTTTCATTCATTACTTTGTTTTCACAATGAGGACATTGCTTCTTTTTAAAAGGTGGTAAGGCAAATATTTCACATGAATTTTAAAGTATGTTTCAATACTTTTACTTAAGTATGCTAAAATAAATGAATGATTAGAGAGAATTTTTTTTCATAAGTGTGTTCAAATGCAAGCATGATTTCTGATTTTATCTAAGTTATTTTTATGTTATCTTGAGTGATGGAATATTTGTATGCTCTTTAGTCTTATGTAGCATTTGCCATGAAAATTTTATTTCTTTAAAAATAGACATGTATGAAGGTTTAAGTCTTTAGAATTGGCATAGTAACTTTCTTGAGGTGAAATTCTAGAGGGTATAAGAATCTAAACTTGACATAGGCACATTTCCTTAGGATCGTTTGAGTTTTTCAAGCCAACCTTATTAATTTTTCCCTTGAAACTTTATTTTTGAGCTTAATGGCATGTTTATTGCAAATTACCTGCATTATAAGACACATTACCATCTTTTTAATTTTATCATATTTTGTGCATCTATCTTAACTAATTTTTTCTTGATAATCAAAGTTTGAGAACATGTTTGTTCAAAAAAAATGACAGAACAAATATAAGTTTGTTCAAAAGAATAAAAATCAAAGAAAAGATTGCTCAAAGTCTAAAAAATAAAGGTTGAGCATGACTTTGAAATAAGTTTTGTAACACCCCAAACCCCGCCTAAACGTTACGACCGGATCTGGCATGTCACATGAAAGGAATGTCTAAAAACTGTGCGGTCATTAAAAAGCTCGTATTCTTTATAGTTGTTGTGAGAAATCGAGTTTAAGTAATTTTTAATAAGAAACAGTTTATTATCATTTTAGGAAAATACCATATTGATCATTTAATAATAAGCAGTAACCAAATTGAAAGCTGAAACCAAATAAAATACCCAATGCCTTATTACATAACAAAACCAAATTTGAAAGTAAATTAACCTAAAATAGTAATTGAAATAAAACCAGAAAACATAGTGCATGGCCACCTCGAGTCCACCCCAGCTCCACATCAGCGATCTATGCCTCATCTGTAAATGTAAGGGAAAGGGGTGAGTCACTGAGGCTCAGTGTGTAAATCCCCATCCCGATAATAACAAGGCACTTACACATTTGATATGTCAATAAACAAATCATGCAAACCCAACCTAACCAACCGAACTCCAAGAGTTCACCCGTGTGGTCAAAACCACTGGTGGTCAAAACCACTGGTGACCGTAGTCACAAATCATATAAGTGTGGTCAAAACCACTGGTGACCGTAGTCACAAATCATATGGTGGGGCCAACCCACCGTGTAGTCAAAACCACTGATGACAATCTCGTAATCAACATGTGGGGCCAACCCACTATGGTACCAAACCACTGGGACGAGTCATAATAATCCATGTGTTGTCAAAACCACTGGTGACCGTAGTCACAAATAATATCCGTATGGTCAAAACCACTGGTGGTCAAAACCACTAAGACTAGTCACAAATATTAAGGAAAGCGGGGCCAACCCACTTTGTGGTCAAAACCACTAGTGACAGTCTAAATCATCCTTCCCCCTCCTCTCATCATACCCATTTTCATGCCATGTTCATCAATCATAATAATTCGTGTATGCAGTATGACATGTATGAAAATTATATATCAAAGATAACGTATGAAACGAATTATCATCATAATCAGAATAACAAATACGACATAATCAAACTAATCAACCTCTAAGGGTATAACCGTAATTTTACCTACCAAAGGCATTTTTGTAATTCCACCCCATAGGGGTAGTTTGCTAATTCTACTCATTACCAATCTATGTAAGCAACACATCTCAACCATAATCAATCATAGGATTAACACATACAACACTAGTACTACCACGAGAGTACAATGATTATTTTATCACTTAGGGGTATTTCGACAATTTTACAAACCAGAGGTATTTTGGTAAATTTACAAATCGGGGGTATTTTGGTAATTTAACAAATCGGGGGTATTTCAACAATTTTGCAAATCGGGGGTATTTTGGTAATTTTGTAAATTAAGGGTATTTTGGTAATTTCATTAACCAGGGCTATTTTGGTAATTTCATAAACCAGGGGTATTTTGGTAATTTCGTAAACCAGGGCTATTTTGGTAATTTCATAAACTAGGGGTATTTTGGTAATTTCGCACTTGCAATGGCCTTTTCGAAGGCCTAATGTCGCCCAGAGTGACTCAGCTACCATTTTGATCGTACCAGCTATTGGGCCTAAAACTAGATTCTGGCCCATTCAGGCCCACACGCTCGTGTGGCCCATCTAACATACATCTAGCCACGTATATAAGTTCCACCTAATCTAGTTCACTATATACTATATCATCATGCAATTTATTCAATTGGGCCCACGGGCCCATTGGGCCCACTTCAGCCCATCGCTACCCAAGCAGCCCCAACCCACAAGAATACTACTGATGGCCTCAACTATTGCGTCGAAGCCTACACGCAAGGCCGCGACTCGTGTAAAGTTACTATTGTCGTGGATCGGCACTTTGGCATTTGCCGCTCTACAGCTAGAGTAAAGAGAGAGTTATACACCTGATAGGAGTCTGGTGTTAAACCGCGCTGCGACCACTCCTGTGCCCAAATGCCCACCAAGGTATGTTTACTTTCCTCCTAGGCTACTCTTTATATAGCTAGCTCTTCACCTTCATTCTTTGTGTCTTTCCGATGTGGGATCCCTTCGTCAGTAGAGTTTAAATTCAACTGAAACTCTTACCGTTCAATCCGCAAAATAAAAACTCCATTGCTTGTCATGAGATTCGAACCCTTGCTCCCTTCAATAGCTTAACACACCACTTGCCACTAAGCCACAAGCTCCTCTTATGTCTTAAACCATACGCAACTAAATATAAATCTATAGCCAAATTCTAAGGTCCAAGTAAAAAGAAAACCAAAATGCAAAAGCCAAGACTTGAACCTTGGACCTCCTTCCTTCCTTGTGGCGTCACCCCCTTGTCTCCTATGTGGCATCACTTCGCCACTACACCACACACCCCACTTGTGTCATTTTCCTCTACATTTTATTCTTAAGGCCTACCGCCAACTTTCAGGGTTTTTTTTTCCCCCTAAAACCAAAATTTCCCTAAATCCAAAATTTGATCCTGGCACTTCATAGAAGCCCTCTAACCTTCCAAAATCACTTATCTAATAGGTCCAACTTGCATTTAAGCCGATCTCTTATTCTCCAAAAATTTAAACGCTACTACGCTCAAGGCCCATTGGGTCCAATCCTGCTAGGCCCAATTTCAGGATGTTACAAATCTACCCTCCTTAAAGAAATTTCGTCCTCAAAATTTCCAACTAACTAACAGTCACACATCTTAACCTACCACACTACGCTCTTGCTGTGAACTCTGATCTTAATAAAACTAATATACTTTTAACTAGAATTTAAAACTCCTACACATACTCAAAAACACCTAGCCATTAAAATCGACGAATATTTCGTAAGCACCCAACTCTATGTCTAAACATCACATCCAAACCAAACACACAGAATAGATACCCGAAATATAGAATATAACAAAGAAAAGTATCAGGAAACTTACAGTGCAAATTGGTGCTGGAGACTCGGGTGCCATACTTCCAAGAAAGAGATATATATATTTTTCTAAACCATATTTCAACCAAAATTTGAAAAACATTTTTGAACCCATTCCACAGCTGATTTTTTAAACTTAGGCTCTGATACAATAATTGTAACACCCCAAACCCTGCCTAAATGTTACGACCGGATCTGCCATGTCACATGAAAGGAATGTCTACAAACTGTGCATTCGTTAAAAAGCCCGTATTCTTTATAGTTGTTGTGAGAAATGGAGTTTAAGTAATTTTGAATAAGAAACGGTTTATTATCATTTTAGGAAAATCCCATATTGATCATTTAATAATAAGCAGTAACCAAATTGAAAGCTGAAACCAAATAAAATACCCAATGCCTTATTACATAACAAAACCAAATTTAAAAGTAAATTAACCTAAAATAGTAATTGAAATAAAACCCGAAAACATAGTGCATGGCCACCTCGAGTCTACCCCGGCTCCACATCCGTGATCTATGCTTCATCTACAAATGTAAGGGAAAGGGGTGAGTTACCGAGACACAGTGTGTAAATCCCCATCCCAATAATAACAAGGCACTTACACATTTGATATGTCAATATACAAATCATGCAAACCCAACCTAACCAATCGAACTCCTGTTCACCCCAGGTGTGGTCAAAACCACGGTGGTCAAAACCACCGTGACCGTAGTCACAAATCATATAAGTGTGGTCAAAACCACTGGTAACCGTAGTCACAAATCATATGGTGGGGCCAACCCACCGTGTAGTCAAAACCACTAATGACAAACCCGTAATCAACATGTGGGGCCAACCCACTGTGGTACCAAACCACTGGGACGAGTCACAATAATCCATGTGTGGTCAAAACCACTGGTGATTGTAGTCACAAATAATATTTGTGTGGTCAAAACCACTGGTGGTCAAAACCACTAAGACTAGTCACAAATAATAAGGAAAGAGGGGCCAACCCACTGTGTGGTCAAAACCACTGGTGACAGTTTAAATCATCCTTCCCCCTCCTCTCATCATACCCATTTTCATGCCATGTTCATCAATCATAATAATTTGTGTATGCAGTATGACATGTATGCAAATTATATATCAAAGATAACGTATGAAACGAATTACCATCATAATCAGAATAACAAATACGACATAATCAAACTAATCAAGCTCTAAGGGTATAACCGTAATTTTACCTACCAAAGGCATTTTGTAATTCCACCCTACAGGGTAGTTTGATAATTCTACTGCTACCAATCTATGTAAGCAACGCATCTCAACCATAATCAATCATACGATTAACACATACAACGCTAGTACTACCACGAGAGTACAACGATTATTTTATCACTTAGGGGTATTTCGGTAATTTTACAAACTAAGGGTATTTCGGTAAATTTACAAATCGGGGGTATTTCGATAATTTAACAAATCGGGGGTATTTCAGTAATTTTGCAAATTAAGGGTATTTTGGTAATTTTGTAAATTAAGGGTATTTTAGTAATTTCGTAAACCAGGGCTATTTTGGTAATTTCATAAACCAGGGGTATTTTGGTAAATTCAGAAACTGTGGCTATTTTGGTAATTTCATAAACTAGGGTATTTTGATAATTTCAAGACTTGTAATGGCCTTTTGAAGGCCTAATGTCGCCCAGAGTGACTCAGCTACCATTTTTGGTCGTACCGGACTATTAGGCCTAAAACTAGATTCATTTGGGCCCACACGCTCGTGTGGCCCATCTAACATACATCTAGCCACGTATGTAAGTTCCACCTAATCTAGTTCACTATATACTATATCATCATGCAATTTATTCAATTGGGCCCACGGCCCATTGGGCCCACTTCACCCATCGCCACCCAAGCAAATTTCAACCCACAAGAATACTACTGATGGCCTCAACTATCGCGTCGAAGCCCCACACATGTGCTCGCACGCTCGTATAGCTACTATTACCGTGATCGGCACTTTGGCATTTGCCGCTCTACAGCTAGAGTAAAGAGACAGTTACACACCTGATAGGAGTATGGTGTTAAACCGCGCTGCGACCACTCCTGCGCCCAAATGCCCACCAAGGTATGTTTACTTTCCTCCTAGGCTTATCTTTATATAGCTAGCTCTTCACCTTCATTCTTTATGTCTTTTCGATGTGGGATCCCTTCGTTAGCAGAGTTTAAATTCAACTGAAACTCTTACCGTTCAATCCGCAAAATAAATATTCCATTGCTTTTCATGAGATTCGAACCCTTGGTCCCTTCAATAGCTCAACACACCACTTGCCACTAAGCCACAAGCTCCTCTTGTGTCTTAAACCATGCGCAACTAAATATAAATCTATACCCAAATTCTGAGGTCCAAGTAAAAAGAAAACCAAAATGCAAAAGCCAAGACTTGAACCTTGGACCTCCTTCCTTCCTTGTAGCGTCACCCCCTTGTCTCCTATGTGGCATCACTTTGCCACTACACCACACACCCCACTTGTGTCATTTTCCTCCACATTTTATTCTTAAGGCCTACCCGACAACTTTCAGGGTTTTTTTTCTGCCTAAAACCAAAATTTCCCTAAATCCAAATTTTGATCCTGGGACTTCATAGAAGCCCTCTAACCTTCCAAAATCACTTATCTAATAGGTCCAACTTGCATTTAAGTCGATCTCTTGTTCTCCAAAAATTTAAACGCTACTACGCTCAAGGCCTATTGGGTCGAATCCTGCTAGGCCCAATTTCAAGATGTTACAAGTTTGGGGGTATTCCAAAGACCCATTTGAATGAAGGTTGTAACACAAAAGGATCCAAGACAAAGTTAGGGTTAAGATGATTGAACCTAAAAATTCACTTTTCTTTATCCGTAACTTTAGCCTAGCCCCATTATAACCTAACAAAAGACCTATTGATTTGATAATTATATCGACTACATTAATGGAGACGATTTGCTAAGTCTAATATATGAAGACCATTAGTTAAACCTTGTGATTACTATGTTTAGATTGATAAGGAAAGTTTATTGATTGGTAAATGTTATATATGACTTTGAAATGCAATCATAATATAACTCATGCTGACATTATGTTGCATTTAGTATAAAGTCTGGAAATAATATTTACATTCGAGCTACTTATCAATAAAAAGCATTTTTAGCATGATTTTGTTTATGCATGATTATGTGCAAAGATTGATGCTGCTTTATCATTTTGAAAAATTGCCCTGGCAAAAGTTGTGTTGTGCATGAACATTACTCGGGATGAGCAATGGTTTTAATTTAGGGGTGTGTAAACTCGAAATTATATAGGATTTTTCTATATATTTTTGCCATATTTTGACTTAATAAATATGTTAATCTTGAGTAATTGTTATTGAATTAAGTAAATTTTACTTAAATATTAATATTGGACATGAATTTATAAAGTATGTGAAATTATGCTTTATTACATGATTTTTATGAATAATTTGTATTATTTTCATGTTAACTATTAATATGTGAATTTTCACTAAGCACTAGGACCATGGAAGATGAGATCAATATAAAATTTGCATGGACATGCACATACCCACTCTATTTGGATGGCAAGACCATGTAAAACTAAGTCGTAAGGATGTTAAGTTGACCTAGTAAAAGTGTGCTACATGATGGACAAGTCTGATTATTTATTAGACTAGGAAATCATTCAGCAATGAGGAATTAAAACCCAATTTTGGCACAAGCAAATGGTTGCCAAAAATAAGCTTTGGGATATTTTGTTGAAGGTCCCTGCCATTGGAAAGATGTTAGAAATCAACACACAAGAATACCCTTTGAAACCGTCCAACCCTGGCTAAATATAGCATGATCTTGTGCTCAAATCAAGCAACTAAATCACCCTTTCCACGCATCATGGTAGGCCATAGGAAGGAGAGAATCAAGGGATATGTGATGCTATTTTTAGTAAACTTCACCCTTACCTTCACCTATAAATACCATACAAATCTCACTTGTCAAATCATCTATCATCCCTTAATTCATTCATTCACTAGCATTCTATTATTTCCTCTCTTGTCCCATTTTCCCCACGCCTAGCCTTCCCATTCTTTAGCCAACAAAAGCTTTTTCAAGACACTACCTTGGCCAGCCACACTAAAAGACCTTAGTAGAAGAGCGACAAGCAGAACGGACGAACACATCAGTCAGAAAGATCTAAAAGGCTGCTAAACTAAATTAGAGTTTACTCTTTCTGATAAACCATAAAAGTAACATATTTTAACCCCATATTTAGTATGCTTTTAGGATAATTTAGCCCTGATTTATGTAAAAAGGTGCTTTTAATCCTTTCTTTTTATATTTATACTCAGGAAAGCACCTCAGGACGAAAAGAACAAGAAACGGGCTTAAAACGGGCCAATTTGGGCAAAAGAAGAAATCGACATGGCCTAGACTTCATGTCACATGGACGTGCCTCGACAATTAACTAAGACACGACCATGCCATGATTTACACGGCCGTGCCCCAATCGACAGAATCAAGACACGGACCAATCACGATTTACATGGGCGTGTGCCATGGCCATGCCCCTATTATGGGGGAGAGCAATTTCACTCAGATTTGGATACTTAGAGCCAAAGAAACACTTTCCAAAGCTTATTCAAATACCAAGTAAGAAGCAGACTTAAATTAGGGCACTTAGAGGCCAAGTAAAGCATTCCAAGAGCCTATATAAACACCCTAAGTGTATCCTGAAAGGGGGATGGGGAGCTAGGCCAAGGAGCTGAGCCAGAAGGATCACATTTGTGGGAATCACTCGAAGATAGCTAGAAGATCCATCTCGAAGAGCTAAAACTCTACTCAAGATGATGGATTTCTCCTTCAATTCCTCTAGGGGGTTTTAGGGATTTCTTATGTTTTGTTTTATCTTTTCTCTTGAGATGTTTTTATTCATTATGAACTAAACCCTTTAGATACCTAAAGGGGATGAAACCTAGATGAATTTTGTTATTATTTTCTGAATTATATGATAAATACCTAGTTTGTTTTTAATTATGTTGCTTAATCCAAATTTGATGTGCTGAGGTGGAGGAGGAATAGACCCTGCTTAAGAGTAAATCTAGCATAATTAAGCGGAGTTGATCGAACGCCTAGAGATACGGTTACAAGATTTTGCTAGATTAAGGTGAAACCTAATATGGGAATCTATTGATCGATTTACTGCTATTCTAGGTGGTTATTATAAGAGAACGAGAGTTCCACTAATTAACCTAGGGTTAGAAGTTATTCGCCTCGAGAGAGGGTTTAATAGAGGTTAGGGAGTCCTACAGATCAAGCTAAGTAAGGAAATCATATGATTCAATATTAAGTAACAAGTGAAGTCTAGGTGGATTCTTCCTGAGGGTATCATCGTAATCAATTAAGTTTCTTCAAGTTATTTCCCAATTCGTTCTTTTTGCCTTTGTGTCTTTCTCTTAGTAGTCGTAAATTAGTTAAAGCAACCAATCTCTCCATATTTTAGGCTAAATAATAAAAAGAAAGTGAGTATTAGTACTTTTAGTTCCTTTGGGTTCGATAATCCAGTCTTGCCTAAGCTATACTACTGATCAATAGGTACACTTGCCTTTAAGTCATTGTCAGAGTTAGTTTCCAGGTTTGATCATGCTATTTATAAATTTTAAAGCTCTGATTTCAGCAATCAAGTTTTTGGCGCCGTTGCCGAGGAACTAAAATATTAAGAAAACTCTATTTTTATTACTTTATCCATTATTTTATTGCGCAGTTTATTTTGTTCCATTACTTTTTTCTAAATTTTATTTTTCTTTCTTTTTCCTAGCAGGTACCTCTAGTTTATGACTAGACGAAACCTGACAGGACCTCTAGTATACGATAGTGAAATTGAAGCTACCGCTCGGAGAAATCGCAGAGAAATTAGGCGAGTTCTAAATTATACAGAAGAAGAGCGAGAAGACAGATCCAATCCTACTAAAGGGATGGACGAGAATAATCCATCACGAGATGTGGCGGACGCTCCGCGCATTATGTATGATTATGCTAAACCCAATTTGACAGGAGTGGAATCTAGTATTGTTAGGCCTGCTATAGCTGCTAATAATTTTGAATGAAAGCCTAATACAATGCAAATGATTCAACAATTTGTTCAATTTGATGGTTTGCAGGATGAAGACCCGAACACTCATATAGCAAATTTTTTAGAGTTCTGTGATACTTTCAAAATAAATGGCATTTCTGATGATGCCATTCGTCTTCAGTTATTTCCCTTTTCATTAAGGAATAAAGCCAAGCAGTGGTTGAACTCGTTACCACGAGGGTCAATCACTACATGGGAACAAATGACCGAAAATTTTTTATTAAAATATTTTTCCCCGGCCAAAATGGCTAAATTATAGAATGATATTTCTTCTTTTGTGCAGATGGATTTAGAGACATTATACAATGCATGGGAGAGATACAAAGATCTCTTGAGGAGATGTCCACACCACGGACTACCATTATGGCTTGAAGTCTGTAACACCCTAAAAATCTGAGTATTTATATATTGCATGATTTGGTGTTTAGATATTAAAGGAAAATCTATTTTTTTTATTTTCGTGCTTATTGAAGTCCTAAAGAAGAGTATAGCATAATTTGGATAAGGAATAAATTTAATATTTGAGAATTTATTGAAGAGAAGCAAGTGTCATTAATACTTAAGTTAAATTAAGTGTTAATGAGTGACATAAGATGAGTACATGGCATGGTGGTGTTGGCGCATGAGTTATACCATGAGGGAAGAGGTTCGAATCCCTTGTTTAGCATCTAGATAAATTTTTATTTTTAATTTTCTGCACATGTATAGCAAGTGTCGGCCAAGAGCATATATGGTAAGTGTTGACCATGTTATTTTTGGTTAGTGTATCAAAGGATTAAGGAAATAGTTAACTTATGGCATGGAATCAAAAACTTAAGGAAAGATAGGGGGACATAAGGCACATATCAAGGAAAATTTTGAAACAAAATCATGGCCAATTGACCATGTTTTTGGACTGCAACTTGGTATAGGGAGGAGCCGAATTTTAGTGTTAGTTGGCTAAGAAATGAATTTTCTCTTTGGTCATTCCTAGCAACCTAGTGTAGAATTTTTCATCCTCTTCTCAATTTTCCCTTTGGTCGAAATTGAACCTTGGTAAAGCCAAATTCTTTTGACCATTTGGTCACTTTTGTTCATCTTTTGAGTTTTCTCTTGTGCTTCTTCTTAGTGCCGAAATTGTTAGTACCAAAAGCCATTCTTTTCCTTTCTTTTTACCATGGTGAATGTACCTAACTCCTAAAATCCATTTTTTCTTCTCTTCCTTTGAAATCAAACAACATCATCACCATCTCTTCTTTCATATTTTAATTCTTTTCATTTAAAGTTTCTCCATCAAACTCTCTCATGGCCGAATGCTAGAGTGCCCATAGCCGAACCTTTCTTTTTCTTTCTTTGATCATACATAGTCAAATCTTCATCCATCACAAACACCTTTCTCAATCCTTTCTTTTCGATCATGGAAAATAGGTAAGGATTCTTCTTTTCATTTTCGATTAATTAATAGTGTTATGGCCGAATATTGATGGTGTTATGAAGGACTATTTGGATCGAAATAAATGTTCGTTCTAATAACGTTTCATTCGTTATTATATAGTGCAATAACGGAAGATCGGAACTCAAGTGATCGGGAGAATCGTAGAAACGTTGGAATCGATTTATTGTGGTAAGGAAATCACATCCTTTAAAGCCTCTAGTACTATTTCGAAATTATTTTAGATTTAACTAATATTCCTTTGATCTTGAAGACTTTCAAAATAGGGAAGAAAATGGCGGTGGTTAGTCATATTAAGAGGGGCGGATCTGTAAATCCCCCATTTAAACGAAGAGCGATTTGGCATGCAGGATTTTCCACCGGGTTGCGGACCATCTTCCGAAGGGAGTCAATTATTTGAAGTGGTACGAACTTCCAAGCCATTATACGTTGGTGGATTCTCGGCGACTAACGAACCAATAAACGAGAAGAAGCCGAAAATCGAAGTGATTCAAAATCAAGAGGGTAAGATTTTGGATCTATTATCGATTAAGTATGTTTATATGAAATAGTGTTCTAACGGATCGAAATATGTTTTAGGTGCCGAGGAACAAGAAGGATTAGTACTCTCGGTATCGAGGTGTGTAACTTCACACTTTTTCTCGGGTTGGATGTCAATTTCGGTATTGAAGTAAAATCGTAAAAATGACTAGATTGGTATAAAACGTAACAACTGATTTTTCTGATGAAAATACGTAAAAACGACTAAAATCGTGAAAACTACGAAAATGCCCTCGAGAAATTACTTGTTATTATGTAAATTGTATGTTTCGTGAAAATGGGCCGTTAAATTTTGTAGATCGATAATTGGGCCGAAAACTCTGTTAAATTGATAATCGGTCAAATCTGCATTTGGTTGTAAATTAATAAATCGCTAGATCGATAATTGGGCGAAAACTCGTTGTTGAAAATCGGGCGAAATCTAGTATGAATGTAAATTAATGAAATCTCTGCTAGATCGATAAATGGGCCGTAAACTCTGTCAAATTGATAAATGAGCTAAAATACTTGCTAGATCGTAAAAATTGGGCTTAAGTTGATAAATAGTTAATTAGGCCAAAGTGTTATTTTTGGGCCTTAATAAAGATTTGGAAATATTAACTCTTGTAATGGGCCTTTTAATAAAATTTTGTATGACCATAGTTTACTATTGCATACATATTGCATGGGTTGGGAATGATGAAGAGAAGAAGGCCTGTTGCCACAAATCTAGTTCGGTGGCTTTGCCACAAAATTATGGCTTTTTACCTCTAGTTCGGTGGCTCTGCCACAAAAGTTATAAATGGCTATTTGCCTCTAGTTCGGTGGCTCTGCCACAAAATAATAATTGGCTCAATGCCTCTAGTTCGGTGACTTTGTCACAATCTAGTTCGGTGGCTATGCCACAAAATATAATTTGGCTTAATGCCTATGATTGGTGTGATGGCGGGGTGGGTTGACTTGATCCCCACAGGTGTGATGGTTGGTACGGGGGTGTGTAGCGGATGGAATTAGGTTTGGGAGGGAAAAATTCATTTTTCACATGCATGCTATTAATTATATTATTCATTATATTATTACTTAATGCTTATGGGCTCAAGGCCCAAATCCATAATTTGAAAATCGCCCAAATGGACAAGTAAGTGAGTTATACACTGAGTTCTAAGTAACTCACCCCCTTTAATTTTTCCATCTCAGGTAATGGAAATTGACGTGGACTTGGGCCGAGGATGACTTCGTGGAGACCATACTGCAAAACATGGGTTTATTAAACTCTGAACTTTTTAATAAGTATTATTACTATTTTGGGTTATTGTAATAAGGGCCTCTATAAATAATTTATGGATTTTATGTGTGTTTGGTTTTAAACTATACTTTGGATTTTTAAATATGGGCTATGATTATATGATGTTTTTATTAAAATAAATTTGGGTTTTTCAAGTATGTGAAATTCTTTTATAAATATTTTATTATTGTTAACTCTTAAATAAATTACCTAGGGTTTTTGATAATACAATGTTAATAATGTTTTTCAACTAATGTTTTCTAATATTTATCAAATTAAAATACTCTTCTAATTTTATTAAATCCTGTAAATAATATCATAGTTTTCAACTTATCGAAGATTTTAAAATAGTTTCGATTCATGTAACAAACCAAATCTAGTCTCAATGCATAGACGGGTTTGGGGTGTTACATTTAATGGTATCGAGCCGATTTCAAAAACTCACTGTGGTTTGGGTTCGCAAATAATTTCGTAAGAAATCATTCAATTATATTTTAAAGATCAAGATGGCACCACAAGCATCCAAGCAACAAGTCAAGTAAGTATTTATTGCTTAATAATTACTATGATATGATCATAGGAACACTCTAGAACTTCTAGTTTTAGATGTGAAAACCGTAGAGATTGAGACTATAGGATATGTTGTGAAAAATAACTTTATATCTCAAATCTCATAAAATATCGTTAATAAACACCAAACAAATTTTCGATTCATAAAACTTGTAATCGATAAAACGAACAAGCTATCATGAGCACTAGAGGACGTGGTCGTGGACGCGTAGACGTGGCCGTGGTAGAGGCCGAGGTGCTACGATCAAGCACCAAATCATATGTAGGAAGAGGACGACTGCGCCAATTGAAAGTGAGACGGATCACGCGATCACATGGAAGAAGATAATGCATTGACTCAAGCAATGCTACAAGTCTTGGAAAGGGTCGCTGGAACTAGAATTGGGCCAACAACTCGTGGGTCAATTTCAGAGCGACTTAGGTCAAATAATGCAGAAGTTTTAGAGGAGTCTCCGTGTAGCTCAATGTGGTGAATCATCGCTCAAGTCGTGGAACGAATTATGGATGATATGGAATGCACTGTCGAGCAAAAACTGAGAGGAGTTGTATCCTTATTAAGAGATGAGGCATATCAGTGGTGGCTCACTGTTCGAGAAGGCACCGAAGCTGCACAAATTAATTGGGAATTCTTTAAAGCTGCCTTCCAAGGAAAATACGTTGGAATGAGTTATGTAGACGCTCGAAGGAAGGAATTTCTGAATCTTGTCCAAGGAAGTAGGACCGTGGCAGCATATGAAGCTAAGTTTTTACGTCTGAGCCGCTATGCCCGGACAATTGTAGCAACAGATCACAAATGTTGTGTGCGTTTCGAGGATGGACTTAATGATGAGCTGAGGGTTCTGATTGCTCTACAGCAAGTTAGAAATTTTTCCACTCTTATGGAGAAGGCCAAAATAGCCGAGGAGGCTAAGAATTCAAAATGACAGAACCGAGAAAGATTCTGAAATAGGAGAGAGACACAGCAGTCTGGTTCTTCAAAGAGATTCTAGAAGAGACCTCAGAATGATGAACCGGTTCAAGGTAGAACCCCGGTAGCAAATAATCGAAGTCGAGATTACACTGAGTGTGGGAAAAGACATTTTGGAGAATGTTGAGGAAAACGGCGATTTTACAAATGCGGTTCAATGGATCATCAAGACAAAATTATCCTCGACGATGGATACGACTCAAGAAGTTCGTAATAATGATGCACTGGCCAGAGGTAATCGCAGACCACCGAGAGGTCGTGGACCGGTCGTGGTGGTAATGGGCTGGACGTGGTCAAGGTGCACCGGTCGAGGTAATGGTCCTAGAGGAAATGCGATGCAAGACACCGGATCGGTCTATGCGGTTAGACGCCGAGAGACGGCAATGCACCAGTGATAATCTGCACGTTCTTCATTTTTGATGTACTGTTATTGTTTTAATAGATATTGGCTCTACCCATTCATATGTAGCTAGTGCCATATCCGAAACTCAATTTAGAATCAAATTACCGAAAATGAGATGATGAATTAGTCCTTTAGGATGCTTGGTAATTGTTAATAAAATGTTTAAAGACGTGCCTTGAAAATTCAAGAGTAGGTATTCTTAGCAAACTTGATGGAATTACCTTTCACGAGTTCGATCTCATTTTGGGCATGGATTGGTTGGTTAAACATCTAGCGCAAGTGGATTGTCTTTGAAAAACGAATGTCGAGAAGAACCTCGGATGATAAGGAAGTCATAATGATTGGTGAGCGAAGGAACTATCGGCAAATATGGTATCCGCATTAAAGGCGAGAAGTTGGTGCGAAAGGATATGGAGCATTCCTAGCCTTTATCGTGCTTTGGATACCAAAGAGTTATCTGTGAATGATGTGAGGACGGTGAAGGAATTTCTCGATGTATTTCCAAGAACTTCCGGTATACCTCCAGATCGGAAGTAGAATTTGGCATTGAGCTTTTGCTCGGGATACCCAATGTCCATTGCTCCTTATAGAATGGCATGAAGGAGTTGGTGAGCTTAAAGCTCAAATTCAAGAATTGTTGGATCGGGATTTATTCGACCAAGTGTGTCTCCGTAGGGAGCACCCGCTTTTGTTTGTCAAGAAGAAGGATGGATCGATGCGTATGTGCATTGACTACGCATAATTGAATAAATTGACGATCAAGAATCGGTATCCTCCGCCGAGAATTGATGACTGCTTGATCAATTAAAAGGAGCTTCAGTTTTCTCCAAAATTGATTTAAGGTCGGGTTATCACCAGCTCAAGGTGAAAGAAGCGGACATTTATAAGACGGCATTTTGGACACGTTAAGGACACCATGAGTTTGTAGTGATGTCGTTTGGACTAACCAATGCACCAGCCGCATTTATGGACATGATGAACCGAGTCTTTCAACCATATTTAGACCGGTTTGTGGTAGTGTTCATAGATGACATATTGGTTTATTCGAGAAATGAGGAGGAACATGACCAAAGATTTGCGGATAGTATTACAAACTACTTCGTGATAAACAATTGTATGCCAAATTTAGTAAATGCGAATTTTGGCTAAAGGAAGTGACTTTCCTTGGTCATGTAGTATCACCAAGGAATAAGGGTGGATCCTCTAAAATTGAGGCTATTTCGATTGGAAACCACCAACATCGGAGAGTGAAATTCGGAGTTTCTTGGGTTTGGTGGATACTATAGACGCTTTGTAGAGGGTTTTCGCTGATTGTCGCACCCTAACTAAACTATTGCGAAAGGGAGCTTCAGATATTTGGACCGAAAAGCAAGCAAGAGAGTTTCGAGAAATTGAAGAAGATCCCGACTAAGCTCCAGCTTTTAATTCAAATAGGAGGTCGGAAAAGAATTCACTGCTTATTGTGATGCGCCTCACACGGGTTTGGGTTGTGTGTTGATGCAAAATGGAAAGGTGGTGGCCTATGCTTCTCGCCAATTGAGACCACACGAAGTAAACTACCCTACGATGATTTGGAGTTAGTCATTGTTGTCTTTGCTCTAAAGATTTAGAGGCACTATCTCTATGATGAGAAGTCAATAATCTACACGGATCACAAGAGTCTTAAATACCTCCTTACCCAAAAGGAGTTAAATTTGAGACAAAGAAGATGGGTAGAATTATTAAAGGATTATGATTTCTTAATCGAATATCATCCTCGAAAGGCTAACGTGGTAGCCGACGCGTTAAGTCGTAAGACAAGATTCGATTTAAGAGCATTGTTTGCCCATTTGAGTCTCATGACGAGGACGGCAGCTTGTTAGCGTAACTTCGATGAAGCCTCGTGGCTGGAACAAATCAAGGAAAAATGTACATCGATGAGAAGTTGGGACCTTTATTTCGCAAGTTGAAAATGGTGAAATCGAGGATTTTGGAATAAACACGAGGGTGTGTTGTGTTTTCGAGGAAGAGTATGTATGCCTAAAGACTCAAATCCGAGGCAAATGATTCTACGGAGGCGATAGTAGCCCTTATGCTATGCATCCCGGAGGAAATAAGATGTATCGAGATCTCCGTGAATGATTGGTGGCTGTGGTTGAAGCGTGAGATTTCGTAATTTGTGGGAAAATGTTTGACTTGTCGCAAGTGAAGGCGTAACATCAATTACCGTCTCGGATTGTTACAACCGATAAAGATTCCTCTTTGGAAATGGGAGCGGATAACTATGGATTTTGTTAGTGGGTTACCGTTAACACCTACTAAGAAAAATTCTGTGTGGGTAATTGTTGATCGGTTGACGAAGACTACTCATTTCCGCCATTACAGACGGATTATTCATTACGTGGTTGGCAAAATTGTACGATCCGAAATTGTGAGGTTGCATGGGGTACCAGATCTATCATATTGGATAGGGACCCTAGGTTTACATCACGATTCTGGAAAGCTCTGCATGAAGCCTTGGGAACAAAGTTGAATTTCAGTACGGCTTTTCATCCTCAGTCTGATGGTCAGTCGGAGAGAGTAATTCAGATATTGGAAGATATGTTAAGAGGATGTATAATCGATTTGTGGGTAGTTGGGAGGATTATCTACCACCGCGTAATTCACAGATAACAACAAATTTATCGCCTAGCATTCGATGGCACCTTACGAGGCATTGTATGGTCGTAAGTGTCGCTCTCCTATTTGTTGGACCGAGTTGGGTGAACGATGATGTTAGGTCCCGAGATGATATCCGAGATGAGGATAAGGTAAAAGTTATTCGAGCACGGTTGAAAGAGGCCTCGAGATAGATGTAAGTCGATGCGCACTCAAACGAAAGGATATCGAGTATGATGTGGGGATCGGGTTTTCTTGAAGGTATCTCCTTGGAAAAAGATCTTCGTGTTTGGAAGGAAGGGCAAGCTAAGTCCTAGATACATTGGACCTTATCGTAGTCAAGCGTGTTGGTCCAAGTGGCTTATCGATTGAGTTACCTCCTAATTGGATCAAATCCATAATGTTTTCATGTTTCCATGTTGAGGCGTTATAGATCGGATCCTTCGCATATTATACCGGTAGAAGAATTGGAGTTGAATTCAAATTTGTCTTTTGAAGAAAAACCAGTGGAAATCTTAGACCGAGATGTCAAGGTGCTAAGAAAGAAAACCATGCCGTTGGTCAAAGTTCTTTGGTGTAACCACGGAGTGGAGGAAGCTACGTGGGAACCTGAGGATGCAATTCGGCAACAATACCCTCACCTCTTTCAATCAGGTAAATTTCGAGGAGGAAATTTTCTTTAAGGAGGGTAGAGTTGTAACACCCTAAAAATTCGAGTATTTATATATTGCATGATTTGGTGTTTAGATCTTAAAGGAAAATCTATTTTTTTTATTTTCGTGCTTATTGAAGTCCTAAAGAAGAGTATAGCATAATTTGGATAAGGAATAAATTTAATATTTGAGAATTTATTGAAGAGAAGCAAGTGTCATTAATACTTAAGTTAAATTAAGTGTTAATGAGTGACATAAGATGAGTACATGGCATGGTGGTGTTGGCGCATGAGTTATACCATGAGGGAAGAGGTTCAATCCCTTGTTTAGCATCTAGATAAATTTTTATTTTTAATTTTCGCACATGTATAGCAAGTGTCGGCCAAGAGCATATATGGTAAGTGTTGACCATGTTATTTTGGTTAGTGTATCAAAGGATTAAGGAAATAGTTAACTTATGGCATGGAATCAAAACTTAAGGAAAGATAAGGGGACATATGGCACATATCAAGGAAAATTTTGAAACAAAATCATGGCCAATTGACCATGTTTTTGGACTGCAACTTGGTATAGGAGGAGCTGAATTTAGTGTTAGTTGGCTAAGAAATGAATTTTCTCTTTGGTCATTCCTAGCAACCTAGTGCAGAATTTTTCATCCCTCTTCTCAATTTTCCCCTTTGGCCGAAATTGAACCTTGGTAAAGCTAAATTCTTTTGACCATTTGGTCACTTTTGTTCATCTTTTGAGTTTTCTCTTGTGCTTCTTCTTAGTGCCGAAATTGTTAGTACCAAAAGCCATTCTTTTTCCTTTCTTTTTACCATGGCCAAATGTACCTAACTCCTAAAATCCATTTTTTTCTTCTCTTCTCTTTGAAATCAAACAACATCATCACCATCTCTTCTTTCATATTTTAATTCTTTTTATTTAAAGTTTCTCCATCAAACTCTCTCATGGCCGAATGCTAGAGTGCCCATAGTCAACCTTTCTTTTTTCTTTCTTTGATCATACATAGCCGAAATCTTCATCCATCACAAACACCTTTCTCAATCCTTTCTTTTCGATCGTGGAAAATAGGTAAGGGATTCTTCTTTTTCATTTTCGATTAATTAATAGTGTTATGGCCAAATATTGATGGTGTTATGAAGGACTATTTGGATCGAAATAAATGTTCGTTCTAATAACGTTTCATTCGTTATTATATAGTGCAATAACGGAAGATCGGAACTCAAGTGATCGGGAGAATCGTAGAAACATTGGAATCGATTTATTGTGGTAAGGAAATCACATCCTTTAAAGCCTCTAGTACTATTTCGAAATTATTTTAGATTTAACTAATATTCCTTTGATCTTGAAGACTTTCAAAATAGGGAAGAAAAGGGCGGTGGTTAGTCATATTAAGAGGAGCGAATCTCTCAATCCCCCATTTAAACGAAGAGCGATTTCGACAGTCCGAGATTTTCCACCGGGTTGCGGACCATCTTCCGAAGGGAGTTAATTATTTGAAGTGGTACGAACTTCCGAGCCATTATACGCTGGTGGATTCTCACACTAACAAACCAATAAACGAGGAGAAGCCGAAAATCAAGTGATTCAAAATCAAGAGGGTAAGATTTTGGATCTATTATCGATTAAGTATGTTTATCTGAAATAGTGTTCTAACGGATCGAAATATGTTTTAGGTGCCGAGGAACGAGAAGGATTAGTACTCTCGGATCGAGGTGTGTAACTTCACACTTTTTCTCAAAGTTGGATGTCAATTTCTGTATTGAAGTAAAATCGTAAAAATGACTAGATCGGTATAAAACGTAACAACTGATTTTTTTGATGAAAATACGTAAAAACAACTAAAATCGTGAAAATTACGAAAACGCCCTCGAGAAATTACTTGTTATTATGTAAATTGTATGTTTCGTGAAAATGGGCCGTAAAATATGCTAGATCGATAATTGGGCGAAAACTCGTTAAATTGATAATCGGGTCAAATTGCTTGGTTGTAAATTCAATAAATCTCTACTAGATCGATAATTGGGCCAAAACTCGTTAAGTTGAAAATCAAATCAAATCTACGTATGAATGTAAATTAATGAAATCTCGCTAGATCGATAAATGGGCCGTAAACTCTGTCAAATTGATAAATGAGCTAAAATACTTGCTAGATCGTAAAAATTGGGCTTAAGTTGATAAATAGTTAATTAGGCCAAAGTATTATTTTTGGGCCTTAATAAAGATTTGGAAATATTAACTCTTGTAATGGGCCTTTTAATAAAATTTTGTATGACCATAGTATACTATTGCATACATATTGCATGGGTTGGGAAATGATGAAGAGAAGAAGGCCTGTTGCCAAAAATCTAGTTCGGTGGCTTTGCCACAAAATTATGGCTTTTTGCCTCTAGTTCGGTGGCTCTGCCACAAAAGTTATAAATGGCTATTTGCTCGGTTCGGTGGCTCGCCACAAAATAATAATTGGCTCAATGCCTCTAGTTCGGTGACTTTGTCACAATCTAGTTCGTGGCTATGCCACAAAATATAATTTGGCTTAATGCCTATGATTGGTGTGATGGCTGGGTGGGTTGACTTGATCCCCAGGTGTGATGGTTGGTACGGGTGTGTAGCAGATGGAATTAGGTTTGGGAGGGAAAATTCATTTTCACATGCATGCTATTAATTATATTATTTATTATATTATTACTTGTTGCTTATGGGCTCAAGGCCCAAATCCATAATTTGAAAATCGCCCAATGGACAAGTAAGTGAGTTATACATCGAGTTCTAAGTAACTCACCCCTTTAATTTTTCCATCTCGTAATGGAAATTGACGTGGACTTGGGCCGAGGATGACTTCGTGGAGACCATCTTGCAAAACATGGGTTTATTAAACTCGAACTTTTAATAAGTATTATTACTATTTTGGGTTATTGTAATAAGGGCCTCTATAAATAATTTATGGATTTTATGTGTGTTTGGTTTTAAACTATACTTTGGATTTTTAAATATGGGCTATGATTATATGATGTTTTTATTAAAATAAATTTGGGTTTTTCAAGTATATGAAATTCTTTTATAAATATTTTATTATTGTTAACTCTTAAATAAATTACCTAGGGTTTTTGATAATACAATGTTAATAATGTTTTCAACTAATGTTTTCTAATATTTATCAAATTAAAATACTCTTCTAATTTTATTAAATCCTGTAAATAATATCATAGTTTTCAACTTATCGAAGATTTTAAAATAGCTCGATTCATGTAACAAACCAAATCTAGTCTCAATGCATAGACCGGGTTTGGGGTGTTACAATGTCCAAACCTTCTACAATGGTGTAAATCCCTCAACGAGACAACTAATTGATTCAGCTACCAGTGAAACCTTGAATAATAAAACTCCTGAAGCAGCCTATGAATTTATTGAAGAGATGTCGTTGAATAATTATCAATGGCAGGTTACAAGGACGAAACCGACAAAATCAGCAGGAGTCTACAGCATTGATGTAGTAACCATGTAACATCCTGAAATTGGGCCTAGAAGGATTGGGCCCAATGGGCCTTGGGCGTAAGAATGTTTAAAATTTTTGAGAATATGAGAATGGCATTGTTGCAAATTGGACTTATTAGTTAAGTGAATTTGGAAGGTTACGGGGTTTCTATGAAGTCTCGGGTTTAATTGGGCCTTAGGAAAAATTTGGTATTTTAGCACTTTAAGGAGAGATGGTAAGTAGCTTCAAGGCTTATAGAAATAAATGAGTAAATTGTTGGCATAAGTGAGCATATGGCAAAGGGGAAATGGCGCCACATGAAAGGCTTTAAGGGAAGAGGTTCAAATCCTGTTGTGTACAAATTTTGACTGCTATTTTTGCATACTCCCCCTAAGTGTCGGCCAAGGTGTAATTATGGCAAGGTAGACTTTTATTTTTATGGCAAGATGGCTAAAGAGATTAAGGAAAGGTTGAGGTTGGGGAAAGGTATCAAGAAAAAGGGAAGAGTAAAGGGAACAAGTGGCTTGTTTCAAGAAAGATGTTATGGAAAGTATGGGTGGCAAATTGTTGACCATTTTAGCTATGTATGTGGACGGTTTTGTGTGTTAGGGGGATAGCCGAATTTTTCCTTGGTGTATTGGTGAAAGTTTTGGTTTTTGTTTGTGGCCAAAATTCCTTCATGTAACATTGGTTTCATTTTTTTCTTTCTCTCTAAATTTTCCTTCTTGCCGATTCTTCAAGCCATTGGTGAACATATTCTCATCTTTTCTTTCTTTTGATGCCGAATGTACCCAAATCTATGAGACCAAAGTTTGTTCACTCATCACCTTTTTGAAAACTGAAACTAGTGAACACCCATCTTCTCTTTCTCTTTTCTTTTAATCATCCTTTCAACCCTTCTTTCATATCTTAAAATGAAACAAGGCTTCATTTTGAATCAAATCATTCTCTTTTATTCATTTTCTTTATAGCCGAAACAGTCCAAACACCCTGATACATCTTCTCCTTTCTTTTAATCATTTCTACTCATTTGTGTTGACACTCACTTCTTTGATCAATCGAGTTATAGTGGAAGGCTGAAACTTTGACTCATCCGTAGCCATTGTACAATTGTTAAAAATCAGAACTAATATCTTTAAGGTAAGGGATTCATCATGGTTCTTTTTGGATCTTTTCGTTGATCGGTTATTTTACTTAACGAGATAGTGGTTGTGACTAATCGATTATATTTTATGGACTAAATCACTCGATCTATCCCTCGTAATAAGAGACTCGAATTGTTGGTAAGTGATATAGATTGTTAATCAATCGAAATATTTGGTTGAAGTGGTAAATTGGGCTTTGGGCTAATTGTTGACTGATTGTATCTTTAGGTGCCGCGGAGAATATCGTGTTACGAATTCTGAATAAGGTGTGTAATCTCGTACTTTTCGAATATATATTTGAAATGGTGTGATCTCACACTTCTCAGAACGGTTGCATGAAATATTTCGTGACTCACCGATATCTCAAGAAAAATCGAAATCGGCATCAGAATCACTCAGCGTGCATATGATCGTAGTGGTAATCATATTTGTAATAAAATAGTTCCGGTTATAAACAGTGATGTGTTTTTGGAAAATCATGAAAAACATGAGAAAGGGAATTAGAAAGTGAATAAGATATCAAATTAAAGCTTACTGTGTCTATTTTGATATGGAAGAAACGGAGAAGGAAAAGGAATTTTATAATCTAAGATATCTTAATTTTAGTGAGACTAGTTTTGATTAACTTCGTGGTTATAATTGTAAAAAGTGAATTATGGGTTATAATTTATATGTATGGATTTCTTAGTGAGTCTATTTTCAATAGAAATAAGTGGGGGCAATATATGAAAACTGTACAGTGAGATATTTTAAATTAAGGTAAGAGAGGTCAGAATCATTGGACAGTGTAACAAGATAAATTTTAAGGAATAAATTGTACTAAATGGCTAAGTAAAAAATTCTGGAAAAATTGTAGTAAAAAGATATATGAGTCTAGTTTCAAGGAAAATTTGTGGATCTTAATTTCGAGTTTCCCAACGCGATTTATAGTCAATTTAGTCAGTATGACGCAGATGGGTAGTTTTAAGTTTTATGTCCAAAATTAGTAATTAAGTTTGGGGTTGCGAAATTACGAAAATACCCATTGAGGGTAAATTACCGAAATACCCCTGATTTGCGAGATTATCGAATTACCCTTAGTGGGTAAAATTATCGATTTATCGAAATGCCCTTTTGGGCTGATTTGTTAAATGTCTTAGTGGGCCAATTTGATATAATTGCTAAATGGCCCGATTGATATATGAATATGTGGGCTGATTGATAAATTGCTATTTGGGCCAATCTGAAAATTTGCGAAATGGGCTAAGATGATTCTCTGTTCAATGGGCCAATTTGATAAATTGTTATAATGGGCCATAATTTTTGTAATAAATATCCGAATAAATTATTGTGATTCATTATGCATTATATACATGAATTGCATGGGGTGGGATAATGATGATTGGAGGAAGCTATTTGGTGGCTCTGCCACATATTTGGTGACTCTGTCACAATCTGTCTGTGGCTATGCCTCAGAATTTGTTATTCTGGTGGCTTGACCACAACTAAATTTGCTATAAATGGCTTAATGCCTACGATTGGTGTGTTGGCGGGGTGGGTTGACTAAAGATCACCACAGGTGTGTTGGTTGGTACGGGTGGTGTGTAGCGGATGGATTACTAGGCTTGGTTTGGGAATTACATTTCATAAACATGTTATATTTTGATATATTATTGTTATTGTAAATGGGCTTAGGCCCAAATAATTACTTAATGAGATTTTGGCCCAAAGGATGATGTAAGTGGGTTACACACTGAGTTCTTGTAACTCACCCCCTTTCTTTCTTAATCCTTGTAGGTAATGCTCAGTGACGAGGACTTAGGGCCATGGATGACTCGGTGGAGGCCATACTTCAGAAATGGTGTTTCTAAATTTATTAAATTTCCTTTTTCGTTTATTTCGTTGCTTTTACTATTCGGGTTTTAAAGTTGTAAGAAGGCCTCTGGGATATTTTATTTAGTTTTATGTTTAGCTGTACTTATTATTTTTTTGCATTATTTTAAATGGGGATTTTTCTAAAATCATAAATAACGGTTTTCCAAAAATTTATTAACAAATGATTTTCATAACAAACTTTTTCAAATGATTTAACTCGGAAATTCTCTTTCAAATTATCGACGATATTTTCAAAAGTCACAGTTAAAGTTCATTACCTCGATTTTTGACTCATCAATCAACCTCTCAAAAATACTTGTATTTTATCTACGTTTCTACAATGTTTTCATAATGCTTCTGCAACTCTATTTCCAAACGTCATATTTTCATAAATCGTTTATTTCAAATATGTTTTCGCAACCAAAAAGGTTTTAAAAGATCACTAGTTCAAATATCGATTCTTTAATCAGCTTTTCAAAGATTAGTAGTATTTTTATCAAATACTTCTAAACAAACTTGTTTTCTTCAATTACACCTATTTTAGTACAAATCACAAGATCATTTATACGTTTTCTTCATTGTGACATACCAGATTCGGGCCTAACTTCTAGGCTGGGTTCGGGGTGTTACAAACCATGCTATCAAATCAGGTAGAGATGATGAATAAAAAGCTTGACAGTTTATGTTTTTCGCAGGTACATCTAGTCATGCAGTGTGACACAAGTGGAACTGTAGTGAATCCTAAGTACCCACCCTACCAACCAGGAGCAGAGAACGAACAGACAAACTATATAGGTAATAATTTCAGATCCAATAATAATCCTTATAGTAATACTTACAATCCAGGTTGGAGGAACCACCCAAATTTTTCATGGGGAGGTCAAGGAAATCAAGGAAATCAAAGACGTCAACCTCCTTAAAACTTCCAAAATCAGCCTTATCCACAAGAGAAGAAACCAACCCTCGAGGAGATGCTAGCAAAATTTTTGGCAGACACAGAGAAACGTATCCAAGAAACTCAAAGAACAATTAAGAGCAACGAGAATCGAATACGGGAACTTGCGAAGTCAGTCAGGGAAGCCACGAATGCAGTCGAACAACTCGCAAAGCTAATGTTAGGACGACTGCTAAGACGTCTACCAAGTAACATCGAGATTAACCCAAAAGATCAAATTCAAGCCATCTCAGCTCAAGACAGTAAGGAGTTAGATGAACCAAAATCAATACAAGAAAACAAGGTAGACGAAGGTAAGATAGAGGTAACACAAGAAAAGCCAAAACAGGTAATAAAGGAACACCAACCTCGCATACCTTATCCCGAAGCGATAAAAAGAGACAATTTAGAGGAACAGTTCAGTAAGTTTCTTAAACTCTTAAAGAAAATACATATTAACTTACCTCTTCTTGAAGCTCTTTTTCAGATGCCAGACGCGAGGAAATTCTTAAGACAACTCATGACTAACAAATGCAAATTAGATGAAGAGCATCACGTGGAATTAAACACAGCATGCTCAACAATGTTACAAAATAGACTACCACGACAGCTAAAAGATCCAGGGAGTTTTACAATTCCATGTTTAATTGGTAGTCTAACTATTAATAATGCGTTAGCTGATTTAGGAGCAAGCATAAATGTCATGCCTTATTCATTATTTAAACGACTAGGTCTAAGAAAGCCCAAACAAACTAGGATGAGTATACAATTAGCTGATAAAACTGTTAGAATTCCTAGGGGCATTATTGAAGATGTTCTTGTCAAAATAGATAAATTTGTTTTCCCAGTAAATTTTGTTGTTTTAGATATGGATGAGGATAATATCATCCCCATAATTTTAGGAAGACCTTTTCTAGCAACTGCCAATACTAAAATTGATGTTGCCACAGGAGAACTTATACTTTGTGTAGGAAACGAATCAATTAGTCTTCAAGCTCTTGACTCAGCCAGAATAATAATCTATGAAGGTGAGAAAGTAAATACAGATGATAATCAAATTGTTCAACTTTCATCACAGGAAACACCACATAACGACAACCCTGAGCCTTCTCATAAGTCCCAAAATAACAAAGAAGAATCCTACAAGGGACTAGACCTTAGGATTGACAAGTTTGAAGAGCAGAGGACAGGCATCAAGGAAGAACCGCACGAAGTAAAACCAGAGGAACCACCAGAAGAGCTCGTAGGAACATCAAACCACTACAAAATAGGAGACTAGGTACTGTTAGACAAAGCAGATCCGCACGCCACCACAACAGACCTGAAGACAAAGGGAGAAATACTTCTTAAGGTACATGATATCTTCCCCCATAGAACAGTCGAGGTAAGCAATCCAACATTCGGCACTTTTAAGGTAAACGTTTCTCGACTTGAACCTCATCAAAAAAATAAAATTTTAAGCAAGAGGGAAGATATTCAAACCTTTAAACCTCCCTAATTTTTCTATCCCAAGAAAAGTCTAGCTTAACACTATAAACGAGCGCTTTTTGGGAGGCAACCCGAGTACTAACATTAATTTTTATTCTGTAGTCTTAGTTTTATTTTATTTCTACTTTCTTTTTAGAATTTTTATAAACTGAAAGTGCAGATTCCCAGACCACACGGCCGTGGCCGTGGCCGTGTGGGTACCCCGAATCAACATACTGACATAGCAGAGGCCGTGCGAATCCTACCCCAACCAACTGCAGAAGTCACGGGCTCACCTACCCCACCACGACCATGCGAGGCAGCCGTGGGTCAACACTGTCATTATAGAAACGGGCATGGCATCAGAGGAATGGGTGTGGCTTACCAAACACGCCTAGCACACGGCCGTGCGATACGACCATGTGAAGACACTAACTTATCGACCACGGGCATGGTAACCTGACCACAGTCGTGTAAAAAAACACGCCCTCTATACACGAGCGTGGCACACCGGCAGAGGGAAAAACTCTATTTAAACCCCACATTCCTTCCCCTTATCCCCATCCTCTTACCTTATAACTTTTCCTTCTTCTCTCTATTTCTTTCCTTAGAAAAAGTGTCCAGACTCTTGAGCTACACTAGAATCATGCCATAGAAGCGTAAGAAGGTTCTAAAGGCTGCTTGGAAATCACGCACCACAGCCTTAGAGGTCACACCCACCTTGCGAACCATCCAACAATAAGGACTCCTTAGTCTATTAGTATTTTCTTTCAATTTTAGTTTTCTTCTTAATCTCCTTCTCTTTATTTCATTTGTCTTTAATTATAGTATTAGTATATTATTAATGTTTCTTTAGGTTTCTTGGCTATATCTTTGTAGGCTACCCAATTTCTTTATCTAGCACAAAGATCATCAGTAGACACCCTGCCAGGCCCATCGAAAACGCCACCACCACCTCTCCCACCTACTTTCTACCACCAAAGACGCTAACTCTCGGAATCATCCAAAAATTTAGGAAGTGTTACTTGTCCCCTTTTCTTTTTACTGCATAAGTGTTTATTTATCTTTGTACATTGAGGACAATGTACAACTTAAGTGTGGGGGAGTAAAAGTACCTAACTTTTTGCATTATTCTCAAATCCTGAATTTTAGTCTTGTCCATAAGAAATCTTCTCATATTATTGATAAACCGTAAAAGTAACATATTTTAACCCCATATTCGGTATGCTTTTGGATGATTTAGCCCTTGATTTATGTAAAAAGGTGCTTTTAATGCTTTATTTTCATGTTTATACTCAGGAAAGCACCGAGGATAAAAAGAACACAAAACGGGCTTAAAACGAAGTAATTGGGCCTTAGCAAAAAACCAACACCACCTGGCCCAAAGCCTGCACGACCGTGTCTTGAAGATTACCTAGAGCACGACCCAACTCACGAGTTGCACGGCTGTGCATCATCTCATTACCACACACGGGCGTGCCTGGTGATCTACATGGCCGTGCTCAAAAAGACAAAAACAAGGCACTGCCCAACCTTGAAATTACACGGGCGTGTGCCATGGGCGTGCCCCTGCTGCGGGAATGAGGATTTCACTCGGAATTGGATGCTTGAAGCCAAAGAAACATACTCCTAAGTCTACCCAAACACCCTAATAGTAATTCTACTTGAAGGAGATATTTAGGAAACAAGTATAGCATCCCAAAGCCTATATAAACAACCCAAGGCAGACATAAAAAAGAGCTTTTTTTGGGGGTAGAGGCTTTTAGGCCGAAGCATTTATCTTTTAGGGAGTCACTTGAAGATAGCCAGTTGATCCATCTCAAGAAGTTGAAACTCTATTCAAGACAGAGGATCTCTCCTTCAATTCCTTCAGGGGGTTTTAGGGAGTTCTTATGTTTGTTTATTCTTTTCTCTTGAGATGTTTTCATATTTAGTTATGCACTAAACCCTTCAAATACCTGAAGGGGATGAAACCTATAATGGATTTTGTTATTTGATTTCTAAATTATATGATAAATACTTAGTTTGTTCTTAATTATGTTGCTTAATTTAATCTGATGTGCTTAGGTGGAGGAGGAATAGACCCCGCCTAAGAGTAGATCTAGCATAATTGAGCAGAGTTGATCGAGCGCATAGAGATAGGGTTACGAGATTTTGCCGGATTAGGGTGAAACCTAATATGGGAATCCATTTATCGATTTACTGCTTCCTTAGGGGGTTATTATAAGAGAACGAGAGTTCCACTAATTAACCTAAGGTTAGACGTTATTCGCCTTGAGAGAGGGTTTAATATAGGTTAGGGAGTCTCACAGATCAAGCTAAGTAAAGAAATCATATGGTTTGGGGAATAAATTATAAGTGAAGTCATAGGTGGATTCTTCCTGAGGGTATCATCTTTATCAACTGAGTTTTCTTAAAGTCTTTCTCCAATTCATTTTTTTTATCTTTGCATTTAATTTAAGTATTTCGTTAGTTTAATAATCCAATCACTCCATATTTTAGGCTAAATAATAGAAAGAAAGTGAGTAGTAGTACTTTTAGGTTCCCTTGGGTTCGATAAGATATTCTTGCTCGAGCTATACTATCGCTCGACACGCACTTGCCTCTATTGTTGTCCCAAATACCTATAGGTTCGATCATTCTTTATAAATATTAAAACTTGACTGTTTGACACGATCAAGTTTTTGGCACTGTTGCCGGGGAACTCTAAAATATTAAGAAAGCTCTATTTCTATTACTTTAGCCATTATTTTTAAATTTCTCTTTTATACATATATTTTTGTTTTTTTTTCTAAATTTCTTTCTTTCTTTGCATATCAGGTACCTCTAGTTTATGACTAGAAGAAATCCGAGAGGACCATTAGAATACGAAAGTGACATTGAGGCTACCGCTTGCAAAAATCACAGAGAAATAAGACGAGCCCTAGACTATCAAAGAGAAGAACAGCAAAGATCCAATCTTACTGAAGGGATGGACGAGAACAATCCACCAAATGTGCAAGAATAGAATGCTCCGCGTATTATGTATGATTATGCTAAACCTAATTTGATAGGAGCAGAATCTAGTATTGTTAGGCCCGCTATAGCTGCTAATAATTTTGAATTAAAGCCTAACACAATACAAATGATTCAATAATTCGTTCAATTTGATGGTTTGCAGGATGAGGATCCAAACACTCATATATCTAATTTTTTAGAATTCTGTGATACCTTCAAAATAAATGGCATTTCTGACGATGCCGTACATCTTCGGTTATTTCCTTTTTCATTAAGGAACAAAGCAAAGCAGTGGTTGAACTCATTACCACGAGGTTCAATCACCATATGGGATCAAATGACCAAAAAGTTTCTTTTAAAATATTTTCCACCAGCCAAAACGGCTAAATTTAGGAATGATATATCTTCTTTTGTGCAGAATGACGCAGAAACATTATATGATGCATGGGAAAGATATAAGGATCTCCTAAGGAGATGTCCACACCACAGATTACCTTTGTGGCTTCAAGTCCAAACTTTCTACAATGGTGAGAATTCTCCAACTAGGCAAATGATTCTTCAGCTGGTGGAACTTTGAACAACAAAACTCCTGAAGCGGCTTACGATTTTATTGAGGAGATGTCATTGAACACCTATCAATGGCAAATTACAAGGGCTAAACCGACAAAATTAACTGAAGTTTTTAACATAGACGCAGTGACAATGTTGTCAACACAGATGGAGTTAATGAATAAAAAGCTTTATAATTTATGTTCTTCACAGGTACATCCAGTCATGCAGTGCGAAGCAAGTGGGAATATGGCGAATTCTGAGTACTCACCTTACCAACCAGGAGCAGAAAATGAGCAAACAAACTATATAGGTAACAATTTCAGATCTAATAATAATCCTTATAGTAACATTTACAATCCAGGTTGGAGAAACCACCCAAATTTTTTTGTGGGGAGGATAAGGAAATCAAAGACAGCAACCTCTTCCAATTTACCAAAATCAACCTTATCCACCAGAAAAGAAGCCGAGTCTTGAAGAGATGTCAAAAGTTCATGGCGCATACGATGCTCGCTCCAAAGAACTGATACAACACTTGATAACCAAGGAATATCGATCAAAAAAATCAAGGAACAAGTCGAGGAAATCACTAGGTCAGTGGGACAACTCACAAAGCTTGTTTCAGAACGTCAACAAGGACGTCTACCAAACAACACAGAAATAAACCCAAAAGAACAGATACAAACCATCACATCTCAAGAGGATACAAAGATAAACAAGCCCACCTCAGTACAAGAAACCAAGGAAGAAACATGTAAAATAGAGGTAGCACAAGAAAAATCGATAATTAAAGAGTACCACCCTCGAATACCTTATCCCGAAGCATTGAAAAGAGATGATTTAGAGGAACAATTTGGTAAGTTTCTAAAACTTCTAAAGAAATTACATATTAACTTACCTCTTCTTGAAGCTCTTTTTCAGATGCCCGACTCAAGGAGATTTTTAAAACAGCTCTTAACAAACAAACGCAAAATAGATGAAGAGCACCATGTGGAACTTAACGCAACATGCTCAGCAATGCTACAAAACCAACTACTGTAGAAATTAAAAGATCTAGGGAGTTTTATGATTCCATGTTTAATTGGTAGTTTAACTATTGATAATGTGTTAGCTGATTTAGGGGCAAGTATAAATGTCATGCCTTATACACTGTTTAAACGACTAGGTCTAGGGAAGCCCAAACGAACTAGGATGAGTATCCAACTAGCTGATAAAACTGTTAGAATTTTTAGGGGCATTATTGAAGACGTTTTAGTAAAAATTGATAAATTCGTCTTCCCAATAGATTTTGTTGTTTTAGACATGGATGAGGAAAATTCAATCCCTTTAATTTTAGGAAGACCTTTTCTTGCAACTGCTAAGACTAAAATTGATGTTGCCACAGAGAACTCATACTTGTGTAGAGATGAATCACCAATCTTCAAGCTCTCGACTCAACCGTAAATACGTAAGATGAAGGTAAGAAAGTCGTTTCAATAGATAATCAAATTATTCAACCTTTATCGCAGGAAACATCATAAAGCATCAAAATTGAGCCAACACAAAATCGTACGATCAACAATTTAGAAGAGCAGAAGATACACGCCAAAGAAAAGTCAGATCCATATGAAATAAAACCTGAGGAACCACCAGAAGAGCTCATAGGGACATCACATCACTTTAAAATAAAAGATCAAGTGCTGTTAGATAAAACCGATCTTACATCGCTCAATGAATCAAGAAACAGGAAGAAATACTCCTTCAGGTACATGATGTTTTCCTACACGAAATAGTCGAGGTAAGCAATCCAATGTTCAGCAATTTCAAGGTAAACTCTTCTCGACCTAAACTTTGTCACGAAAATAAAAATGTCAGTAAGAGGGAAAATATTCACACCTTTAAACCTCCCTAAATTGTCAAAGCATAAGACAGTCTAGCTTAAGACTATAAACAAGCGCTTCTCGGGAGGCAACCCGAGCGCTAACACTTTTTATTCCTCAAATTTCTTTTCTTTTCTTTTCTTTTCTTTTCTTTTTTCTCTTCTCTCTCCATAATTAAAACAAAGATGTAGGTTTCCAGGCCACACAGCCGTGCTCGTGGCTGTGTGGACCACCAGAACCACCACACTGACAGAGCAGAGCTATGCAAGTCAGTCCAACCACCCCCCAACGCCACGAATCCAACCACCCACAGCACAGGCACTGACAAAAACAGCACGATCGTGCCTGACAATCGTGCTAAGATACTGACTTATTTAGCACGGGCAGACCATGCCTGTACAGTCCAATCGTGCTCCTATACTGGCATTTTAGGAACGGGCCTGCAAACCAACAAAATGGGTGTGGAAGGACAACACACCCCACAAAATGGCCGTGCGATACGGCCGTGTGAATCGACACACCCTCGGTACACGGGCATGGGGACTTGCTAGATTTGAAATCCTATTTAAATCCCCATAGCCCGTTTTCTTTGTCCCATCTTCTTTCTTATTCCTACTTTCTCTTTTCTTTCAAATTTTTCTTCCTATTCATAGAAAAGATCTAAGACACTTGAGCAACACAAAGATCATGCCGAAGAAACATAAGCATCATCTCCTCAGAGGAGACCTCAACATGAGTTCATGCCGACAGCTTCACTTAATTGACACACCAAGGGTCTCGAAAACCTTTTCGTTTTCTTGGTTTTAGGTTCTAAAGGCTGCTTGGGAATCACACACCATAGCCTTCGAGGTCATATCCACCTCGGAACCATCCAACAATAAGGACTCCTTAGTCCATTAATATTTTCTTTTAATTTCAATTTTCGTCGTAGTCTCCTTCATTTTATTTCCTTAATCTTTAATTATATTATTATTAGTATAATATTATTATTACCCTAGATCTCCTGGCTATATCTTTACAGGCTACCCAATTTCTTCATCTAGCAAATTGCTTTTCGGTAGCCACTCTACCGGGCCCATAGAAAACACCATCACCTCCACCAAAGACGCCAGGGATCATCCATATTTTAGGGAGTATTACTTTCCCCACTTATCTTTTTGATTTGGCACATAAATTTCATTATTTATCTTTGTACATTGAGGGCAATGTACATCTTAAGTGTGGAGGTAATAGTGCCTAACTTTTTGCATAATTCTCAAAACCCTAAAATTAGTCTTGATCTTAAGTATTTTTCTCATATTATTAATTAGGATGAAATTTCTAATGACTTATGATTTTTATTGATATGTTTTAGAGTAAGTCTTAGTTAATTGTGCATTGATAATTAAATTTGAAGAATACTAGAGATCGAGCATGATAAGTCTACTTTCTAAAAATTAAAATTGATAGGTTGTTAAACTGAATTTGAGTATCACCTTGAAGTTCAAAATTTATAAGGATTGATGTCAAAACACCCATAATTTTTTGTGAGATTTTGAGCCTTATAGAGCAAGTACCCTTTTTCGTGTTCACTTTAATTGATTATGAGTGTGTCAACTTTGAACTGTTATTCTAGAACTTGCCTCGTTTATACATGTCGAGACCATATTGATGATTTGATACACTGAGATGATAAAGGCACCTAGGTTTTAACCCGTTTACTCCACTAAAAAGCCTACCTACATAAATAACCCATAGTAAACCCCGTTGAATCCTAACAACCTTTTTATTGAATCACCCACTAATATTAACCCAAAATCCCTTTGTATTTGTTATCAACATTCCTTTAACTACCCTTTATCGAGAATTGATTTGATCAATTGCTGGATTAGGTCATTTCAATCAACAAAGTTCCTTCTATTATGTTTATTTTAGTTTGTTCTTACAAAAAAATTCAAGTATATTCAATATTAGTAGTAAATAAAAGAACTTAGAGCATTTAAAACTCCAATTGTTAAAGAAAAAGCTCAGATTAAAGTATTTTCAAAATTTAAGTGATGAAAATATTCTTACTATTGAGTAATTATCAATAGTAGATATTGTTAGTTTTTCATTCGATGTAAATATTCATATTTAGTTCATTATTTTTAGATTAGGTAATTAGTCGATTCAATCTCGATTATAACCTCTAATTCAGCCTGTATCCACACCTTTTAACCTTAGCCCCGTTACAACCTTGATTAAAGACCTTTTGATTTGTGTATCATCTCATATACAGTGGTGGAGTTTTGATTTTCAGGCAAGTCTATGGGATTAACTTTTCAGGTTTGACTTAGAGTGCTTATTCTTGAACCTTAAACACCTTTAAGTGATTCGAGTGAATCTTTTGTGAAGATGTCAGCCCTCGTCGATTTTGAATTAAAGGTAAGCACTTAGATAACGGAAGGCACCTATGTTTTCGTACTATAAAGGTATGACTTATCGTAATTGAATCTTTAGGGTTTTTTGAGTTGAATTATCCATTATAAATTATCTATGAATTATGATGAGACATTGTCGATAGGAATTATGAATTATGGAAAGTTCGTTTTAATTGTAAGTTGAGAATTTTGCTTGAGGACAAGCAAAAGCTTAAGTGTGGGGGTATTTGATAAACCGTAAAAGTAACATATTTTAACCCCATATTTGGTATGCTTTTGGATGATTTAGCCCTTGATTTATGTAAAAAGGTGCTTTTAATGCTTTTTTTTTTCATGTTTATACTCAGGAAAGCACTCGAGGATAAAAAGAACACAAAACGGGCTTAAAACGGAGTAATTGGGCCTTAGCAAGAAACCAACATGGCCTGGACCAAAGCCTGCACGACCGTGTCTCGACGATTACCTAGAGCACGGCCCAACTCACAAGTTGCACGGCCGTGCATCATCTCATTACCAGACACGGGCATGCATGGTGATCTACATGGTCGTGCCCAAAATGATAGAATCAAGGCACGGCCCAACCCTGAAATTACACGGACGTGTGCCATGGGCGTGCCCCTACCGCGGGAATGATCAATTTCACTCGGAATTGGATGCTTAAAGCCAAAGAAACATACTCCTAAGTTTAGTCAAACACCCTAATAGTAATTATACTTGAAGGAGATACTTATGAGCCAAGTATAGCATCCCAAAGCCTATATAAACAACCCAAGGCAGAGATAAAAGAGAGCTTTTTTTTGGGGCAGAGGCTTTTAGGTCAAAGCATTTATCTTTTAGGGAGTCACTTGAAGATAGCCAGTTGATCCATCTCAAGAAGTCGAAACTCTATTCAAGACAGAGGATCTCTCCTTCAATTCCTTCAGAGGGTTTTACGGAGTTCTTATGTTTTGTTTATTCTTTTCTCTTGAGATGTTTTCATATTTAGTTATGCACTAAACCCTTCAGATACTTGAAAGGGATGAAACCTATGATGCATTTTGTTATTTGATTTCTAAATTATATGATAAATACTTAGTTTGTTCATAATTATGTTGCTTAATTTAATCTGATGTGCTTAGGTGGAGGAAGAATAGACCCCGCCTAAGAGTAGATCTAGCATAATTGAGCGGAGTTGATCAGGCGCCTAGAGATAGGGTTACGAGATTTTACCGGATCAGGGTAAAACCTAATATGGGAATCCATTGATCGATTTACTGCTTCCTTAGGGGGTTATTATAAGAGAACGAGAGTTCCACTAATTAACCTAAGGTTAGACATTATTTGCCTCGAGAGAGGGTTTAATATAGGTTAGGGAGTCTCACGGATCAAGTTAAGTAAAGAAATCATATGGTTTGGGGAATAAATTATAAGTGAAGTCATAGGTGGATTCTTCCTGAGGGTATCGTCTTTATCAACTGAGTTTTCTTAAAGTCTTTCTCCAATTCATTCTTTTGTCTTTGCATTTAGTTTAAGTATTTTGTTAGTTTAATAATCCAATCACTCCATATTTTAGGCTAAATAATAGAAAGAAAGTGAGTAGTAGTACTTTTAGGTTCCCTTGGGTTAGATAAGATATTCTTGCCTGAGCTATACTCATCGCTCGATAGGTGCACTTGCCTCTATTGTTGTCGCAATACGGTCTGTGTTTGATCATTCTTTATAAATATTAAAACTCGACTGTTTGACACGATCAGTTATTAATTAGGGTGAAATTTTTGATGATTTATGATTGTTATTGACATGTTTTTGAGTAAGTCATTGATAATTGTGCATTGATGATTTATACTTAAAGAATACTAGAGAATTAAGCATGATAAGTCTATTTTTCAAGAATAAAAAATTTCCTAGGTTGTTGAACTGAATTTGAATATTACCTTGAAGTTTGAAATCTACAGGATTGATATCAAATACCCATAATTTTTGTGAGATTATTAATTATGAGTGTGCCAACACTGATTTGTTATTCTAGAACTTACCTTGATTATACATGTTGAGACTACATCAATGATTTGATATACTGAGATGATAAAGGCACCTAGGTTTTAATCCATTCACTCCACTAAAAAGCGTACCTACATAATTAACCTTTAGTGAACCCCTTTGATCCTAATCCCTTTTTATTGAATTACCCGCCTAATATTAACCCAAAACCCTTTGTATTTTTTATCACCATTCTTTTAACTACCCTTCTATCGAGAATTGATTTGATCAGTTGCTGAATTAGTTTATTTCAATTATTAAAGTTCTCTCTATTATGTTTCTAGTTTATTCTTAAAAAAACCCCAAAGTATATTCAAGTATTAGTATATGGTTAAAGGAGCTTATGTATTTAAATTCTAAATTATTGAAAAAGCTCGTATAAAAAAAAGTATTATTATTAGTTTCATTTAATGTAATCATTTATTTTTAGGTTCGTTATTGTTAGTTAGGTAATTAGTCAAGTCAATCTCGATTCTAAAACCTTCTAATTCATCCTTTATCCACACCTTTAACCCAAGCCCCGTTACAACCCTGTCAAATACATTTTGATTTGTGTATCATCTTATATTACAGTGGTAGAGATTTGATTTTCAGGAAAGCCTATGGGATTAACTTTTCAGGTTCGACTTATGAGTGCTTTTTCTTGAAACTTAAACATTTCGAATGCTTTGAGTGAATCTTTAGTGAGGATGTCAATCCTTGTCGGTTTCAAATTAAAGGTAATCATTTAGATAAGGGGAGACACATATGTTTTCGTACTACAAAATTCATGACTTATATTGTTTGAATCTTTAAGACTCTTTGAGTTAAATTATCCATGTATAGATTGTCTGTGAATTATGATGAAGCATTGTTGATAGGAATTGTGAATTACGGAAAGTTTGTTTTAATTATAAGTTGAGAATTTTGCTTGAGGACAAGCAAAAGCTTAACTGTGGGGGTATTTGATAAACCATAAAAGTAACACATTTTAACCCCATATTTAGTATGCTTTTAGGATGATTTAGCCCTGATTTATGTAAAAAGATGATTTTAATCCTTTCTTTTTATATTTATACTTAGGAAAGCACTTGAGGACGAAAAGAATAAGAAACGGGCTTAAAACGGGCCAATTTGGGCCAAAGAGGAAATCGACATGGCCTGGACTTCAAGCCACACGACCGTGCCTCAACATTTAACTAAGACACGACCATGCCACGATTTACACGGCCATGCCCCAATCGACAGAATCAAGACACGGCCCAACCACGATTTACATGGGCGTGTGCCATAGCCGTGCCCCTGTTACGGGAGAGAGCAATTTCACTCAGATTTGGATACTTAGAGCCAAAGAAACACTTTCTAAAGCTTATTCAAATACCGAGTAAGAAGCAGACTTAAATTAGGGCACTTAGAGGCCAAGTAAAGCATTCCAAGACCCTATATAAACACCCTAAGTGTATCTTGAAAGGGGGACGGGGAGCTAGGCTAAGGAGCTAAGCTAGAAGGATCACATTTGTGGGAATCACTCGAAGATAGCCAAAAGATCCATCTCGAAGAGTTGAAATTCTACTCAATACAGCGGATTTCTCCTTCAATTCCTTTAGGGGGTTTTAGGGATTTCTTATGTTTTGTTTTATCTTTTCTCTTGAGATGTTTTTATTTATTATGAACTAGACCCTTCAGATACCTAAAAGGGATGAAACCTAGATGAATTTTGTTATTATTTTCTAAATTATATGATAAATACTTAGTTTGTTCTTAATTATGTTGCTTAATCCAAATCTGATGTGCTTAGGTGGAGGAGGAATAAACCCTACTTAAGAGTAGATCTAGCATAATTAACTGCAGTTGATCGAACGCCTAGAGATAGGGTTATGAGATTTTTCCAGATTAGGGTGAAACCTAATATGGGAATCCATTGATCGATTTACTGCTATTCTAGGGGGTTATTATAAGTGAACGAGAGTTCCACTAATTAACCTAGGGTTACACGTTATTCACCTCGAGAGAGGGTTTAATATAGGTTAGGGAGTCCTACGGATCAAGCTAAGTAAGGAAATCATATGATTCAGTAATAAGTAACAAGTGAAGTCTAGGTGGATTCTTCTTGAGGGTATCGTTGTAATCAATTAAGTTTTTTCATGTTATTTCCCAATTCGTTCTTTTTGCCTTTGTGTCTTTCGCTTAGTAGTCGTAAATTAGTTAAAGCTTTGTGTCTTTCGCTTAGTAGTCGGAAATTAGTTAAAGCAACCAATCACTCCATATTTTAGGCTAAATAATAAAAAGAAAGTGAGTATTAGTACTTTTAGTTCCTTTGGGTTCGATAATTCGGTCTTGCCTAAGCTATACTACTATTCGATAGGTACACTTGCCTTTAAGTTGTTGTCAGAGTTAGTTTCCAGGTTTGATCATTCTATTTATAAATTTTAAAGCTCTGATTTCAGCAATCACTTTTCTTCTTGTTATTTAATTTAATTGTGTTTGTTATGTATTTATTATTCTTGACATCAATAATGTTATTTTAATTATGTTTACTGGGATGATTATTTTAATTCAATAACATTCATTGATTCATGTTTAACATGTTTATGCCTCACTTGATCATGTTATCAATTAAAATGAAGATGTATTTCATTCATACATAATTGGATGCATTCAGATTAGTTGAACGATCCTAACCAGACGACGGCTAGTAGGCACATAATTAAAAAGTGCAATGCTCAATTTAGATCATTAAACTCGACTAAATTCAAGGTTCATAATATCTTTAGTTAGCTTTATTATCTTTCATAGTTTTTAGGTTTATGTGATTAAACTGTTTCAAACATAAATGCCCCTATTGCTTCACAAAAATACTAGGAAACCCTTAGTTTAATATGATTAGTAAAATGCATATTTCACTAAGTAAAAGATCCGAGAGGACTTAATTTGGTTTCCAAAGTCATGAAAGATCGAATTGCCATGGAATATTTCCGAACATTGTTAAGCATGATGAAAATGACTTGAGTTGATTAATATAATTATCCTAGCCTATTTTATGTTGATTTTTTTTTTCTAAAGCCATTCATTCATGCATTTAGATTTAATTGCATAGGGATCATTCTGTATTTAGATAATTTAATCTAATCATCCAAAACTCAAAATATTGTGTTTTTAAACCAAATTGTGAATTTATAGCTTTAAAATTAATTGCTTAACATACACAGTCCATGTGGAGATGAAAACTCATTTTACTTACTTATTACTTGAACAGCTGTGTACACATGCACAAATATCGTTACAGATATCCAAAAGGAATAAATGGAGGATTATTCTACAATCTACAAGATAATAAAATTAAAGTTTCTACTCATGCTACTTTTGTCGAAGAAAGCTACATGGATAACTTTAAGCTTCAAAGTAAAATGGTACTCGAGGAAATTTCGGGAGTGGTTGAACAATCACTGAGTTCAATTGTTAAGAAAGTTGTAGAAAAACCTGCAAACGATCAATAGCATAAGGGAATCCGTCGTAGTGAGAGAGTTTTTAAGAAACCAGAATTCTTCATCTATGATGATAGTATTTATAATACAGAAAGAAATCATGAGGATGATGATCCACTCACTTACGAGGAGGTTATATAGGACATTGATTCCAAGCTCTGAAAATAGGCCATGGATGCCGAGATGGATTCTATGAAATCTAATACGGTGTGGGAACTTTTAGACTTACCAATTAGGATTAAACTCATACAGTGCAAGTGGATTTACAGGAAGAAGAGAAATACGAAAGGGAAAGTGGAAACACACAAAGCTAGACTTGTAGGGAAATACTACACACAGAAAGAAGGCATCGATTATGATGAGACCTTTTCTCCAGTAGCCATGCTTAAGTCTATTCGCATGTCGCTACTCTCGATAATGAGATCTGATAAATGGATGTCAAGACAACATTCTTGAATGGCTATCTTGATGAGACCATTTGCATGGCTCAACCCACTGGCTATGTTGTCAAAGGAAAGGAGCAGAAAGTTTGCAAACTGCTAAGATCCATTTATGGACTTAAGCAGGCGTCTCACTCATGGAATAAAATATTTGATCAAACAATCAAGACTTTTGGATTTTAGAAAAACACTGATGAACCTTGTGTTTATAAGCGTATAAAGGATAAAAGAGTGGTATTCTTCGTTTTGTATGTCGATGATATTCTACTTATTGGAAACGATGTAGAAGAATTGTCATCGGTTAAACTATGGTTAGCTCAATAGTTTATCAAGAAGGGCTTGGATGAAGCTAATTATATTCTTGGAATTCGAATCCTTAGGGATCAAAAGAATAAAATGATAGCTCTATCTAAAGCTTTATACATCAATAAGGTATTGGAACATTTTTGCAATGACCGATGCAAAACTAGGTGTTCAATCAACTGCATCTAGTTTTCATCTCTCTTTATATGATTATCCTAAGGTAGCGGATGAAAGACAGCGTATGAGTAAGGTTCCATATGATTCGGTAGTTGGGAGCCATATGTATGCGATATTTTCCAGACGTTCAGATACTATTTCACAGTAAGAATAGTTAGTCGATATCAGGCGAATCCTGGTCTCAGGCATTGTTATGTTATAAAGCATATATTGAGGTATCTTAAAAGAACCATGGATTATACACTGGTTTATTTTGGGGAGGACCTTACTCTTATTGGATACATAAAATCAAACTTCCAAACCTATAAGATTCGAGGAAATCAATATCGGGAAATGTATTCGTTCTAGGCCGTAGAGACAGAGTATGTAGAAATGTAAAACAAACTTGCGTTGCTGACTCAAATATGGAGGTCGAGTATGAGGCTACTTCTAAGGCAACGAAAGAAGCAATATGGCTTCGAAAGTTCTTAACTGAACTTAAAGTTATTCTTGGTATGGAAAAAGTCATAACACTGTATTGTGATAACATTACTACAATAATTAATACCAAAGAAATGAGAACTCACAAGAGGACGAAACACATTGATCAAAAGTATCACTTAATACAAGAGGCAATAGCCAAATGAATTGTAGATGTGATAAAAGTAGCATCTGAAAATAACCTTACAGATCTGTTTACTAAGACTCTTGTAACTAGGAGTTTTAACAAACACGTCGAGGATATGAGAATAAGAAAAATGGCACATTTACTTCACTAGGGCAAGTTGGAGATGATTACGTAATGTGTCCATATTGTAGTAAACATGTAACTATTTTCTATTTATTTGAATGATAAATAAATAAATAAAGTTAATTTCACATTTCACTATTATGTCTTTTGTATTATGACTGTAACGCCCTAAGGATATAGGGGCTGTAATTTTGCGTGAATTGGCTTAAATTCCATATTTGCTTCAGTGGCTAAGTATTTGAGTGTATTTGGGGTTTTTTAGGAAGCCTGGGTTCAGGTATGGCCTTTGGAAAAATTTTAATTTTTTCTCTTTTGGGAAACCTGGGTGTTAGCTTAAAGGGTATATATATTAAGTTGTGTTGTTTTATAACACAAGAGTTCCTATGTTGTGGTGGCTAGTGGCGTGTTGGGAATCCATGGGGGAGGGGGTTCGAATTCCATGGCATGCAAGTAAGAGGTTTTATTTTATGACTCTGTGGCATGAGAGGTAGAGTTTGATTCAAACTCTACCTCTCATGGTGGTTGGAGACTTGGTCATCAAATTTAAATGAGATTGAATGGGGGGTGTGAAGTGAATCTAGGAGCAATTGGTGGAGACTTTCAAGGAGTTGGGATGTGAGGGGAGTCTTGGCCAAATGGTAAAGCTTGAGTAGGGGATTCGGTTATGGGCATTCATGTTGGTACATTTTCAGCATCTTTGTGAGAGGGTAGAAACCGAAAATCCTCTCTGTTATTTTGGGTTTTCTTTTTGTCCGTCTTTCGGGATTTATTTCTTTTTGTGGCATCTCGTGCTACATTTTTAACCATTCGGGTCTTTTTCTTTTCATCTTTATTTCTCAATTGCTGCCCACTCTTTTCCGAAACACAAACATCAAGTGCTGAGTTCTCCCTTGAAGTTCTTCTCCTTCTTCATCTCTTTGCCGAATCGACATTCCTCTTTTCTTTTCCCTTTCTTCTCTTAAGCCAAATATCATCCCTTTTGGTTTCAGTTTTTGATAAACCATAAAAGTAACATATTTTAGGCTGACATTTAGTATGCTTTTGGATGATTTAGCCCTTGATTTATGTAAAAAGGCACTCTTAATCCTTTTTTTTCATGTTTTTACTCAGGAAAGCACCCGAGAACGAAAAGAACAAGAAACGGGCTTAAAACCGGCCAATTTGGCATAAAGTGGAAATCGACACGGCCTGGACTTCAAGCCACACGACCATGCCTCGACAATTAACTAAGACACGGCCATGCCACGATTTACACAGTTGTGCCCCAATCAACAGAGTCGAGACACGGCCTGAAAACGATTTACACGGGCATGTCCCATGGGCGTGTCCCTGCCGCAGCCAAGAGGAATTTCACTCGGATTTGGATACTTGAAGGAAAAGAAACACATTCCAAAGCCTATTCAAACACTCAAGTAGGAATGATACTTGAATTAGGATACTTAGAGGCCAATTAAGGCATCTCAAAGCCTATATAAAGACCTTAGAGACCAAATTTTAGGGGACGTTCGGAGTTCGGCAGAAGCCGAAACCCAGGGCGGTTAGCTAGGCCAAGGAGCCGAGCCAGAAGGCCAAACTTGTGGGAATTACTCAAAGATAGCCAGTGATCCATCTCAAGGAGCCAAAATTCTACTCTAGACGACAAATTTCCTTTTCAATTCCTTCAGGGGGTTTTAGGAATTTCTTATGTTTTGTTTTATCTTTTCCCTTGAGATGTTTTCTTTATTCATTATGAACTAAACCCTTCAGATACCTGAAGGGGATGAAACCTAGATGAATCTTGTTATTGTTTTTTGAATTATATGATAAATACTTAGTTTGTTCTTAATTATGCATATTTAATCCAAATCTGATGTGCTTAGGTGAAGGAGGAATAGACCCTGCTTAAGAGTAGATCTAGCATAATTAAGCGGAGTTGATCGCACGCCTAGAGATAGGGTGACGAGCTTTTTTTAGATTAGGGTGAAACCTCTAGGGGGTTATTATAAGAGAACGAGAGTTCCACCAATTAACCTAAGGTTAGACGTTATTTTCCACGATAGAGGGTTTAATATACGTTAGGGAGTCTTACGGATCAAACTAAGTGAATAAATCGTATGGTTCAATGTTAAATAACAAGTGAAGTCTAGGTGGATTCTTCCTAAGGGTATCATCGTGATCAGCTGAGTTTCCCTTCAAGTTATTTTCCAAGTCATTCTTTCTGTCTTTGTGTCTTTAGTTTAGTAGTCGTTAATTTAGATTTAAAACAACTTCATTTATTTTAGGCTAAATAATAAAAAGAAAGTGAGTATTAGTTCTTTTAATTCCTTTGGGTTCGACAATCCGGTCTTGCCTAAGCTATACTACTGCTCGATAGGTACACTTTCCTTTAATCATTGTCAGAGTTAGTTTCCAAGTTCAATCTCATTCATTATAAATTTTAAAACTCGACAAAATAAGGATCAAATTTTTGGCGTCGTTGCTGGGGAACTAAAATATTAAGAAAGCTCTATTTTTATTACTTTATCCATTTTTATTATTATTATTCTTTTTACTTTGCTAATTTTTCCTCCATTTTGCTTTTGGTAGATAATTTTAGTCTATAGAGAAGATGGCACTGAATAATTATCGGTGGCAAGTTATGAGGACAGCGCCAACAAAAGCCGCTAGTGTTTTCAACCTTGACGTGGTCACCAGGTTATCTAACCAGCTAGAGATGATGAATAAAAGGATTGATGGTTTGTATAATTTCTTGTAGGTACACCCAGTAATGCAATATGATTCGAATCCTGAGTACCCACCGTACAGATATGGCATGGAAAACGAGCAAGCTCACTATACGGGTAACTATTCTAGGCCACAAAATAATTTTTATAATGACACTTATAATGCAGGTTGGAGTTACCATCCCAATTTCTCGTGGGATGATCAAAGTAGCCAAGACAGGAACTTCCTCCAAATTTTCAACAACCACCTCACCAACAGGAAGAGGAGTCGAGTCTTGAAGAGATGCTAACAAAATTCATGGCAGCCATAGAAACCCGTCCCCAAAAACTGAGACAACATTTGATAATCAACAAGCATCGATCAAAGAGATCAAGAACCAAGTTCAGAAATTTACTAAGTAAGTTGAACAACTTGCAAATTTAATGTCTGAACAACCATAAAGGCGTCTATCAAGCAACACAAAGATTAACACAAACGAGCAAATTCAAACCGTACTAGCTCATGACAGTGAAGGGTTAGACAAACCAAACCCAAGCGAAGAAACTGTGGTAAGTGAAGGTAAGGTTGAGGTGTGCCATGATATACTAAAATTGGCAATTATAGAATACCAACCTCGTGTGCCATATCCCAATGCAATAAAGAAAGACCACGCAGAAGAAGAATTCGGTGGACTCACAGTTCGTGTAGATGACGAAACAATCACTCTTCAAGCTCTTGACTCAGCTAGGACATCGAGTAATAAATGTACGAACATTAATTCTATTGATAACCATTTGGTTCAACCTTCTTTACAGGAAACATCACGAAATCACCTAGCTGAGCTAGATCTTAGATCTCATGCCAATAAAGAAGAATTATATGAGGAATGAAGCCTTAGGGTCGACAAACTAGAAGAGTGGAAAACACAATTTAAAGAAGAACTAGAACCACATGGAGTGAAACCGAAGGAAACCCCAGACGAGCTGATAGGAACAACAAATCACTTCAAAATATGGGATCAAGTATTGTTGAATAAGGAAGACCCTTGAATCACCAATTCAGACCTCAAGACAAACGAAGAAATCACTTTTGAGGTAGTTAATGTTTTCTAATACAGCACAGCCGAGGTATGCAATCATAAATTCAACACTTTTGAGGTAAACATTACTCGACTTAAGGTTTATATCCATAACTGAGTTGATCGCATAAGAAAGGATTTACACCTCCTCAAACCACCATGATTGTGCGTACAACAGGTAAGTCTAGCCCAAGACTTTAAACGAGCGCTTCTCGAGAGGCAGCATGAGTACTAACCGTACTAATTAGTTTGGTTTTATTTCTTTTTGTATTTAGGCATAGGTTTCGTACCCACACGGCCGTGGCTGTGGCCGTGTGGACACCACGGCTAGGCACATGGGCATGGACCTTATCTCTATTTAATTATTTACTTTTATTCATATTTTTATTTCTATTTCTATTTTTACTTTCTTTATTATTTTCTCCTTTTTTCTCAATAGCATTTAGATTTAACTTAGGAAAATAAAACCAAGTCGGCTACTTCAAGGATTCAATTTCAAACGGTTAGAGACGCTTCCCCACGTTCAACTCCAATCTTATCCGGTTTCTTTTCATTGACTTTATCCAAAAATTCAGGAAGTGTTACTTCTCCCATTCTCTTTTGATTCTATTATTACATAATTGTTTATCTATCTTTGTACATTGAGGGCAATGTACATCTTAAGTGTGGGGGGGTAAAAGTACCTAACTTTTTGCATTATTGCAAAATCCTGAATTTTAGTCTTGTTCCTAAGTAATTTTATCATAGTATCAATTAGGGTGAAATTTTTAATGATTTATGATTTTTATTGATATGTTTTTGAGTAAGTCATTGATAATTGTGCATTGATGATTTATACTTGAAGAGTACTAGAGAATCAAGCATGATAAGTCTATTTTTCAATAATAAAAAATTTTCTAGGTTGTTAAACTGAATTTGAATATTACCTTGAAGTTTGAAATTTACAGGATTGATGTCAAATACCCATAATATTTGTGAGGTTTGAGCCTTATAGAGCATATATTCTTTTTCATGCTCACTTTATTGATTATGAGTGTGTCAACACTAAATTGTTATTCTAGAACTTGCCTAGATTATACATATCGAGACCACATTAATGATTTGATATATTGAGATGATAAAGGCACCTAAGTTTTAACCCATTCACTCCACTAAAAAAGCCTACCTTCACAAATTAACCCTTAGTGAACCCATTTGATCCTAACAACCCTTTTTATTGATTTACCCGCTAATATTAACCCAAAACCCTTTTTATTTGTTATCACCATTCTTTTGACTACCCTTTTATCGAGAATTGATTTGATCAGTTACCGAATTAGTTTATTTCAGTTGATAAAAATTTTCTTTATTATGATCCTATTTGATATAAAAAAAAATCAAATTATATTCGGCATTGGTAATATAAAAGTGGGCTTGTACATTTAAATTTTAATTATCAAAGAAAAAGCTCGTAGTATTATTAGTTTCAAAGTTTCAATTGGTGTAATCATTTATTTTCAAGTTCATTATTTTTAGTTAGGTAATTGGTCAGGTCAATCTCGATTCTAAACCTTCTAATTCAGCCTTTATCCACACCTTTAACCCAAGCCCTGTTACAACCCTATTAAAGACCTTTTGATTTGTGTATCATCTCATATTACAGTGGTGGAGATTTGATTTTTAGGCAAGCCTATGGGATTAACTTTTCAGGTTCGACTTATGAGTGCTTTTTCTTGAAACTTAAACACTTCGAGTGCTTTGAGTGAATCTTTAGTGAGGATGTCAATCCTTGTCGATTTTGAATTAAAGGTAATTATTTAGATAAGGGGAGACACCTATGTTTTTATGCTACAAATTTATGACTTAGAATTGTTTGAGCCTTTAAGAGTCTTTGAGTTATATTATCCATGTATAAATTATCTGTGAATTATGATGAGGCATTATTGATAGGAATTGTCAATTATGGAAAGTTTGTTTTAATTATAAGTTGAAAATTTTGCTTGAGGACAAGAAAAAGATTAAGTGTGGGGGTATTTGATAAACCGTAAAAGTAACATATTTTATGCTCACATTGAGTATGCTTTTGGATGATTTAGCCCTTGATTTATGTAAAAAGGTGCTCTTAATCCTTTCTTTTCATGTTTTTACTCAGGAAAGCACCCGAGGACGAAAAGAATAAGAAACGGGCTTAAAACGAGCCAATTTGGGCCAAAGTGGAAATCGACACGGCCTGGACTTAAAGCCACACGATCGTGCCTCAAAAATTAACTAAGACACGGCCATGCCACGATTTACACGATCATGCCCCAATCGACAGAATCGAGACACGACCTAAAAACGATTTACATGGGCGTATGCCATGGGTGTGTCTCGCGCTGGCCAAGAGGAATTTCACTCGAATTTGGATACTTGAAGATAAAGAAACACATTCCAAAGCCTATTCAAACACTCGAGTAGGAATTATACTTGAATTAGGATACCTAGAGGCCAAGTAAGGCATCTCAAAGCTATATAAAGACCCTAGAGGCCAAATTTTAGGGGACATTCGGAGTTCGGCAGAAGCTGGAACCCAGGCCGGTTAGCTAGGCCAAGGAGCAGAGCCAAAAGGCCAGATTTGTGGGAATTACTCGAAGATATCTAGTGATCCATCTCAAGGAGCCAAAATTCTACTCAAGACGGTGGATTTCCCCTTCAATTCCTTCAGGGGGTTTTAGGGAATTCTTATGTTTTGTTTTATCTTTTCTCTTGAGATGTTTTCTTTATTCATTATGAACTAAACCCTTCAGATACCTAAAGGGGATAAAACCTAGATGAATCTTGTTCTTGATTTCTAAATTATATGATAAATAGTTATTTTATTCTTAATTATGCATATTTAATCCAAATCTGATGTGCTTAGGTGGAGGAGGAACAGACCCTGCTTAAGAGTAGTTTTAGCATAATTAAGCGGAGTTGATCACACGCCTAGAGATAGGGTGACGAGATTTTACGGGATTAGGGTGAAACCTAATATGGGAGTCCATAGATTGATTTAGTGCTATTCTAGGGGGTTGTTATAAGAGAACGAGAGTTCCACTAGTTAACCTAGGGTTAGACGTTATTCGCCTCAAGAGAGGGTTTAATATATGTTAGGGAGTCTTACGGATCAAACTAAGTGAATAAATCGTATGGTTCAGTGTTAAATAACAAGTGAAGTCTAGGTGGATTCTTCCTAAGGGTATCATCGTGATCAACTGAGTTTCCTTCAAGTTATTTTCCAAGTCATTCTTTCTGTCTTTGTGTCTTTAGTTTAGTAGTCGTTAATTTAGATTAAAAATAACTTCACTTATTTTAGGCTAAATAATAAAAAGAAAGTGAGTATTAGTACTATTAGTTCCGTTGGGTTCGACAATCCGGTCTTGCCTAAGCTATACTACTGTTCGATAGGTACACTTGCCTTTAATGATTGTCAAAGTTAGTTTCCAGGTTTGATCTCATTCATTATAAATTTTAAAACTCGACAAAACAATGATCAGTTTCCTATTAGCTCGTAAACCGAATCCTTTTCTTGATAGTTCTGTGGTGACCAATCCTTCGTTTTCTTTCCCTCTCTGTTTCAGTTCTACAAGCATTTTGAAATTGGTAAGTGTTCATATTTTGCATTTCGTGTTTAAATTGTTCTATCCTATTCCTTTTTCTCTAAAAGCTAAATATTCCTTTCATTCATGTTCTTTGATGGTCTAATGGTGATTCCTTCCTCTTGGTATGGTGATAGTTGGGTTTAGGTTTTCCCGAGGAGTGGAGAAGCGCAGAAATCTTTCAATCATCGAACTCTGTCTCTCGTTAAGGGTAAGATCAATACTCTACTCTTGGATTAGGTCGAATATCCTGGCGGTTGGTAAGTAGCATTTGTGGATTAAGGTCACATATTGGATTACTGTTTCGGTTAATAAGAACTGTTTTGATACAGATATTCGGCATAAGCGTGTGATCAATCTTAAGCGGTAGCCTTAAGAGGTTAAATCTATCGTCAAGCAAGGAAAGGGAAATACATCAAATTTAGTGTTATTCAAAGGGCATTACCCTAACTATTAAAGACTAACGTCGATGAATCTAGGTTGGGTGCTCGTAGATCTGGAACGACGCCATAAAAAGGTGTGTAATCACGCTATCATTTTTGTGAGTCGGCTAAAGCTGAAAAGCCAGAAAGTCAAAACCTCGGCATTCGTGGCCTCACGAGCGTGCGATTACTGTGGGGTGAATCGAGCCCACAAACATGTGCGATAGACTGTAGAGGCCACCACGAGTGTTTCCGTGCACTTGGGCCATTATGGGCCTCGTTGGACCAAAATGGACATTGTGGGCCCAATGGGCTTGTGGGCCCCATACGAAAAAAATTTACGAAAATAGAAAAAATTATTTTGGGCTATGTAGATTGCATGACTATGATAGAATTTGGGATGAACGGGCCACACGAGCGTGTGGGCCCACTTGAGCCGAGTAGTGGGCCTTAGGCCCAATTACACTGTATTGGCCATATAAGTTATTCGAGTCATTGCCCAATTACACTGTATTGGCCATATAAGTTATTCAAGTCATTCGAGGCGACTGTAGGCCTTTGGAAAGTTCCTAAACTACACCAAGACCCCTAATGAGGAAAATGACTAAAATACCCCTAATGAGTAAAATAACTGAAATACCCCTAATGAGTAAAATGACTGAATACCCCTAATGGGTAGAATTACCAAGATACCCTCATAGGGTAGTACTATAAAAATACCCTTGTAGGGTAGAATTACCGAAATACCCCTAAAGGGTGAAATTACTGTTTGCCCCTAACCGACAAAATGACCATTATACCCCTAGTGGAAGTTTAGTTGATGTGTGTATGATATCTGTGTGACTGGGTATGAGTATGACATTCTGCATAAATGTAATATTTATGACACGACATTCTGCATTGGGGTTGGGATTCTGATTTGGAGGAAGTACTGCACTAGTGGCTTTACCACGTTTTTACTATTCTAGTGGCTTCGCCACGTGTTCTGATTTTAGTGGCTTGGCCACGTTTACTATTATTAACAGCTTGGCTGCGTTACTATAAGCGGCTATGCTTCAATATTGGTGTGTTAGCTGGGTGGGTCGACTTAGTCCCCACATGGTGTGTTGGTTGGTATGGGTGGTGTGTTGGTTGGATTGGGTTGGGTTGCATCTCTGTTTTGTACTGTTATTACTTTGGGCTCAGACCCACTCTGTTATTGAATAGGGCTCTAGCCTGTTACTGCATGATAGGGGATTACAAACTGAGTTCTCGTAACTCACCCTTTTCTCTTAACTATATAGGTAATCCCCAGCCTTAAATGATTTGGAGCTGCGAGGGACTCGGAGGTGGCCACATGTGCGCGAGTATTTTGATTTATAAAAAGCCTTTTTAAGTATATTATTTTGAGGTTAATATTTATGTAATAAGCCCATTGGGGTTTAACTTTTATTTGGTTTTAATTTCTTTCTTCTCCCTGCTAGATTAGGAAGAATAAACTGGTTTTACAAAACAATAACTGTTTTCAAAGAAAACCACACATTTCAAATTTTAATGGGTTTTTTTGAACGAGAAGAGCACCGCGGTTTTTAATCTAGATTAATAAACTTGAAATAAATTATATGACCAATAAGTGATTAACAAGTCTTTCTTTTACAAACCCAATGTTTTCAATGGTAATTAGTTTTAAAAGGGATTTAAAACTTTAGTCACGAATTTTCATCGACAAGACCAATTTTCAAATCAACACTTCAATGTGACACGTCAGATCCGGTCGTAACGTCTAGGCTGGGTTTGGAGTGTTACAATGACTTTTATATTTTGCATGCATAGTGAAATAGTGACAAGAAAATATTATCCCCTTGATTGTCTAAAGTTCAAACTGAAGATAAGCGGCATTGTAAAAAATGTTTACATTGCGAGAAAGACAACTTACTTCGATAGATAATCTAAATGAGTATGTAATCCTGTAAAATAATCAAAGTGAGCATTTGATTCAAATACTGAAAGGGATTATTAAGCTGTCTACAATTCCAAATGGGGAGATGACTAGTCTTGGCTATCGAAGTAGTTGACTCCACGAGTAGAGACATATATGTATTCATTGGTAGAATGATACATTAGACTGGACCCAAGATGAATTAAATCTAAATCCATTTATGAATTAATTCACTTGTGATGTTTATGGTGTGATTTACCTAAATCCCAAGTTAGTCACTGACCATGCGTATGCAACTCATGTGCTTTGATATAAGTGAAGGCTTATGCTCTAAAGATGATCGAGCCCATAGACGATATATTGGGTACATGACTTGTATATGACATGGATTTACTAGAAATAGTGGAATTCATAGCTCAATTAAAGAGTTAATGATATCCTCTTATTGGCTTTGTGTGGATTAACAACTATAGAACGTGACCACGAGTTGCTTGTTCTCGAATGAGCAATTTATCACAATCATTTATTGACAGTGATTATATTAATCATTAAGAAGACACAAAGGTGACAATGAGATAAAATAGGATTGTATTGAGTGAACGGATTTAACTCAAAAGAATCAAGGATATCATATATGGGTAACACACACATGACGAGGTCATTGGACAAAGCAATTGGATGAATTGCTTTCGTAAAGAGTATACAATAAGGAGTTTTCAATTATGGTACTTCTTATGAACTGACTCTATGAATAAGTAATTGCGAATTATCAGAACGATACTTCTAGACATAATTGCAATCACTAAAGCCTAATTGTATATGTCCGATTGGTCCCTCTACTAACTCAACAAAAGATCGATCGGGCTGTATTTGAATCAAAAGAAAATTCTACGACTTTGAGAATAATTTAATTGAATTAGTATATTCGATGTGGAATTAAATTAGGTGGTCGTAAGAATTGTTCAACTAGAGAATTTGATTAAAGAATTTTCTTGAAAATTTAATTTGGAAAACCTAAGTGCTTTTTGGAAAATTTAATTTTGATCAAGTAAAATTAAATTAATCAAATAAATTAAAATTAATATGATATTTTTGAAAGTCAATTTTCAAGTCAGAATATTGGCCCAATAGGTAATTGAACTTGAAAATTTGATCTGAGATCATAAATTGGGCCTAGGAGCCCAAAATCGAGACCTAGAACCAAAAACTAGTCAAATCGAGCTCGATATGTAAAACCAAGTCAATGGCCCAACTGGTGGCTAGACCAGACCGGTCGGGTCGTCATTGATCTAGACCGAACTGGCTTGGGGTGCCATAAGGGTGTCACACCTACATTACCGAACACAGCGGTGTCGGTGGCTGCAACGACAGTGTCTCGGTGGCCGGTAGTGGTTGGTCATTGGTGGTTGAACAATGGAAGAGTTACACTTGTACTGGGACTCTACCAGGGAATTTGATTTCAAATTAATTATTCTAAAATAATATTATTTTAATAGTTTAATATTAAGTAACACCCCTAACCCATATCGGTCGCTGGAACAAGGTTACGGAGCGTTCCCAAAACGTTTCAGAACATTTTTAGATAAATCATGTCAATCACTATTCATTAACAGAGATCATTAGTAACATCCCTTAGATTGACCCTCGAGGTCCAATACGAGCATTAGAATTGATTTGGGACTTAATTGGAAACTCTAAGAACTTTTCGTGACATTTCAAAAAAAATTTCAAGGTGCAAGGCTCACACGCCCATGTGGTCTAAAGGACACACCCATGTGACCCTTAGACACGCCCGTGCCTCAGGCCGTGTCTGATTTGGATTGCTCTCTAGCTTGTGCCACACGGCCATACCACACGCCCGTGTGCTAGGCTGTTTGGTTATTAAATTCAATTCAAATTAGGTGCAGGTTTCACACGGCCAAGACACACACCGTGTTCAAGGCCATGTCACCCACACGGCTGAGACACACGCCCGTGTCTCTGCCCCTGTGCTCAATTTTAAGCATTTTGTTTTCTCGAATTTAAGGTGCAAGGGACATACATCCTGGCTACACGTACATGGGGTAGGCCGTGTGTCGCACATGGTCTAGACACAAACCCATGTGTATGCCCTTATGGACAAAATAAAGCCATTCCTAGCTTCATTTCTCACCCCAATCTTTGCCATAATCCTACACCACATCCTGCATTCATAACCCAACAAATCCAAGCATTTTATTCAAGTTAATTCTACCATTCAAAATGGTACACCATTATATGCTTACATGTTTATTATCTTATCTTGGTTTAGTCCATATGTTAGACATAGTTTGATCAACTACTTAATACATATGTAATTATCATAGTATGGCATTACAAATATATATCAAAACAAACCATTACTAGCCATTCCAATGGCTAGACTACAAGCACCATTTATATTTACATGCCAATATCGCCAATATAACCTATACATGTCATTACAACAATAATTGATTTACCATATTGTACCGACATGGGCCGATAGATAGTGTGAGTGATCTCTGCCGAGCTTCGAATCCAACGAGCTTCTGATTTACTCTAAAACAGGGGAAAATAAAACAGGGTAAGCATTGTATGCTTAGTAAGTTCGTATAACATGATACTTAATTTACCATACATCCTATTTGAGGTAACTAAGTAAGGCTTATTCAACCACTTTGATCTCCAGCCCTATACACATCCTCATTTCTATTGTTAGTCATATATTTCATAGTAATATCAGGACATGTATGGGCTCAACAATAATCAAGTTTCCAAGCACATATGCCTTCCACATCATGTATTCATTAAACATACATAATTCATCTCATTATTTCAAGTATAATTTCATAATAGTTCATTTAAAGTTCATATCATTTCGCATCAGAACTTTACACATATTACTCGAAATATCAGGGTCACGATTAGTACACTCAAGGTGTACAAGTCCATAATCAAGAATGCACATATTCGTCAATAAAGTCAATGTAGAAATCTATCCTCATAAATGAACATATTCATCAAACCATTTCATGTTCATATATAAACATCTCATACTTCCATATTTCATTTCATGTAACATCATTTCATATTTTTCGATAGATATATATGTAAAAATCTATTTTCTTTTCATATCAGTATTTTTACCCGTTGAATTATTGAAAACATCGATGGATACACTGGTAGTACACTTGAAGTGTACAATTCCATAGCCCGTCAATTCATATCCAGTAGTACCTTTTAGGTACACTCTCGAGCCATATATCATACAGCAGAATTACCAGTCCAAGCTAAATTCTGAATGTAACATATATTCTAAGGGCTTTGTCGAATTACCAATGGGCTAAATCCATTATATGAAAAAGAATTCCCTATAGAGTCCACTCAAGATTACCCGTCCGGGCTAAATCCAATCCATAACATATGCTCGAGAGGACTTATATCAGGATTACCCGTCCGGGCTAAATCCTATCAGAATTAAGGTCGAATGATTTCTCATCCGATCTAAATCCTATCCGTAACAAATGTAGGACCTCTTTTGTAACACCCCAAACCAGGTCTATGCGTCAAGACGAGATTTGGTTTGTCACACAGATCGAACATCCTTTTTATTCTCTAATGATTTAAGTAAAAACAGTTCTACAAAACCTCTTGAAGATGAAGTTTAGTAAAAACCAAGAAAATGATTTGAAATCGATGAATTTAAGAAACATTTGTTGAAATTTTTATCATTTAGTATCCAACTATCAAAACCTTAAAAGAGTTTAAAAGAATTTTGAAAATAGTTATAGAATCTCATATGTTTTAAAAACAAAGACTTTTAAAGAATCATTATAGGATTAACATAAGCCCATATTAAATATCTAAAATAAAATTTAAATCCATCCATACATAAAAATAAAATCCATAAAATATTAATAAAGGCCTTATTACATCATATCCAAAATAGTAATTTACAGAAAGCTCTTAGTAAAAGTTCATAGTTTATAAAACCCATGTTTGCAGTATGGCCTTCACGAAGTCATCCTCGGCCCAAGTCTACATCAATTGCCATTACCGAGATGGAAAATTTAAGGAATGAGTTATTCGTAACTCAATGTATAACTCACTTACTATATCCACTGGGCCAGATCATCAAGTCATTATTTTTGGGCTTGAGCCCATCAATGATTTAGCAATATAATAAATGAAATGCATGTAAAATGAAATTTCCCAACCAAACCTAATTTCCATTCGCTACACACCACCGCATTCAACCATCACACCTGTGGGGATCAAGTCAACCCACCCCACCAACACACCAATCATAGGCAAAAGCCATTTTAATAATGTTGTGGTGCACCATCGAACTAGATTGTGACAAAGTCATCGAACTAGATTGTGACAAAGTCACAGAACTAGAGGCATTAAGCCATTGAAATATTTGTGGCAGAGCCACCGAACTAGATTTTGGCAAAGGCTTTTCTTCTCTTCATCATTTTTCCCAACCCATACAAAAATGTATGCATAACAGTCTATATCCAGATGATAATTTAGCAAAAAGCCTAAAATACATGTGAGGCAACATTTCAAGTTTTCATTATGGCCCATAATACAAAATATTATTTAACCCATTAGAAATCTAGAAATTTTGGCCCATATATCGATCTAGCAGATTTTTCGGCCCGTTTAACGATCTAGCAGATTTTTCGGCCCATTTAACGATCTAGCAGATTTTTCGGCCCATTTAACGATCTAGTAGATTTTTCGGCCCATTTAACGATCTAGCAAATTTTTCGGCCCATTTAACGATCTAGTAGATTTTTCGACCCATTTAACGATCTAGCAGACTTTTCAGCCCATTTAACGATCTAGCAGATTTTTCGGCCCATTTAATGATCTAGCGGATTTTTCGGCCCATTTAACAATCTAGCAGATTTTTCGTAATTTTCACAACTTTAACAGTTTTCATGTATTTACACTAAAGTATTAATTATTACGCATTTTTCTGATTTTGTCATCTTTATGATTTTTTTCCAATACTTATGGTATAGCATCTAACCCGAGATAAGTGTGAAGTTACACACCTGGTAATCGTGAGAACTAGACTTTCCCGCTCGTCAATACCTAAACGCAACACGATAAATTAGAACACTATTATTAAATAAAACTACACTATTGATAAACGATCTAAATCTTTACCCTCAGAATTTCGAACCACTTCTATTTGCGGTTTCTCCCCGATTGTTGATTCGTTACCCGATGAGAATCCACGAACAAACAAAGGTTCGGGAGTATGAATGACTTCAAATAACTGGTTCTCCTCGGATGAGGGTCCACAACCCGGTGGAAAATCTCAGATTCTCGAAACAACCCTTCGTTTATACTTAGGGGAATTAGCGGAACCACCCCTCTTTTGAACACTATTCACCGCCCTTTTGTGCCCTATCTTGATTGTCTCTAATGACATAAGATCATTAGTCCAACTAATAACTATTGAAATATGACTAACGATTTTTAAAGCGAGATTGGCTTACCACACTTATCCTTGTTCCACAAGATGACAATCGAGCGACAACGTCCCCTAAAACGAAATCGATTAATAACCATCTATACCAATATGACGAGTAATATGAGAATCCTTGAATAAACTCCTTACCTTAACTCTTAAGATCGATTCCAACGATTCACGATACTCAAGAACACTTGAGTTTCTGCCCTCCAAAATCACTCTATTGTCCACGGTTGAAAAAAAGAAATAATTGAGAAGAACACTTATGTATAATGGAAGATTCGGCTATGAATAAACAAAGAAAAGGAAAATGGTTCTAAGAATGGAGCAATCTAGCATTCGGCCATGAGAGAAGATAATAAAGAAAATTTAGTTGAGAAGAAAGTAAAAGGATGAAAGATGGAGATGATGATGATTCGGTTTTCAAGAGAGAAAAGAGAAAGAAAAGAGTTGAGTTTAAGAGCAATGTGCATTCGGCATTGGGGAGGAAAAAGTGAAAAGAAAGAAAAGAAAAGATCCTTGTTAGCTATGTGATTTCAGTCACAAAGAGAAGAAGAGATTTGGAGAAAGAGAGCAACTAATCCGAAATGGTCAAAAAGAAAGAAAGAAATGGTAAAAAGATGCAATTGTTTCCTCAAGGCTTAAAGTATATTCGGCTAAGAAGAGAGCAAATTTTTGAGAGAAAGTGTGATAAGAAGACACCAATTGACCAAAAAGAAAATGCTCCTCCAACACCCAAACCTACCAAGCCAATCAACAAAAACTAGCCATCCCCCTAGCCCTTTATGTGGTCCACATACATGGTCAAAAGGCCATTCGAAAGTTTCCAAAACATCAACCTATTCTCAAGCGTTATCATCCTCCATTTTCCTTAAGTTTGAGAAACATTATGCCCCAAATCAAGCAATTCTATCCCTTAACTCAAGCTTACCACTACCTTAAGTCTTCTTACCAAAAAAAAAAAAAATCCAACTCATCCTAATTCTTATCCATAACCGGCACATGCTAGGATAAAGCAAAAATAAAAACTCCCAAATTGCATGCTAGGAGATTCGAACCTCTCCCCTCAAGTCCAACTTATGGCACCAACACCACTTTGCCAATTACTCATCTTATGCCATCTTTTAGTACTTCATTAGCTTAAGCTTCAAGGTCACCTGATTTCTTTACACTAAAGTACTCTTTACTAAAATTTATTCAAATTCCAAGTAAACTCGATCTAACCCCTAGCAACATATTGATACTCAAATTTTTAGGATGTTACAATTCTACCCCCTTAAAGAAAATTTCGTCCTCGAAATTTACCTGATTAAAAGAGGTGAGGATATTATTGCCGACTTGCATCCTCAGGCTCCCACGTAGCTTCCTCCGCTCCGTGATTACTCCATAAAACCTTGACCAACGGTACGGTCTTCTTTTTTAGCACTTTAACATCTCGGTCTAAAATTTCCACTGGTTCTTCCTCAAAAGACAAGTCTGATTTCAATTCCACTTCCTCTACTAGTACTATGTGAGATGGATCCAATCTATAGCGTCTCAGCATGGAAACATGGAAAACATTATGAATTTGACTCAATTCCGGAGGTAGTTCAATCTGATAGGCCACTGGACCAACACGCCTCATCACACGATATGGTCCAATGAACCTAGGGCTCAACTTGCCCTTCTTTCCAAATCAAAATTTTCTTCCAAGGTGAGACCTTGAGAAAGACCGCTCTCCCACAAAGAACTCGATATCCTTACGCTTCAGGTCTGCATACGACTTCTGTCTATCTGAAGCTTTCTTTAACCGTGCTCTAATAACTTTTACCTTTTCTTCTGTTTCAGATATCAACTCAGGGCCCAACATCTGCCATTCGCCCAATTTAGTCCAACAAGTAGGAGTACGACACATACGACCATACAATGCCTCATAGGGTGCCATCTGAATGCTAGACTGATAGCTATTGTTATACGCAAATTCTGCCAATGGTAGAAAATCCTCCCAACTACCTTTGAAATCAATCACACATCCCCTTAACATGTCTTTCAATAACTGAATTACTCTTTTCGATTGACCATCTGACTGAGGATGAAAAGCCGTACTGAAGTTTAACTTTGTTCCCAAGGCTTCATGCAGAGCTTTCCAAAATCGTGATGTAAATCTAGGATCCCATCGATATAATAGACACTTTGGTACCCCATGCAACCTCACGATTTCAGATACATACAAAGATAGCCAATTTCGTAATGAGTAATCCGCATTTAACCGGAAGAAAATGAGCGATCTTCATCAATCGATCAACTACTACCCATACGAAATTTTTCTTAGTAGGTGTTAAAGGTAACCCACTAACAAAATCCATTGTTATTCGTTCCCATTTCCAAAGAGAAATCTTTACCGGTTGTAATAAACTTGACGGCAATTGATGCTCCGCCTTCACTTGTTGACAAGTCAAACATTTTCCTACAAACTCAGAAATCTCACGCTTCAACCCTGGCCACCAATACTATTCACGGAGATCCCAATACATCTTATTTCCTCCGGGGTGCATAGCATAAGGGCTACTATGCGTCTCTCGTAGAATCATTTGCCTCAAATCTGAGCCTTTAGGCATACAAACCCTTCCACGAAAACACAGCACTCCATTCGTGTTTATGCCAAAATCCTCTATTTCACCCCTTCCAACCCATCAAATAAGGGTCCCAACTTTTATCCGATATCCGCTTTTCCGAATTTGTTCTAACCACGAGGCTTCACCAAGTTACGCTAATGACTACCATCCTCATACAAACTCAAACGAGCAAACATTGCTCTCAAATCGATACCACCTTACGCTTAACGCGCTACCTACCACATTAGCCTTTCCAGATGATACTCGATTGAGAAATCATAATCCTTTAATAGTTCCACCTATCTTCTTTGTCTCAGATTTAACTCCTTCTGAGTAAGAAGATACTTAAGACTCTTGTGATCCGTATAGATGATAGACTTCTCACCGTATAGATAGTGCCTCTAAATTTTTAAAGCAAATACCACTACAGCTAGCTCCAAATCATGAGTAGGGTAGTTTACTTCTTGCGGTCTCAACTGACGAGAAGCATAAGCCACCACCTTTCCATTTTGCATCAGCACACAACCCAAACCCGTGTGAGACGCATCACAGTAAACGATAAATTCATTTTCAACCTCAGGCTGAATCAAAACTGGTGCTTCCGTCAGAATCTTCTTCAATTTCTCGAAACTCTCTTGTTATTTTTCAGTCCAAATATATGGTACTCCCATCAGCAACAGTTTAGTTAGGGGTGCAGCAATAAACGAAAACCCCTCAACAAAGCGTCTATAATAACCCGCCAAACCTAAGAAACTCTGAATTTCAGCTACCAACTTTGGTGGTTTCCAATCCAGTTGTAACACCCCAAACCCGGCCCATGAGCCTTGACCGGATCTGGTATGTCACAGAGTAAAAATGTTTTGAAAGATTTTAGTTATCTGGTAGAAATCTGAAAATTTGCTGAGATTATAAAACGGTGTCTATTAAAAACTCAGGTGGAATTGTTTTTATAAACACGGTTGAGATGAAACCCTTGAAAACAATTGACCATTTAATTTATTAGAACCATCAGAGTTACTGTTAACTTGGTGAATTTTGCTACCCGATGGCAGCATCCTTGAAAACTCGTAAAAGTTTCCCATTTTGAAAACAACACTTTTAACCGATTCATTTAAACAATTTATAAGTTCATTAGTAATATAGCGGAAAGGAAGTAAAACAACTACTTAGACATCCAAAATAATAATTAACGGCCTTATTACAACCCAAACCAAAATTTAGTAAATAATAAACTTAAACTGTGCTAAGTAAAATTTTCAAATCCAAGGAACAAGCATGGCCGCCTCGAGTCCTCTCCGGCTCCATCTCCGCGATCTACTTATCTGCAAAATGATATGGGAAGGGGTGAGCCACCAAGACTCAGTGTATAGATCCCCAACCCGGAAGTGCAAACTCATACATAAAATATTAGTAAAACATGCGAACATGCAACCCAAAACTAGCCATCCATACTCCTTTAACTACCCCGTGAGGTCAAAACCACTGGTGGTCAAAACCACTGGTGACCGGAGTCACAAATCAATGATGGGGCCAACCCATCGTGTGGTCAAAGCCACTGATGACCATAGGCCACAATTATCAATATGTGGTCAAAACCACTGGTGGAACCAAACCACTGGGACTTAGTCACAATTTATATCATTGGTGTGGTCAAAACCACTGGTGACCGAAGTCACAATTAAACCGATGGGGCCAACCCATCTTGTGGTCAAAACCACCGTGATAGTCCATAGAGAATATTCCCTCCTCTCTTAAATCCTGCTACCAACATGCTCGTAACATGCTTAACATATTATCATAAATCATGCATATAAGTCATGGCATAGCATCTTACCCATCATATCATTCATATAACATATTTAAAGTCACAAGCGACTTACCCGGAATCCATGCACATGCCCACAAGGCAAATCACTATCAAAATAGTTAATTGTAACATATTAAGCAATGCCAACTAATAAAGTGTATAAGAGTTTTACACACCTGTTTAACCGAAGTTCTAAGGAGAAATCCTGAATCTATGCGATATCACAAAATCCTGAAACGTATTCCCGTATTGCTCCTACATTCGTCCACTATAGGTTAGTATCAAAAAGCCTTATTCGACTAAACTAATAATTCCAAAGAACTAATCGCACCCATAACCATAATATGGCCCTAGGCCGAATCTTTGTTATCACTTACCAAAGCAAATTGAAATCCTGGAAACCTTTATCGATTAGCCCCTAAAATCATAGCACACAATTGGTTACTATTTAAACACCATACATGGCCCATAGCCGAATATAAATACCCACTTACCTTGAAGAATTGAAACCTGAAAGACTCCTTCAGAGCACTCTAGCGTCAGCTACACACAAAAGGTATAATATTAGGACCATATTCGGCCAACCTTACCAAGGCCTATTTGGCCATAGTAACTAAATTCCGAAGGCTCGATTTGTGGCACTTACCCTAAATCGATTTGGTTTCCAACCAAATCCCGAAGCCACACACACCTCTTGTAATCGGCTACACCTTGAGATCACATAATAGTTAGCCTTCGGCTTTTCGAATAATAAAAAGAATGCCCCACTAAAATGAGTCCTTACCACCACTTATCGTATTTGATCAACAGAGAGAAGATGCTTAGAACGACTGCTTCCAAATTCCCGAAGGCCTCCTTTTCAAAAACTGATTTGGAGAAGAACCAAAAAGTGATCCACTCTTGATTGATATTCGGCTAAAAGAAAGAGGAAGATTTTAGCATGGAGAAGAGAGAAGCAATAGAGATTCGGCTAAAACAAAAAGGAGAGAAAAAGAAAGATTATGGCATTCGGCTTACACAAGATGGAAGATGGAGTTTGAGTAGAAAGGGGGTGATAGGTTTGGCCAAGTTGAACCAAAAGAAGAGAGGGGTTTGAAGAATTTTAGGCAATGAGGACTAGGGAGAAATCGACCAAGAAACAAATTGAGAAGAAAACAAGTTAGATGAATTTCGGCATCCCCCCTTTGCTATACTCAACTAATTATGAAAGTCCCTAAGGAATCCTACATTCGGCCATCAATCACCCTTTTGTGATAATTTTTATCTAATCACTTCTTCAAATAAAATAAAAATAATAGAATAATGCTTATCCCATACTTCCAGCCGAATTTTAAAAGCAAACAATAAGATTATCTTCATCTATTTGAGAGTCCATGAGCAGTCCACTAGCTCTCTCCCTTCATGCCAGCATAAAAAATAAATCATACCTTGTGCTTCCAACGTGACTCGAACTTGAGTCCCTCCTTTCTGCTTGGGGCGGCATTCACCAAGGCCCTTAAGTGGTGCCCAACGCCACTTTTACCAATCCGACTTTCATGTCTGAAAACCTTACCATTTTATTTTTAAGGCCTTCCTAGCCCAACTTCCTCCACATAACGCAAAAAAAAAAACCCCTAGGTGCTAATTCAGCAGCTCGAACCCTCCTTTGCTGCACCCTTCCTAGCTCCTGAGGTAGCGTCCCAAGCCACCCTATCACCTATTTCCTTGTGTCATGCTTCTCCCACAATTTCTCTTAACCCCTATCTCACCTAGCTCCCTCCTCTTAAGCACTAAAAAGAAATTTTCAGTCCTATGTCAGACCTAGCCCGGGGTTATGACTAGACCCTTAAACATGTCAAGCAATCATAGCATACAAACAACCCCCTAATTCAGGATGTTACAGTTCTACCCCCCTTAAAAATAATTTCGACCTCGAAATTTCCTGGATCAAAAGAGTTGGGGGTATTACTGCCGCATCACATCCTCGGGTTCCCACGTGGCCTCCTCCGTACCATGGTTTCGCCATAGCACTTTTACCAAAGGTACTGACTTCTTCCTCAAAACCTTGACATCCTGATCCAAAATCTGTACCGGCTCCTCCTCGAAAGACAAGTCCGAGTTCACTTCAATTTTCGCAACCGGCACTACGTGTGATGGATCTGATCGATAGCGCCTCAGCATCGAAACATGGAAGACATCATGGATCTAGCCCAATTCTGCCGGCAACTCAAGCTGGTAAGCTACCGATCCCACACGTTTCAACACTGTGTATGGCCCAATAAACCTAGGGCTTAGCTTGCCCTTCCGGCCAAACCTCAGCACCTTCTTTCAAGGTGACACCTTCAAGAAGACCTTATCACCCACTGCATACTCTACATCCCTGCGCTTAAGATCGGCGTAGGATTTCTGCCTGTCCGACGCCTCTTTAAAACGAGCCCAAATTACTCTAACCTTATCTTCTGTCTCCACAACTAACTCCGGACCCAACATCTGACGTTCACCCAGCTCTGTCCAACACGTAGGAGTACAGCATTTCCGACCATATAGTGCCTCATACGGTGCCATCTGAATACTCGCTTGATAACTATTGTTATAAGCGAATTCTGCCAAAGGTAGGTACTCTTCCCAACTACCACGGAAGTCCAAGACACAACCCCTTAACATATCTTCCAACACTTGGATTACCCTCTCGATTGTCCGTCGATCATGGATGACGGTCCGTCTTGAAATTCAACCATACCAACGCTCGATGTAAACCCTTCTAGAATCTTGACGTGAACCGGGGATCTCTATCTGAGATAATGGACACAGGTACTCCATGCAACCGCACTATCTCTGCTATATACAGCTTGGCTAACCTTTGAAGTGAGTAGTCAACCCTTACCGGTATGAAATGGGCCGACTTAGTTATCTGGTCCACTATCACCCATACTGAATCTTTCTTATTGGGCGTAAGGGGAAGCCCACTTACGAAATCCATCTTAATCCCCTCCTACTTCCACTGTGGGATTTTTACCGGCTGTAACAACCCTGATGACAATTGATGCTCAGCCTTAACTTGCTGGCATGTTAGACACTTGCCCACTAACTCGGTTACTTTCCGCTTAAGACCCGGCCACCAAAATTGCTCCCTTAAATCTCGATACATCTTACTGCCTCCCGGATACATAGCGTACGGGCTACTATGAGCTTCTTAAAGGATTTGATGCCTCAAATCATCATCCTTAGGCATGCATACTCTCCCCTAAAAATACAATACTCCATCGCTACCCACACTGAACCCTTCGGCCTCACCATTTTGTACTTGAAATCTCCGTGTACTCAGAACTTCGTCGGTCATCTGCCTTTCTTTGACCTCATCAATCCAAGACGGCTTTACCCGCAATTCTGCCAGAAGGCTCCCATCCTCATAGAGGCTTAGGTGAGCAAACATTGCTCGCAAATCCGCTACCACCTTATGGCTCAATGCATCAGCTACCACGTTAGCCTTACCCGGATGGTATTCGATTGAGCAATCGTAGTCCTTCAGCAACTCAATCCACCTCCGCTGCCTCAAATTTAAATCTTTTTTAGTCAAGAGGTACTTCAGGCTCTTGTGATCTGTGTACACTACCGACTTCTCCCCACACAGATAATGCCTCCAAATCTTTAAGGCAAAAACCACAGCAGCCAATTCCAAATCATGTGTCGGATAGTTACCTTCGTGAGGCCTCAACTGCCGTGATGCATAAGCGACCACCTTCCCTTCTTGCATCAACACACACCCTAAACCAGTATGCGATGCATCACAATACACAGTGAATTCCTTTCCTACCTCAGGCTGAATCAAGACTAGTGCTTCTGTCAAAATCTTCTTCAGCTTGTCGAAACTTTCTTGCTGCTTCTCAGACCACACAAACAGAACTCCTTTTCTCAGCAACTTAGTCAACGGTGCTGCGATTTGAGGAGAAATTTTCCATGAATCTCCTGTAATATCCTGCCAACCCGTAAAACTCAATTTCAGAATCAATTTGGTGGTTTCCACTCCAATACTGCCTCAATCTTATGGGGATCCACCTTGATTCCCTCAGCTAAAACAACATGCTCTAGGAAAGTCACCTCCTTAAGCGTAACTCACACTTTTGAATTTGGCGCATAACCTGCTTTCTCCTTTAGAACTTGCAGGACCACATGAAGGTGTGCGTTATGTTCCTCTTCAGACTTCGACTACACCAAAATGTCGTCTATGAACACCACGACGAACCGATCCAGATAGGGTTGGAAAACCCGGTTCATCATGTCCATAAACGCGGCTGGTGCATTTGTCAAACCAAAAGGCATTACCAGAAACTCGTAGTGCCCATACCGAGTATGGAATGCCGTTTTATGGATATCAGCCTCCTTTACCTTAAGCTGATGGTACCCTGACCTAAGGTCGATCTTAGAGAACACTGATGCACCCTTGAGTTGATCGAACAAATCATCAATCCGGCAAAGGATACCGTTTTTTATTGTCGACTTGTTCATTGCCGATAGTCTATGCACATCCTCATTGTTCCATCCTTTTTCTTGACAAATAGCACCGGAGCTCCCCAAGGCGATACACTTGGTCGAATGAACCCTCTATCCAACAATTCCTGGATCTGAGCCTTCAACTCTACCAATTCTTTCGGCGCCATTCGATACGGAGCTATAGATATTGGCGCGATTCTGGGTAACAAATCTATACCAAACTCAACCTCACGATCCAGAGGTAGACCCGGGAGTTCCTCTGGAAACACATCGACATACTCTCTTATAGTCCGGACATCCCTCACAGCTGCACCCTTAGCTTCCAAAGCACAAACATGCACTATATATGCTTCACAACCTTTCCTAACCATCTTTTTCACCTTCAATGCAGAAACCAAATTTGATAGGTAATCTCTCCTTCTTCCTATCATCACCACCTCATCTCCTCCATGGTCTTTAATACCATGCGCTTAGTCTGCAATCCGTGCTAGCTCGACACTTTACTAGCCAATCCATCCCGAGGATCAGATCGAACTCCCTAAACGGTAGTTCCATCAAGTCAGCCAAGAACACGACCCCTTGGTGTTCTAGGGGTACATTCCTATAGAGTTTGCTTACTTCTACAGAGTGACCTAAAGGGCTTAACATAGTCATCTTCCTAGAAGTAAGCTCAGAGTCTAAGTTCAGAGTTTTCACTACGCTACTAGCAACATATGAGTGAGTTGAGCCAATATCAATTAAGGTGCTATAGGGTACTCCAAAAATAAAAAACATACCAGTTATGACGTCCGGTGCGTCGCCCTCCTCTTGACGCCTCGCGACATAGACCAAACTAGGTTGCCTAGCCTCAGTACCACCGGTACCTCCCCTCGGTGCCCCACGACCTCTGCCAGCACCATTACCTCCTCTTCCTGCCCCATGACCTCTCGGTGGCTGTTGGTTATCCCTCCTATTCAGTGCACGTTCCTGACCCTCAGACCTTAGCCTAGCTGCCTTTTTTAGATAATCCCTAGCTCGATGTTCCATGGATTCACATTCGAAACATCCCTGATTACCATTCCAACATTCCCCCGTGTGAGACTTCCCACACCGAACACACCGTGGTGGCCATTGAGGATTAGCAGCAGCAGGCCTAGCAGCTTGATCTAACCCACCATACCTCGTCCTCTTCTATTGATTACTAGAAAACTTCGAAGATCTAGAGCTCCTCTTATTCCAACTCCTATCCTGATTCCGCCTAACAGACTATTTTACCCCTTCAGCAACCTTAGCCTTCTCCACTAGGACAGCGAACTCCCATTCCTACTGTGGAGCTATCATCATCCTCAGCTCATCTCTCAGCCCATCCTCGAATCTGACACAGTGTTCATGCTCGGTACCCACAATACCACGAGCATACCTGCTCAACTGGAGAAATTCAGCCTCATACTCCGCCACCGTCTTATTACCCTGAACCAGGTTCAAGAAAGCCTTCTGCTGTGCATTCACGTAGCTGATTCCTATGTATTTCCTCTGGTAGGCTGCCTTAAAGAATTCCCATGTGAGATCCTCCTCCATCGCTCCATCCCTTACGGTGAGCCACCACTGGTATGACTTATCCCAAAGTAGAGAGATTATACCCTTCAGCTTTTCCTCAGCTGAAAAATCCGGGTCATCCATGATCCTCTCAGTTGATTCCAACCAATACTCCGCCGTGCTGGGTGCCACACCTGATACTCCCCGAAACACCTCGGCTCCATTGGATCGGAGTCACTCGGGTACAGATTTTTGAGCTCCCAAACCTCCACCTGCTCCAGCCACCATCTCTAGAACTCGCAAGACGGCAAGCATCGCCTCACCCCCGTCTGATCCTGTTGCTCAACACCAAAAGTTGGGGGTGGTGGTGGCGGTGGTATCTCATTATCAGACCCTTGACCCGACCTAATGTGTTCGACACGGTTATTCTTCCTCTACCAAGGCCCACGATCGCCACGCCCTCTAGAACTCATTTCCAACGATTGCACTTTAATCGATTAACAACTTTTATGGATTAGTACTTGTTTCTTTGGTTATCCGAAGAAATTTTATGAAGAGAGCTTAATAGGATTCTTTCGATCATTCAAAGTTTCAAGTTTTCTATCCTAATTCACAGAAAAACACATCCATACCTTAGTATCTCCCATACACATTCACTCTTTGGACATTTCTGTCCGTTCCTATCCCAGGGGTATTTTCGTCATTTGTCCTATAGGGGTATTTTCGTAATTTGTCAAAATAAAGTTCCTGGGTGATTTTTGTCAATAAGGATATTTTGGAAATTCTAAAATTTTGGGGGTATTTCGGGGATTTTGGAATTCTGGGGCATTTCGATAATTTACCCGGGTAAATTAATAAATCTTAATAAATCTAGGCTATCTCAAGATTTATAAAACTTGCGGGTTCTTTTTGGAGAATTTGTTTTCCAATTTGATAGTATTGCAAACATTTTGAAAATCAGGGTCATTTTGGTAATTTTGTAAGTTAAGGGCAATTTCGTAATTTTCCAAAATCATGACATTTTTGATATTTTGCAAATTAAGGTTTTTGGACATTTTATAAAGTAATGAAAATTTTGATTAGAACTGTGGATATTTTGGGAATTTCATAAACCAAGGGCGTTTTTTTTTTTTGTAATTTTACCACTAGGGGTATTCCTGTAATTTTCATAAATCAAACATTTTTCAGAAAATTTTGTAAAATAGTTCTCACAAGTTAAAAGGGTAATTTTAAGAGTTTTAAAATTAGGGTTTTTACAACAATACGGCTAGTTCCCTTTCGGGTTTTAGTTATTGGGTTTAGCTTTATGAATAAGTCCTCATGGTTAGGGTGAACCGAAGCTACGCACCAGGTAGGGTTCCTACGAAGAGGAGGTGAGTCACTAGGACTGCTTAAGTACCAGGCTCTTCCGGATCCAATCCTAGACATGCGCACAAGGGTTACCAGACCCTAACCTAGCGACTTAGTCATAGGTTTATTTAATTAGGCATTTAAAGTCTTATGTGAATGTTGGGGTAAACTAGTCCTAGGGTTCATATACTTATCATACTATCTACGTTCCATTTCTACCCCTCTACAGATAATAATTCACATAGTAGTTAGAAGTACTTACCTGGACGGATTGGTGCTGGAGACTCGATGCCATGCTGCTCAAATTAAAAACCATTTTCATAATATTCCACAGAGGCCTACCAAAAACATTTTGGGCCCTGGGCCCCCACAGTCGAGTTTTGAACCAGGCTCTGATACTAAAATGTAACACCCCAAACCCGGCCCATGAGCCTTGACCGGATCTAGTATGTCACAGAGTAAAAACGTTTTGAAAGATTTTGGTTATCTGGTAGAAATCTGAAAATTTGCTGAGATTATAAAACGGTGTCTATTAAAAACTCAGGTGGAATTGTTTTTATAAACATGGTTGAGATGAAACCCTTGAAAACATTTGACCATTTAATTTATTAGAACCATCAGAGTTACTGTTAACTTGGTGAATTTTGCTACCCGATGGCAGCATCCTTGAAAACTCATAAAAGTTTCCCATTTTGAAAACAACACTTTTAACCGATTCATTTAAACAATTTATAAGTTCATTAGTAATATAGTAGAAAGGAAGTAAAACAACTACTTAGACATCCAAAATAATAATTAGCGGCCATATTACAACCCAAACCAAAATTTAGTAAATAATAAACTTAAACTGTGCTAAGTAAAATTTTCAAATCCAAGGAACAAGCATGGCCGCCTTGAGTCCTCTCCGGCTCCATCTCCACTATCTACTTATCTGCAAAATGATATGGGAAGGGGTGAGCCACCAAGACTCAGTGTATAGATCCCCAACCCGGAAGTGCAAACTCATGCACAAAATATTAGTAAAACATGCGAACATGCAACCTAAAACTAGCCATCCATACTCCTTTAACTACCCCGTGTGGTCAAAACCACTGGTGGTCAAAACCACTGGTGACCGGAGTCACAAATCAATGATGGGGCCAACCCATTGTGTCGTCAAAACCACTGATGACCATAGGTCACAATTATCAATATGTGGTCAAAACCACTGGTGGTACCAAACCACTGGGACTTAGTCACAATTTATATCATTGGTGTGGTCAAAACCACTGGTGACCGAAGTCACAATTAAACTGATGGGGCCAACCCATCTTGTGGTCAAAACCACTGGTGACAGTTCATAGAGAATATTCCCCCTCCTCTCTTAAATCCCGTTACCAACATGCCCATAACATGCTTAACATATTATCATAAATCATGCATATAAGTCATGGCATAGCATCTTACCCATCATATCATTCATATAACATATTTAAAGTCACAAGCGACTTACCCGGAATCCATGCACATGCCCACAAGGAAAATCACTATCAAAATAGTTAACTGTAACATATTAAGCAATGCCAACTAATAAAGTGTGTAAGAGTTTTACACACCTGTTTAACCAAAGATCTAAGGAGAAATCCCGAATCTATGCGATATCACAAAATCCCGAAACGTATTCCCGTATTGCTCCTACATTCGTCCATTATAGGTTAGTATCAAAAAGCCTTATTCGGCTAAACTAATAATTCCGAAGAACTAATCGCACCCATAACCATAATATGGCCCTAGGTCGAATCTTTGTTATCACTTACCAAAGCAAATTGAAATCCCGAAAACCTTTGTCGATTAGCCCCTAAAATCATAGCACACAATCGGTTACTATTTAAACACCATACATGGCCCATAGCCGACTATAAATACCCACTTACCTTGAAGAATCGAAACCTGAAAGACTCCTTCAAAGCACTCTAACGTCGGCTACACACAAAAGGTATAATATTAGGACCATATACATATTCGGCCAACCTTACCAAGGCCTATTTGGCCATAGTAACTAAATCTCGAAGGCTCATTTGTCGCACTTACCCTAAATCGATTTGGTTTCCAACCAAATCCCGAAGCTACACACACCACTTGTAATCGGCTACACCTTGAGATCACATAATAGTTAGCCTTCGGCTTTTCGAATAATAAAAAGAATGCCCTACTAAAATGAGTCCTTACCACCACTTACCGTATTTGATCAACAGAGAGAAGATGCTTAGAACGACTGCATCCAAAGTCCCGAAGGCCTCCTTTTCAAAAATCGATTTGGAGAAGAACCAAAAAGTGATCCACTCTTGATTGTTATTCGGCTAGAAGAAAGAGGAAAATTTCGACATGGAGAAGAGAGAAGCAATAGAGATTCGGCTAAAACAAAAAGGAGAGAAAAAGAAAGATTATGGCATTCGGCTTATACAAGATGGAAGATGGAGTTTGAATAGAAAGGGGGTGATAGGTTCGGCCAAGTTGAACCAAAAGAAGAGAGGGGTTTGAAGAATTTTAGGCAATGAGGACTAGGAAGAAATCGGCCAAGAAACAAATTGAGAAAAAAACAAGTTAGATGAATTTCGGCATCTCCCCCCTTTGCTATACTCAACCGATTATGAAAGTCCCTAAAGAATCCTACATTCGGCCATCACTCACCCTTTTGTGATAATTTTTATCTAATCACTTCTTCAAATAAAATAAAAATAATAGAATAATGCTTATCCCATACTTCTAGCCGAATTTTAAAAGCAAACAACAAGATTATCTTCATCTATTTGAGAGTCCATGAGCAGTACACTAGCTCTCTCCCTTCATGCCAGCATAAAAAATAAATCATACCTTGTGCTTCCAACGTGACTCGAACTTGAGTCCCTCCTTCCTGCTTGGGGCGGCATTCACCAAGGCCCTTAAGTGGTGCCCAACGCCACTTTTACCAATCCGACTTTCATGTCTGAAAACCTTACCATTTTATTTTTAAGGCCTTCCTAGCCCAACTTCCTCCACATAACGCAAAAATAAAAACTCCTAGGTGCTAATTCAGCAGCTCGAACCCTCCTTTGCTGCACCCTTCCTAGCTCCTTAGGTTGTGTCCCAAGCCACCCTATCACCTGTTTCCTTGTGTCATGCTTCTCCCACAATTTCTCTTAACCCCTATCTCACCTAGCTCCCTCCTCTTAAGCACTAAAAAAATTTTTAGTCCTACGTCAGACCTAGCTCGGGGTTATGACTAGACCCTAGAACATGTCAAGCAATCATAGCATACCTATTTCTTCAAGCACGCACATAGAAATAATTAAATTGCAAACAACCCCCTAATTCAGGATGTTACACCAGTACAGCCTCAATCTTCCGAGGATCCACCCTTATTCCTTCAGCTGATACCACATGACCCAAGAAAGTCACTTCCTTTACCTAGAATTCACATTTACTAAATTTGGCATAAAGTTGCTTATCACGAAGTAACTGCAATACAATACGCAAATGTGAATCATGCTCCTCTTCATTCCTTGAGTATACCAAAATGTCATCTATGAACACTACCACAAACCGGCCTAAATATGGTTGAAAGACTCGGTTCATCATGTCTATAAATGCAGCTGGTGCATTGGTTAACCCAAACGGCATCACCAAAAACTCATAATGTCCATAACGAGTTTGAAATGCCGTCTTATAAATATCTGCTTCTTTCACCTTAAGTTGGTGATAACCCGATCTCAAATCAATTTTGGAGAAAACTGAAGGTCCTTTCAATTGATCAAACAGGTCATCAATTCTCGACAAAGGATACCTATTCTTGATCGTTAATTTATTCAATTGCCTGTAATCAATGCACATACGCATCGACCCATCCTTTTTCTTAACGAACAAAACAGGTGCTCCCCACGGAGACACACTCGGTCGAATAAATGCCCGATCCAACAATTCTTGAACTTGAGCTTTAAGCTCTGCCAACTCCTTCGGTGCCATTCTATAAGGAGCAATGGACACTGGAGCCGTCCTGGGCAAAAGCTCAATACCAAATTCTACTTCCCGATCTGGAGGTATACCAGGAAGTTCATCGGGAAATACATCTAGAAATTCCTTCACTATTCTCACATCATCCACTGATAACTCTTTGGCATCCAAAGCACAAATAAAAGCTAGGAATGCTCCATATCCTTTCCGTACCAACTTTTCTGCCTTTAACGCAGATACTACATTTTCCAAGTAATTCCTTCGTTCACCAATCATTATTACTTCTTTATCACCTGAAGTTCTTATTGACATCCGCTTTTCAGCACAATCCAAATGCGCCTGATGCTTAACCAACCAATCCATGCCCAGAATGAGATCGAACTCACCGAAAGGCAATTCCATTAAATTCGCCAAAAATATTTCTTCTTGAATTTCTAAGGGCACGTCTATAAATAGTTTATTTACAATTACCGACTGTCCTAAAGGACTAACTACCGTCATCTCACTATCGGTAATTTCAGATTCTAGATTCAAGTTTCCAGATATGGCGCTAGCAACATATGAGTGGGTAGAACCAATATCTATCAAAGCGAAGAATAGTACATCAAAGATGAAGAACGTGCATTATTACATCGGTGCATTGCCATCCTCGCGGCGTCTAACTGCATAGACCAATCCTGGCTGTCTTGCATCCGTGTTACCTCTAGAACCATTACCTCGACCCGGTGCACCTTGACCACGTCCAGCCCCATTACCACCGCGACATGGTCTACGGCCTCTCGGTGGCTGCTGAGATCCTCTTGCCGGCTGTGCATCAGTAATACAAACTTCTTGAGTCGTATCCATACGTTGAGGGAAATTTCTATATTGATGATCCATAGAACCACATTTATAACAAGCACCCGTTTTTCTCCAGCACTCTCCGGAATGCCTTTTCCCACATTCAGTACAATCTCGACTCTGATTAATAGCTACAGGTGCTCTACCTTGAGCTGGTTCATCATTCCGAGGCCTCTTTAGAAACTTTTTTGAAGAACCTGAATACTTTATATCCCCCTTGCCTCTAACTCTTTCCCGATTGTGACGTTCTGAGCTCTTAGCCTCTTCGGCTACTTGGCTTTCTCCATAAGCGCGACAAAAGTTCTAACTTGTTGTGGGGCTATCAGAACCCGCAACTCATCATTCAACCCATCCTCAAAGTGTACACAACGCTCATGATCCGTTGACACTATTGTCTGAGCATAGCGACTCAAGCGTAAAAACTCAGCCTCATACGCTGCCACTGTCTTATTTCCTTGAATTAGATTCAAAAATTCCTTTCTTCGAGCATCCACATACTTGTTCCTACATATTTCCCTTGAAAGGAAGCTTTGAAGAATTCCCAAGTAATTAATGCAGCCTCGGTGCCTTCTCGAACAGTAAGCCACCATTGATATGCCTCGTCTCTTAGCAAGGACACGGCTTCTCTCAGTTTCTGCTCGATGGTGCATTCTAGATCATCCATAATCTGCTCCACAACTTCGAGCCAATATTCTACCACATTCGAAGCTACCCGGAGACTCCTCTAATAACTTCTACCCATTAGACTTGAGCCGTTCGATATCGACCCACGAGCTATTGGCCCAGCTCTAGTTCCAGCGACCCTTTCAAGGACTCGCAGCATTGCTTGCGTCAAAACATTATCTTCTTCCATATGATCATGTGTTCCCGTCTCACTCTCAAGTGATGCAGGTGCATCCATTTTTGGCATATGACCCGGTGCTTCAGTTGCACCTCTAACACCTCGTCCTCTACCACGACCATGTCTACCACGTCCACGACCACGTCTTCTAGTGCTCATAATGACTAATTCGATTTAATCTGATTAAAAATTTTATGAATCAGAATACTATTTCAGTGTTTATTAACGATATTTTATGAGATTTAAGAGATTAAGTTATTTTTCACAACCACAACCTATAGTCTCAATCTCTACGATTTTCAACATCTAAAACTAGAAGTTCTAGAGTGTTCCTATGATCATATCATCATAATAATCATTCAGTAATGAATACTTACTTGACTTGGTGCCGGATGCTTGTGATGCCATACTAACTTTAAAACATAATTAAAATAATTTCATCTGAAGTTATTTGTTGAACCTAACCACAGTAGAGTTTTGAAGCGCATCGATACCATTAAATGTAACACCCCAAACCAGGTCTATGTGTCAAGACGAGATTTGGTTTGTCACACAGATCGAACATCCTTTTTATTCTCTAATGATTTAAGTAAAAACAGTTCTACAAAACCTCTTGAAGATGAAGTTTAGTAAAACCAAGAAAATGATTTGAAATCGATGAATTTAAGAAACATTTGTTGAATTTTTATCATTTAGTATCCAACTATCAAACCTTAAAAGAGTTTAAAAGAATTTTTAAAATAGTTATAGAATCTCATATGTTTTAAAACAAAGAATTTTAAAGAATCATTATAGGATTAACATAAGCCCATATTAAATATCTAAAATAAAATTTAAATCCATCCACACATAAAAATAAAATCCATAAAATATTAATAAAGGCCTTATTACATCATATCCAAAATAGTAATTTAAAGAAAGCTCTTAATAAAAGTTCATAGTTTATAAAACCCATGTTTGCAGTATGGTCTTCACGAAGTCATCCTCGGCCCAAGTCTACATCAATTGCCATTACGAGATGGAAAATTTAAGGAGTGAGTTACTCGAACTCGGTGTATAACTCACTTACTATATCCTTTGGGCAGATCATCAAGTCATTATTTTGGGCTTGAGCCCATCAATGATTTAGCAATATAATAAATGAAATGCATGCAAAATGAAATTTCCCAACCAAACCTAATTTCCATCACCTACACACCACTCGTACCAACCATCACACTGTGGGATCAAGTCAACCCACCCGCCAACACACCAATCATAGGCATAAAGCCGTTTTAATAATGTTGTGATGCACCACCGAACTAGATTGTGACAAAGTCACCGAACTAGATTGTGACAAAGTCACCGAACTAAAGGCATTAAGCCATTGAAATATTTGTGGCAGAGCCACCGAACTAGATTTTGGCAAAGGCCTTTCTTCTCTTCATCATTTTTCCCAACCCATGCAAAAATGTATGCATAACAGTCTATATCCATATGATAATTTAGCAAAAAGCCTAAAATATATGTGAGGCAACATTTCAAGTTTTTATTATGGCCCATAATACAAAATATTATTTAACTCATTAGAAATCTAGAAATTTTGGCCCATATATCGATCTAGCAGATTTTTCGGCCCATTTAACGATCTAGCATATTTTTGGCCCATTTAACGATATAGCAGATTTTTCGGCCCATTTAACGATCTAGCAGATTTTTCAGCCCATTTAACGATCTAGCAGACTTTTCGGCCCATTTAACGATCTAGCAGACTTTTCGGCCCATTTAACGATCTAGCGAATTTTTTGGCCCATTTAACGATCTAGCAGATTTTTTGGCCCATTTAACAATCTAGCAGATTTTTCATAATTTTCACAACTTCAACAGTTTTCATGTATTTACACTAAAGTATTAATTATTACGCTTTTTTTTGATTTTGTCATCTTTACGATTTTTTTCCAATGCTTATGGTATAGCATCTAACCCGAGATGAGTGTGAAGTTACACACCTGGTAATCGTGAGAACTAGACTTTCCCGCTCATCAATACCTAAATGCAACACGATAAATTAGAACACTATTATTAAATAAAACTACACTATTGATAAACGATCTAAATCTTTACCCTCAGAATTTCGAACCACTTCTATTTGCGGTTTCTCCCCGATTGTTGATTTGTTACCCGATGAGAATCCACGAACAAACAAAGGTTCAGGAGTACGAATGACTTCAAACAACTAGTTCTCCTCGGATGAGGGTCCGCAACCCGGTGGAAAATCTCGGATTCCCAAAATAGCCCTTCGTTTATACTTAGGGGGATTAGCGGGACCACCCCTCTTTCGAACACTATTCACTGCCCTTTTCTGCCCTATCTTGATTGTCTCTAATGACATAAGATCATTAGTCCAACTAATAACTATCGAAATATGACTAACGATTTTTAAAGCGAGATTGGCTTACCACACTTATCCTTGTTCCACAAGATGACAATCGAGTGATAACGTCCCCTAAAACGAAATCGATTAATAACCATCTATACCAATATGACGAGTAATGTGAGAATCCTTGAATAAACTCCTTACCTTAACTCTTAAGATCGATTCCAACGATTCATGATACTCAAGAACACTTGAGTTTCTGCCCTCCAAAATCACTCTATTGTCCACGGTTGAAAAAAAGAAATAATTGAGAAGAACACTTATGTATAATGGAAGATTCGGCTATGAATAAACAAAGAAAAGGAAAATGGTTCGGCAATGGAGCAATCTAGCATTCGGCCATAAGAGAAGATAATAAAGAAAATTTAGTTGAGAAGAAAGTAAAAGGATGAAAGATGGAGATGATGATGATTCGGTTTTCAAGAGAGAAAAGAGAAAGAAAAGAGTTGAGTTTAAGAGCAATGTGCATTCGGCATTGGGGAGGAAAAAGAGAAAAGAAGGAAAAGAAAAGATCCTTGTTAGCTATGTGGTTTCGGTCACAAAGAGAAGAAAAGATTTGGAGAAAGAAAGCAACTAATCCAAAATGGTCAAAAAGAAAGAAAGAAATGGTGAAAAGATGCAATTGTTTCCTCAAGGCTTAAAGTATATTCGGCTAAGAAGAGAGCAAATTTTTGAGAGAAAGTGTGATAAGAAGACACCAATTGACCAAAAAGAAAATGCTCCTCCAACACCCAAACCTACCAAGCCAATCAACAAAAATCGGCCATCCCCCTAGCCCTTTATGTGGTCCACATACATGGTCAAAAGGCCATTAGAAAGTTTCCAAAACATCAACCTATTCTCAAGCGTTATCATCCTCCATTTTCCTTAAGTTTGAGAAACATTATCCCCCAAATCAAGCAATTCTATCCCTTAACTCAAGCTTACCATAACCTTAAGTCTTCTTACCAAAAAAAATTAATCCAACTCATCCTAATTCTTATCCATGACCGACACATGCTAGGATAAAGCAAAAATAAAAACTCCCAAATTGCATGCTAGGAGATTTGAACCTCTCCCCTCAAGTCCAACTTATGGCGCCAACACCACTTTGCCAATTACTCATCTTATGCCATCTTTTAGTACTTAATTAGCTTAAGCTTCAAGGTCACCTGATTTCTTTACACTAAAGTACTCTTTACTAAAATTTATTCAAATTCCAAGTAAACCCGAGCTAACCCCTAGCAACATATTGATACTCAAATTTTTAGGATGTTACATCTTTCGTTTCGGGAAATCACATATCCATCAAATTTCCATTTATTCAACCGGGATTTAAACACTTTTCAAGCATTATCGGGAATTTGATTATTTCATACGTCTATAACATTTATGTAATTCAAGTGAAACATATTCCACATTCATGTCAAGCATACAAGTAACATTTTATCGAACATTTTCATTTATCGGGCTATATTGAGTAGGTGATCATTTCACATATTTATGACGTTGATAAAATTCACAAACGCAACATTCAAATCAAGCATAAAAACATATACAATTTAGTTACATGAACTTACCTATACAAAGGTTCGTGTACGTAAAATCTACTAATTCGACATTTTCCTCATTCCTCGTTCTAACTCCAAATTTGGTCTATCCGGATCTACACGAGTGAATTTAACATCAATTTATCATACTTTACATTCATGTTGACTAAATTTTCATCCTAGGCAAAATTACTATTTTCCCCTAACTTTTTCATAAATTCCATTTTCATCCTTAGGCTCGAAAAATGAAACTTGTGCAAATTACTCCCTATTCCAAGCTTAAAAAAAGCCCCATTAAAAATTTTACAGCACATGTATTCATAAAATTTTTGGAATTTTCCATCAAATTTTACAACTTTTCATTTTAGTCCCTAAATCATGTTTTCATCAAAAATCACTTTGTAAAAGTTGTTTATCTATCAGTAATCTTTCATTTTCTACCATAAATTTCTAATTTCTAGCATATAAATCCATGACCCATTTTCATACTTTGATAACTTTTCAAATTAATCCCCCAAATAGAGAGATTAAGTTATCCCGATTCCAAAAATATCAAAATTACTAAAAACGGGACAAGGAAACTTACCCAATTTGGACATGAAAGTCTCTTCTCTCTGTAACACCCCAAACCTGGCCCATGAGTCCTGACCGGATCTGGTATGTCACGGAGTAAAATAATTTGAAACACTTTGAGTGTCTGGTAATATTTTATTAAAATGTGGCTAAGGTATTAAAACGGTGTTTGCAAACTCAGTTGGGCTTTTTATAAATATAGTTGGGTTGATAAACCCTTTTGAAAACATTTGATCATGTACATTTTAAAATCGTCAAGTTGTAGTTGACTTAGTTTATTTTTGTTACCTGATGGTAACATCTTCAAAAACCCGTAGTAGTTTATTAAGTTTGAAAGGTTACTTTTAACCGATTTACAAATCATTTTAAAAACTTCGTTTCTGACATAACATAAGAAAAATAAAACAGTAAAATAGACGTCCAAAATAATAATAATAGCGACCTTATTACAATCCCAAAATAAAAAGACTTAGAAAATGAAATAAATAAACTTAAAGGTAACAAATTAAAATCAAATTCATCGAATAAGCATGGCCGCCTCGAGTCCTCTCCGGCTCCACCTTCGTGATCTACTCATCTACAAAATGGTAATGGAAGGGGGTGAGTCACCAAGACTCAGTGTGTAAATCCCCCACCCAAAGAAATACAACTCATACACAGAATATTAATAAACATGCAAATATGCAACCCAACCTATCCATCCATACTCCTTAACTACCCCGTGTGGTCAAAACCACTGATGACCATGGGTCACAAATTAAATGATGGGGCCAACCCATCGTGTGGTCAAAACCACTGATGACCATAGGTCACAATGTATCAAGTGTGGTCAAAACCACTGGTGGTTCCAAACCACTGGGACTTAGTCGCAATTTATCAATCGATGTGGTCAAAACCACTGATGACCATAGGTCACAAATAATCTGATGGGGCCAACCCATCTTGTGGTCAAAACCACTGACGACAGTCCATAAAATCATCCCCCTCCTCTCATCAATCCCACCATCATCATGCTCACATATCAATTATCATATATCACGTTTTTAGGCATGGCATTTAACAGCATGTGATGGCATACAAAATCACATATCAAAAGATCATGTAATAGGGGACTTACCCGGAATCCATGCTTAAGCCCACAAGCATATATCATAGATCACTACAATAATTATTAACAAGGCAACAATAAAGCAAAGTTTACTAATAAAGTGTGTAAAGAGTTTACACACCTGTTACCACAGAAATTCTTAGATCCCGAAGATCCGATCCACAACGCTAGATTTCTTAACATATAATCGGCCATCAACATGATTAGGGACATTAGGCCTATTCGGCCAAACCAAGTAATATCAAAGGCTCTTTTACGGACTTACCTTGAACGGATTTGATTTCCAAACAAATCCTGAAGCCTTAATTAGCCCCTAAATCCATGGCACACATTAGTTTGACATTTAAACAATAAACTTTTATCAAAAGACCCTTGGCGAATGTGCTTACCAACTCACCTTTGGAAAACAATTCTAAAGCTTCCTCAATCGCCTATGGCTTCCCTACAATCGGTTTAATCATATTAGTAAGAGTCTTAGGCCATTCGGCCATAACCTTAATCCTAAAAGAGAGTATGGCCCCCTACCTTAATGATTATTTAGGCCCCTAAACACCACAAGTCAGCACCACTTGGTGTTGTTAGGGGGGTTCGGCTACCCTTGAAGAGGAGAAAAGAATCGAAACAGCACCTTTCTTTAGGGGGGTTCGGGTAATCACAAGGTGGAAGGGGTTGGAAATTTTGATTAGAAGAAGGGTAGGTTCGGCTAAAAAGAAGCAAGAGAAGAAGAAACTTTTGAAGAATTTGGCAAGATAGGCTATGGAGAATTCGGCAGCAGCAACTTGGAGAGAAAAATGAAAGAAATTTGATGAATTTTGGCACTCCCTTTAGGTGTTAAAACCGAAAGTGGACAGCCCCCCCAAGGAGTCCCTATTTTGTCCATCACCTTCTTTTTGGTGATAAATTTCCAGCTTTTATCAAACACATTTATCCTTTATTTATCCCTTAATCTCCTCTAACAAATATAATGAAAATAAACTACTAATATTCCCCCTTCCAGTCGAATTCTAGAGCAAAAATTAAGCTCATTCTTATCAAGTTAAGAGTCCAAAAAAAAATAGACCATTAGCTCTCACTCTCCTTCACGACCTTGAAGAAAATAAAAAAAATAATTCTTTGCTACTTTGGTTCGAACACGAACCTCATGCCCTAACCCTCTCTTCCAACGCCTTGCCATCTTTCCCATTTGACTTTCATGTCATGAACCCTCTCCATTTAATTTTAAAGCCTTCTTCCTGCCCTCTTTCTTTTAATGCCAAAAGCCCAAAATAAAACACCTTCCTTGCGTCCTCATGACTCGAACTCGAGTCCTTTTATAACACCCTTAAGTGGCGCCCCAAGCCACTCCACCCAATCCGACTTTCATGTCATATACCTCACCTTTTAATTTTAAAGCTTCCTACTTAAGCCCATCACCGCATATAAAAATAAAGCATAAAATGCCCTCCACCACTCAAACACGTGACTGCGCCCATTCTCTCCTCCAGCTCTTAAGTGGCGTTCGGTTACCATTTGCTACTGCCTTATTTCGTGACATGCTTCACCCAAAATTTTACTTAACCCCTATCTCACCTAGCTTCCTTCCTTTAAACACTTAAAAAGAAATTTTTAATCCTAAAACAGGCCTAGCTCGGGGTTAATTCTAGACCCTAAACATGCTTAGAAATCATAATATTTATTCTTTCCAGCACACACATGGGAAATTAATTAAATTTTCAAACAACCCCTAATTCAGGGTGTTACAATTCTACCCCCTTAAAAATAATTTCGTCTTCGAAATTACTTACTAACGAATAGTCATACATCTTAACTCACCGTACTACACTTATGCTGCGCACTCTGATCTTAATAAAACTATCTTACTTCCTAGGCAAAATCTCTAAGTTCACAACTAAGGTTTCAGGCACTTCCCTAGCAAAACAAGAAAACTCTACAATAATCAAAGCAATTAAGGGTATTCCAGAAATAAGGAACATACCCGTTGTCACATCTGGCACATCCTCCTCCTCGCGAAGGCCAACTGCATAAACCAACCTTGGTTGCCTCGCCTCTGCACCTTCAGCACCTCGGCCACGCCCGTTACCATTTTCATTACCCCTAGCTGCACCTCGACCCCTCTGTGGCTGTTGGTTATCCCTCCTGTTCGGTGCACGATCCTGACCCTCTGATCTCAGTCTAGCTACCTTTTTCGGACAGTCTCTAACTCGATGCTCCAAGGACCCACACTCGAAGTATCCCCGGTTACCATTCCAACATTCCCCCGTGTGAGACTTGCCACACTGAGCACACCGTGGTGGCCATTGAGGAGTAGCAGCAGCAGCAGGCCTAGCAGCTTGATCCGACCCATCAAACCTCGTCCTCTTCTGCTCATTACCCGAGAACCTTGAAGGTCCGGAGCTCCTCTTATTCCAATTTCTATCTTGATTCCGTCTAACTGACTGCCTTACCCCTTCAGCAACCTTCGATTTCTCCACTAAGACAGCGAACTCCCGTTCCTGCTGTGGAGCTATCATCATTCTCAACTCATCTCTTAGCCCGTCTTCAAATCTGACACAGCGCTCATGCTCGGTACCTATAATACCACGAGCATACCTACTCAACTGGAGGAATTCAGCCTCGTACTCCGCCACTGTCTTATTGCCTTGAACCAGGTTCAAGAAAGCCTTCCGCTGTGCATCCACGTAACTAGTTCCGATATACTTCTTTTGATAGGCATCTCTGAAGAATTCCCAGGTGAGATTTTCTGCCACCGTTCCATCCCTTATGGTGAGCCACTACTGATATGACTCATCCCGAAGCAAAGAAATGATACCCTTCAATTTTTCCTCAGTCGTAAAATCTAAGTCATCCATAATCCTTTCTGTTGCTTCCAACCAATACTCCGCCGCACTGGGTGCCACTCCGGAAACTCCCCTAAACACCTCTGTTCAGTTAGCCCGGAGTCGTTCAACCACAGATTTATGGGCTCTTGCACCTTGACCTCGTAACTCGCTCCAATACCGTAATCTGACTTGTGATACAACATCATTGCCACCGGTCTGATCCTAAAACTTAGTTTCCGCCGCCGGCGGATCCGGCATCTCATTTCCAGACCCATGTCCGGACCCTGCTGGCTCAGACAAGGTCATCCTACCTCTACCGCGACCACGGGGCGGACGTCCACAACCTCTTGAACTCATTCTAACGATTGCGTTTATCTGTTTAAGAATTTTATGCATTAGTACCTTGTTTCACTTGATTATCCGCGAAGGAATTTTATGATAAGAGTTTTAGGAGTGGTTCTTTCGTATCATACATACACACAGTTTTCCATTCATTCATTCAAAAAGACGTAGTTTTTATGGTGATTGTTTTTCCACTACCCAGGGGTATTTTCATAATTTGTCCTACAGGGGTTTTTTTGTAATTTTTCAAAAATAAAAGTTTTCGAATGATTTTGTCAAAAAGTTATTTTGAAACTCTTAAATTCCCAGGGTATTTTGAAAAATTTTGAATTCCGGAGGTATTTCGGTAATTTTGAAGTTCAGGGGCATTTTGGTAATTTTTCGCAAATCGGGGTGAATTTGTAAAATTTACCAATTCAGAGATATTTCAAAAGTTGTAAAACTTTGAAGGTTCTTTCTAAGAATTTATTTTCCAGATTGATGGTATTGTAAAAATTTTTGAAATTCAGGGTCATTATGGTAATTTTGTCGGTTAGGGGCAATTTCGTAGTTTTCTAAAATTTTTTGCAATTTAAGGTTTTTGGGAACTTTTTATGTGATGAAATTTTTGATTAAAATCGTGGGTATTTTGGGAATATCATAAATCAAGGGCGTTTTCGTAATTTTACCCCTAAGGGTATTTTAGTAATTTCACATAATCAGGGTATTTTCACAAAATGATTTCCAAAAATTGGGTTCTAAGTGATTTCACAAAAGGAGGATATTTTGAAAATTTCTATTTGAAAATTTTTCATATGGAGGGTATTTTGGTAGTTTACAAGCCAGGGGTATTTTGGTCATTTTCCAAACTGAAGAGTAGTTTGGTCTTTTTTTTTTCAACAAAGTTTTAATTACTTCAAAAACAAAACGGCTAGTCCTTTTCGGGTTTTAGTTATCAAGTTTAGCCTGTGAGTGTGTCGTCTCAGCTAGGATGAACTGTTACTACGCACCAGGTAGGATTCGAGTGAGTAGGAGGTGAGTCACGAGGACTGCTTAAATACCAGGCCCCCACCGAATCTAATCCTAGACATGCGTATAACGATTGCCACATTCCTTGCTCAGTGACAACTCACAGGGTTTGTTTATGGAGTCATTAAATCCTATGCATAGTTGAGGTATGCTAGCCCTAGGGTTCAATAATTCCTATTCTAATAGTCTACGTTCCCAATTTACCCTTCTACCCCAATCAAGTATTCACAAAAATGGATAGAATTACTTACCTGGGCGGATAGGTATCGGAGACTCGGTGCCATGCTATTCAAGCCACAAACACTTTCCAAAACATTTCAATAAGGCCTACTAATAAAAACAAAACATTTTGGGCCTTGGGCCCCCCCACAGCCGAGTTTTGAACCAGACTCTGATACCAAAAATGTAACACCCCAAACCCGGCCCATGAGTCCTGACCGGATCTGGTATGTCACGGAGTAAAATAATTTGAAACACTTTGAGTGTCTGGTGAAATTTTGTTAAAATGTGGCTAAGGTATTAAAACGGTGTTTGCAAACTCAGTTGGGCTTTTTATAAATATAGTTGGGTTGATAAACCCTTTTGAAAACATTTGATCATGTACATTTTAAAATCGTCAAGTTGTAGTTGACTTAGTTTATTTTTGTTACCCGATGGTAACATCTTCGAAAACCCGTAGTAGTTTATTAAGTTTGAAAAATTACTTTTAACCGGCTTACAAATCATTTTAAAAACTTCGTTTGTGACATAACATAAGAAAAATAAAACAGTAAAATAGACGTCCAAAATAATAATAATAGCGGCCTTATTACAATCCCAAAATAAAAAGACTTAGAAAAGGAAATAAATAAACTTAAAGGTAACAAATTAAAATCAAATTCATCGAATAAGCATGGCCGCCTCGAGTCCTCTCCAGCTCCACCTCCGCGATCTACTCATCTGCAAAATGGTAATGGAAGGGGGTGAGTCACCAAGACTCAGTGTGTAAATCCCCCACCCGAAGAAATACAACTCATACACAGAATATTAATAAACATGCAAATATGCAACCCAACCTATCCATCCATACTCCTTAACTACCCCGTGTGGTCAAAACCACTGATGACCATGGGTCACAAATTAAATGATGGGGCCAACCCATCGTGTGGTCAAACTGATGACCATAGGTCACAATATATCAAGTGCGGTCAAAACCACTGGTGGTACCAAACCAATGGGACTTAGTCGCAATTTATCAATCGATGTGGTCAAAACCACTGATGACCATAGGTCACAAATAATCTGATGGGGCCAACCCATCTTGTGGTCAAAACCACTGACGACAGTCCATAAAATTATCCCCCTCCTCTCATCAATCCCACCATCATCATGCTCACACATCAATTATCATATATCACGTTTTTAGGCATGGCATTTAACAGCATGTGATGGCATACAAAATCACATATCAAAAGATCATGTAATAGGGGACTTACCCGGAATCCATGCTTAAGCCCGCAAGCATATATCATAGATCACTACAATAATTATTAACAAGGCAACAATAAAGCAAAGTTTACTAATAAAGTGTGTAAAGAGTTTACACACCTGTTACCACCAAAATTCCTAGATCCCGAAGATCCGATCCACAATGCTAGATTTCTTAACCTATAATCGGCCATCAACATGATTAGGGACATTAGGCCTATTCGGCCAAACCAAGTAATATCAAAGGCTCTTTTACGGACTTACCTTGAATGGATTTGATTTCCAAACAAATCCCAAAGCCTTAATTAGCCCCTAAATCCATGGCACACATTAGTTTTGGCATTTAAACAATAAACTTTTATCAAAAGACCCTTGGCCGAATGTGCTTACCAACTCACCTTTGGAAAACAATTCCCGAAAGCTTCCCTCAATCGTCTATGGCTTCCCTACAATCGGTTTAATCATATTAGTAAGAGTCTTAGGCCATTCAGCCATAACCTTAATCCCAAAAGAGAGTATGGCCCCTTACCTTAATGATTATTTAGGCCCTAAACACCACAAGTCAGCACCACTTGGTGTTGTTAGGGGGTTCGGCTACCCTTGAAGAGGAGAAAAGAATCGAAACAGCACCTTTCTTTAGGGGGTTCGGCTAATCACAAGGTGGAAGGGGTTGGAAATTTTGATTAGAAGAGGGGTAGGTTCGGCTAAAAAGAAGCAAGAGAAGATGAAACTTTTGAAGAATTTGGCAAGATAGGCTATGGAGAATTTAAGAACAACTTGAGAGAAAAATGAAAGAAATTTGATGAATTTCGGCACTCCCTTTAGGTGTTAAAACCGAAAGTGGACAGCCCCCCAAGGAGTCCCTATTTCGGCCATCACCTTCTTTTTGGTGATAAATTTCCAAATTTTATCAAATCACATTTATCCTTTATTTATCCCTTAATCTCCTCTAACAAATATAATGAAAATAAACTACTAATATTCCCCCTTCCAGCCGAATTCTCAAGCAAAAATTAAGCTCATTCTTATCAAGTTAAGAGTCCAAAAAAAAAAAAAGACCATTAGCTCTCACTCTCCTTCACTCCAGCCTTGAAGAAAATTAAAAAAAAACAGTTGCTGCTACTTTGGTTCGAACCTGGAACCTCATGCCCCAGCCCTCTCTTCCAACGCCCCTTGCCATCTTTCCCATTTGACTTTCATGTCATGAACCCTCTCCATTTAATTTTAAAGCCTTCTTCCTGGCCCTCATGACTCGAACTCGAGTCCTTTTTGCCAACACCCTTAAGTGGCGCCCCAAGCCACTCCACCCAATCCGACTTTCATGTCATATACCTCACCTTTTAATTTTTAAAGCTTCCCTACTTAAGCCCATCACCGCATATAAAAATAAAATGCAAAACGCCCCTCCAGCCACTCAAACCTGTGACTTGCGCCCATTCTCTCCTCCAGCTCTTAAGTGGCGTTCGGTTACCACTTTGCTACTGCCTTATTTCGTGACATGCTTCACCCAAAATTTTACTTAACCCCTGTCTCACCTAGCTTCCTTCCTTTAAACACTTAAAAAGAAATTTTTAATCCTAAAATAGGCCTAGCTCGGGGTTAATTCTAGACCCTAAACATGCTTAGAAATCATAATATTTATTCTTTCAAGCACACACATGGGAAATTAATTAAATTTTCAAACAACCCCTAATTCAGGGTGTTACACTCTCTCTCCTAGGGATTCCATGTTTTATTTTGGGGAAGAGGATGAGAAAATAATATTATATCTATTTTATCATCTTTTTAATTAATTAAAATTTTTACTTTCCAATTTAGTCCTTACCCTTTTTCTATATTTCCATGATTGAGTCACCACGAAAAATCTACATACTTTTCTTAATGGTCTAATTACCAAATAAGGACCTTAATTTTTGAATTCCATAGCTATTTAATCATTATAGCTACTAGAATTCAACTTTCACATCTTATGTGATTTAGTCCTTCTCGTAATTAGGCACCAAACCGATAAAATTTTCATGTCAAAAATTTCACATGTCAGTCTATTATATTACGGACCATATAATAAAATAAAAATAAATTTTATTTTCGGTTTAGATTTGTAGTCTCGAAACCACTGTTTCGATTTCACCGAAATTGGGCTATTACATATTTAATTTAATTTGATACTTATCTTAATAGTATTTTATTAATTTAATATTAAAGAGATTACATTAATATTAAATTTAATTTAATGTTTATCTTGTAGATAAACATTATATTATTTAATAATATTTAATATTAAATTTAATCTAATATTTATCTTGATAAATATTATATTAATTTAATATTAAAGTGATTAAGTTTAATCATAGTTGAACTCTTTAAACTCTCCTTATATAAAGAGAGTATTGGGTCATTATTTACACACACTTGAATTCAAGAGAAAGTTATAGAGAAAAAATTTTCTTTGAAGAGATTATTCTAGAAAATTTCTAAAGATATTTTTCTTATTTACAACTTGACCCAAAAGTTTAGAGAAATTGAAAAATTACCCCACCGATAATTTTTGTGAAAAAATATCTGATTCGAAGTGAGCCCACACTCGACAGACGTAAGCTTGAGGATAGCAGAGAAAACTACTCGGTCAAAGCGCTCATTCTAGACGAATTGAAGATTTACAATTTTGATAAAGTGTTTATTACTTTAGATATCACAACCAAGATCTTGTTTAGAAAAAATTTTAAAACTCTGGTTTTTACCTAGATTTATTTTTCGCTGTTTTTTCCAAACCCGTTTTTCCAACATGATTGTGGTTGGCAAGACTAATATCTATTAACATTGTTTTTAAATTATTTATTATGTTTATTCGGTAAGTTTTATCGTTTTAACTTGTTAACTTACTAAGCCTATTAAAGCTTACTCGTGTCATTTTCCTGTTTCCTTATAGATAACATTTTGTAGAATCGGGCGATTGGATCAACGCGAATATCACACTATCCAGATTCTTTTTTGTAGATTTTGAAAATGATTAATTTTGGGATATGTGGCAAGTAACAGGAGTACCTAGTATATGTTTTAAGTACTTATTACAAGTGGTATGTTCTATACTTGTGTGATGAATATATGTTTTAGTTAATAATGTGCATTTCATGGTTTGGTATAAAAATCTAAATATGGTGTGCAATTTTTCATGTAATAGGTCAAATTTGTATATGTTTTGATTGTGTGTTATATGTGGTATTGGTTAGATTGACAAAATGGTATTTATATTTTTAATAGCTTATATGTGAATATATTTTATACCTTGGTATGTTTATGGTCTTGTTGTGCTAATTGATCACTTGATATAAACTTTACAAAAGTGTTTGAATTATGGTACAAATGAATGTGATTGAATGAAAAGAGTAATGGTTAGTTTTGACATGGGTTAATGTATGGTTTGTGAACTTAAATGCAAACCATTTGGAATATACTTATGACATGAAGGAGGCTTGGTTTTGACTTGTTTTGGTATATGAGTTGAAGTGCCAAATGATGGCATATTGGTTAGGTATAGGTTGGGTGAAATTGACATGTTTTTGAATGAGGTTCAATGTGTTTGAGCATGGTTTTGTAGATGATAATGGTGTGGCTTATTATCTAAGTTTTTGTGGAAAAATCACTTGAAATGCAAGATTTGTTTTAGGTGCACACGGCCTGGGACACGGACTGTCACATGGCCGTGTGCCACACACGATCTACTCACACGGTGTGTAACTCATTAATTTCAGGTGTAGAATTTAGCACACGGAATCAGTGATTTACACGGGCTGTGGGCATGGGCGTGTGGATGGTCACACAGGCATGTGGAATAGCCACAAGGCCGTGTGTCCCCTATTTTCAAAGATTTTTAAAGTTTTCCATATTTTCCTATTTTGTTTCAAATTAGTCCCTACTTGTTTTCAAACTGTTATTTAAGCTCCTAAAGACTTAATTTAAGGCTCGTAAATGTACGTATGTAATGAATAATACTTAGTTTAAATTTCTTATATGAATTATATTAGATTTTGATTTAAACTTGCATGTTTTGGATTGGTTATCTATTGTAGCATCCCGTAACCCTAATCTAGTGACGGAGACGGACGAGGAGTGTTACAGTTACCAAAAGATAAAATAGAATCATATTGGGAGAGCGAATATTATCCCAAAGAGATCAAGGGTATTTTATGAGGGTAATACACTTATGACAAGGTCATTGGACAAGTACTGAGTAGTTGCTTTCGTAATAGTATGTCATTGGGGAGAGCTTAGTCATGATACTATAATGGAATGGCTTCGTGACTAAATGATTTTATAATTAATAGGTAAAAAGCTAAAACTTAATTATAAATCATTTAAGCCTCAACTACATATGTCCAATCAATCCCTCCACTAGCTCGTTGATACCAAAAATGAATTGCATATTTGGATAGAAATGAACGGAATGAATAGGAAAAGAGCAATTGAAAACATTAAGGAATGATTATGGTTTTCTTGAAATGGAGAAATAAAATCATTTGAAAATGAATATACGTTTCCAAAAATGGAAATGGAAATGATCCATTTGCAATCCTATATGGATTACTTAAAAATGATTGGAAGAATGAGTTTATGTTTTTGGACTGCATTGAAACCATTTGGTTATAGTGAACATGTTGAGTTATGAAATATTGAACATATTTTCTTGAAATTTTACCAAGGAAAAATCATCAACATTTTACTAGGGGTAAAATCGTCAAAATTTTGATGGGGTAAAATAGGGATGAGAAAATTGTTTTATTTATAAATATTGAAGTTTATTTTAGTAAATATAAAAAATGAATTAGGTTAAATCACATTATAGAGTACTGGGTTAGAAAGGAACAATAAGTACTCGTCATTAGGCCCGACATGAGAGAGACCCAAAAATCCCTCACGAACATGAAGGGGGAGACAACCCTAGTAGGAATACTAGGGTGTGTCGTCCACCCTAGTCCTATTCTAAGTAGGATGTTGTTTTTCTATTTTAAATAACCATTACAACTCAATAAGAGTTCTACATTCTCTTCCTATAAATATATGGCACCGGTAGAGCTCTTAAAAAATTTTTGAGAGATTGTTATTCAACCGAAAAATAGAGAGAATTTATTCTCAACTATTACATACATTTTTCGAAATAACAATTCTACCGATTTCTATTAAGAAGAGAGAATTTTCATTTTTACCCTAAAAGGAGAAAACTTTTTGTAGTTCTGTATTTCGATTCAATTGGTTTGAGCCCACACTCAAAGTAGTTCGTGGTACAAAAATAGCAGAGAAGATCATTTGATTGAAAGCCAAGAACAACGAACATTTGCTAAGTCGAAAACACATGTACAAATTTTGTTAAGTGATCGTTGTTTTGTCGAGTTTTAAAAATTTTAAAGAGAATGATCGAACCTGGAAACTAACTCTGACAACGACTTAAGGCAAGTGCACCTATCGAACAGTAGTACAGCTTAGGCAAGACCAGATTGTCGAACCCAAAGGAACTAAAAGTACTAATACTAACCTTCTTTCTATTATTTAGCCTAAATATTAAGTGATTGGTTGTTTAATCTAAATTAACTAACTACTAAGCTAAAGACACAAAGACAAAATGAATGAATTTGGGAAATACTATTGGGAAAACTCAGTTGATTGAGACGATACCCTTAGGAAGAATCCACCTAGACTTCACTTGTTATCTAACACTGAACCAAACGATTTATTCAATTGACTTGATCTGTAAGATTCACTAATTTATATTAATCCCTCTCTCAAGGCGAATAACGTCTAAACCTAGGTTGATTAATTAAAATCTCTTTCTAATTAAAAGCCCTAGAATCACATTAACTCGATCTATGGACTCCCATATTAGGTTTCACCCTAATCTGGCAAAATCTCGTCACCCTATCTCTAGGCACACGATCAAATCCGATTAATTATGCTAGATCTACTCTTAAATAGGGACATTTCCTCTACCACCTAAGCACATTCAACTTGAATCAATATCCCGAAAATATTAACACAAGAATTAAGCTCACATAATTAAGAATAAATCAAATATTTATCATATAGTTCAGAAAACAATAACAAGATCCATCTTAGGTTTCATCCCCTTCAGGTATCTGAAGGGTTTAGTTCATAACAATAAAAGAAAACATCTCAAAAGAAAAGGTAAAACAAAACATAAGATATCCCTAAAACTCCCTGAAGGAATTGAAAGAGAAATCCGCCATCTTGAGTAGAATTTTGGCTTCTTGAGATGGATCAACTGGCTATCTTTGAGTAATTCCCACAAATCTGACCTTTTTGGCTCGGCTCCTAGGCCTAGCTAACAGCCAAAAGCCCTGGCAGAAGGTTTCTGCCAAACTCCCAGCTTGATTTGCCCCCTAGGGTGTTTATATAGACTTTGCGATGCTTTACTTGGCCCCCTACATATCCTAATTCAAGTAGAATTCCTACTAGGGTGTTTGAATAGGTTTTGGAATGTGTTTCTTTGCCTTCAAGTATCCAAATCTGAGTAAAACTCCTCTTGGCCGCGGTAGGGACACGTCCATGGCACACGCCCGTGTGAATCAATTTTAGGCTGTGGTCCTAGGCCGTGTTAGAGTAAATTAGGGAGGCACGGCTGTGTGGTATTGGGCCTAGGCAGTGTTGATTTCTTCTTTGGCCCAATTTGGTCCGTTTTAGGCCTGTTTCTCGCTCTTTTCATCCCTAGGTGCTTTCCTGAGTATAAAACATGAAAAGAAAGGATTAAGAGCACCTTTTTACACAATTCAGGGAATAAATCATCCAAAAGTATGCTAAATGTGGGATTAAAATATGTTACTTTTACGGTTTATCAAATACCCCCACACTTAAGCTTTTGCTTGTCCTCAAGCAAAATTCTCAACTTACAATTAAAACGAACTTTCCACAATTCATAATTCTCATTAATAATGCCTCATCATAATTCATAAATAATTTATACATGGATAATTTAACTCAAAGACTCCTAAAGGTTCAAACAATTCTAAGTCATATATTTGTAGCATGAAAACATAGGTGTCTCCCTTTATCTAAATGATTACCTTTTATTCAAAATCGACAAGGATTGACATTCTCACTAAAGATTCACTCAAAGCACTCGAAGTGTTTAAGGTTTAGGAAAAAGCACTCATAAGTCGAACCTGAAAAGTTAATCCCATAGGCTTGCCTAAGAATCAAATCTCCATCACTGTAAAATGAGATGATAAACAGATCAAAGGGTCTTTAATAGGGTTGTAAAGGGGCTAGTGTTAAAGGTGTGGATAAAGGCTATATTGGAAGGTTAGAATCGAGATTGACCTGACAAATTACCTAACTTTAGAAATAGAATTGAACTAACAATCTGAATTATTACATCACATGAAAATACAAATAATACGAGCTTCTTCTTCAAGATATTGAAATTAAACATATAAGCTCACTTAATTATAGAACTAATAATGAATATACTTCGATTTTTTTTAGATAACGCTAGCACAGATTACATAAGAAAGAACTTTTATAACTAAAATAATATAATTGAGCAACTTATCAAATCAAGTCTCGATAGAAGGGTAGTCAAAGGAATGGTGATAATAAATATGAGTGGGGGTTTGGGTTAATATTAGTGGGTGAATCAATAAAAAGGGTTGTTAGTATCAAAGAGGTTCACTAGGGGTTAATTATGTAGGTAGGCTTTTTAGTGGAGTGAGTGGGTTAAAACCTAGGTGCCTTTATCATCTCAGTATATCAAATCAATAATGTGTTCTTGACATGTATAATCGAGGCAAGTTCTAGAATAACAATTCAGTGTTGTCACACTCATAATCAATAAAGTGAGCATGAAAAAGAATATATGCTCTATAAGGCTCAAATCTCACAAAAATTATGGGTATTTAACATCAATCCCTGTAAATTTCAAACTTCAAGGTAATATTCAAATTCAGTTCGACAACCTAGAAAAAAAATTTTATTCTTAAAAATAGACTTATCATGCTTGATTCTCTAGTATCTTAAAATTTAAATCATCAATGTACAATTATCAATAAATTAATCCAAAACATATCAATAAAAATCATAAATCGGGAAATTTCATTCTAATCATAATATGAGAAACTTACTTTAGAACAAGGCATAATTCAGGGATTTTCAAATAATACTATAGTTAACCCCCTACACTTAAGATGTACATTGGCCTCAATGTACAAAGATAGATAATATAAAAATAATCATAAAATCATAAGATTGGGAGAGAAGTGAAACTTCCTGAATTTTGGATGAAGTCAATGAAAAGAAATCGGATAAGATTGGTGGTGAATGTGGGGGTGAATGTGGGGGAGTGCCTCGAACCTGATTGAATTTGAATCCTCGAAGTAGCCGGCTTGGTTTTATTGTATCCTAAGCTAAATCTAAATGGCATGAAGAATAAGAAGAAAATAATAAAGAAAATAAAAATAAAAATAAAAATAAATAATTGAAAATGATAGAAGAAAGACAACTGGAAAAGAGAAGGGAAGAAGGGGGTTTAAATAGAGATGCATCCCACGCCCGTGTTCCGTCCTGTGGTGCCCACACGGCCATGGCCATGGCCGTATGGTCTGGAAATCTGCAATTTTGGTTTATTTGAATGCTAAAAAGGGAAAATAAAAAAATAAAAATAAAAATGGGGTTAATGCTCGAGTTGCCTCCCGAGAAGCGCTCGTTTAAAGTCTTGATCTAGACTTACCTATTATTTATACGGTCATGGTGGTTTGAGGAGGTGAAAATCCTTTCCCATGCGATCAACTTGGTTTTTGATATAAAATTTAAGTCGAGTAGTGTTTACCTCAAAAGTGCTGAATTTAGGATTGCTCACCTCGACTGTCCCGTATAGGAAGACATTAAGTACTTTAAAGGTGATTTCTTCATTTGTTTTGATGTCTGAAGTGGTGATTCAAGGGTCTTCCTTATTTATCAATGCCTGATCCCCTATTTTGAAGTGATTTGTTGTTCCTATCAGCTCGTCTGGGGGTTCTTTCAGTTTTTCTTCGTGTAGTTTCGATTTCTCTTTAAAGTGTGTCTTCCACTTTTCTAGTTTGTTGACCTTAAGGCTTCTTTCCTCATGAAATTCTTCTTTATTGGCACGAGGTCTATGATTCGGCTCAGGTTTGTGGCTTCGTGATGTTTCCTGTGATGAAGGTTGAACAAATTTGTTATCAACTGAATTTACTTTCTCACCTTCATCAGTCGATGTTCTGGCCGAGTCAAGAGCTTGTAGACTGATTGATTCGTCACCTATATGAAGAATGAGTTCTCCTGTACCAACATCAATTTTAGTCCTGGCAGTTGCTAGAAAGGGTCTTCCTAAAATTACAGGAATCGAATTGTCCTCATCCATGTCTAAAACAACAAAATCTACTGAGAAAACGAATTTATCAATTTTTACTAGAACATCTTTGATAATACCCCTAGGAATTCTAACAGTTTTATCAGCTAATTGTATACTCATCCTAGTTTGTTTGGGTTTCCCTAGACCTAGCTTTTTAAACATTTTATAAGGCATGACATTTATACTTTCCCCTAAATCAGCTAAGGCATTATCAATTGTTAGTCTACCAATTAAACATGGAATTGTAAAACTCCCTGGATCTTTTAGCTTCTGTGGTAGTCTATGTTGTAGAATTGCTGAGCACTTTGCGTTTATCTCCACATGCGACTCATCGTCTAACTTACACTTGTACGTCAAGAGTTTTTTAAAAATTTCCTCGAATCTGGCATCTGTGACAGAGCCTCAAGAAGTGGTAAGTTAATATGTAAATTTAAGAAACTTACCGAACTATTTCTCTGTATTGTCTCTCTTCAACCTTCGGGATAAGGTATGCGAGGTTGGTATTCTTTGATTACTGGTTTTGGCTTTTCTTAGGTTACCTTAATTTTCCTTCTTCTACCTCACTTTCTTGTATTGAATTAGGTTCATCTAACCCTACATTTTCTTGAGCTATTATGGCTTGGATTTGCTGCTTTGGATTAATCTTAGTGTTGCTTGGTAGACGCCCTTGCGATCGTTCGGACATTAACTTTGCAAGTTGTCCAACTGACTTTGTAACTTCACCGACTGACTTAGTAAGTTCCCTAACTTGGTTCCTGATCCCTTCCATCGATGTTTGTTGGTTTTTAAGTGTTGCCTCAGTGTCTTGGAGACGATTTTCTGTGGCTGCCATGAATTTTGTCAACATCTCTTCGAGGTTCGGCTTCTTTTCTTGTGGATATGGCTGATTTTGGAAATTTTGAGGAGGTTGTTGTCTTTGATTTCCTTGACCTCCCCATGAAAAATTTGGGTGGTTCCTCCAACCTGGATTATAAATATTACTACAATGGTTATTATTATATCTGAAATTCTTACCTATATAGTTCATCTGTTCGCTCTCTATGCCCGGTTGGTAGGGTGGGTACTCAGGATTTGCCACAGTTCCACTTGCGTATCACTTCATTACTGGATGTACCTGTGAAGAATACAAACTATCAAGCTTTTTATTCATCATCTCTACCAGTGTTGATAGCATGGTTACTGCGTCGAGGTTGAAAACTCCAGCTGATTTTGTTGGTTCTGTCCTTGTAACCTGCCACTGATAGTTATTCAGTGACATCTCTTTAATAAATTCGTAGGCGGCTTTAGGAGTTCTATTGTTCAGGGTTCCACCGGTAGTTGAATCAATTAGTTGCCTCGTTGAGGGGTTTACACCGTTATAGAAAGTTTGGACTTGAAGCCACAAGGGTAACCCATGGTGCGGACACCTTCTCAAGAGATCCTTATATCTGTCCCATGCGTCGTATAATGTCTCTAAATCCATCTGCACAAAAGAAAAGATATCATTCTGTAATTTGGCCATTTTGGCCGGTGGGAAATATTTTAATAAAAATTTTTTGGTCATTTGATCCCATATGTGATTGACCCTCGTGGTAACGAGTTTAACCACTGCTTGGCTTTATTCCTTAATGAAAAGGGAAATAACCGAAGATGTATGGCATCATAAAAAATGCCATTTATTTTGAAGGAATCATAGAACTCTAAAAAATTAGCTATATGAGTATTTGGGTCTTCGTCCTGCAAACCATCAAATTGAACAAATTATTGAATCATTTGTATAGTGTTAGGCTTTAATTCAAAATTATTAGCGACTATAGCGAGCCTAACAATACTTGATTCGCTCTCCGTTAAATGAGGTTTAGCATAATCATACATAGTACGTGGAGCATTTTTTTCTGCCACATCTTGTGGTGGTGGATTATTCTCATCCATCCCTTCAGTAGGATTGGATCTGCCTTGTCATTCTTCTTCTGTGTAATTTAGGGCTCGCCTAATTTCTCTGCGATTCCTGCCATCGGTAGCTTCAATATCACTGTCGTATACTAATGGTCCTTTCGGGTTCCTTCTAGTCATAAACTAGAGGTACCTGTGTTGGAAAAGAAAGAAAGAAAATTTAGCAAAGTAAAAAGAAAATAAACTAAAAATAAATGTAAAATAAAAGTAGAAGTAAATTACAAAAAATAAAAAGAGTGGCTAAAGTAATAAAAATAGAGCTTTCTTAATATTTTAGTTCCCCGGCAACGGCGCCAAAAACTTGATCATTGTTTTGTCGATTTTTAAAATTTATAAAGAGAATGATCGAACCTGGAAGCTAACTCTGACAACGACTTAAGACAAGTGCACCTATCGAACAGTAGTATAGCTTAGGCAAGACCGGATTTTCGAACCTAAAGGAACTAAAAGTACTAATACTAACCTTCTTTCTATTATTTAGCCTAAATATTAAGTGATTGGTTGTTTAATCTAAATTAACTAACTACTAAGCTAAAGACACAAAGGAAAAAAGAATGAATTTGGGAAATACTGTTGGGAAAACTCAGTTGATTAAGACGATTCCCTTAGAAAGAATCCACCTAGACTTCACTTGTTATCTAACACTGAACTAGACGATCTATTCACTTAATCCGTAAGATTCCTTAATTTATATTAAACCCTCTCTCGAGGCGAATAACGTCTAAACCTAGGTTGATTAATTGAAATCTCTTTCTAATTAAAACCCCTAGAATCACATTAACTCGATCTATGGACTCCCATATTAAGTTTCACCCTAATTCGGAAAAATCTCGTCACCCTATCTCTAGGCGCGCGATCAACTCCACTTAATTATGCTAGACCTACTCTTAGACAGTGACTTTTTCTCCACCACCTAAGCACATTCAACTTGAATCAATATCCCAAAAATATTAACACAAGAATTAAGCTCACATAATTAAGAACAAATCAAATATTTATCATATAGTTCAGAAAACAATAAAAAGATCCGTCTTAGTTTTCATCCCCTTTAGGTATCTGAAGGGTTTAGTTCATAACAATAAAAGAAAACATCTCAGAAGAAAAGATAAAACAAAACATAAGAAATCCCTAAAACTCCCTGAAGGAATTGAAAGAGAAATCCGCCGTCTTGAGTAGAATCCCGACTTCTTGAGATGGATCAACTGGCTATCTTCGAGTAATTCCCACAAATCTGACCTTTCTGGCTCGGCTCCTAGGCCTAGCTAACTGCCAAAAGCCCTGGCAGAAGGTTTCTACCGAACTCCCCACTTAAGTTGCTTCCTAGGGTGTTTATATAGACTTTGAAATGCTTTACTTGGCCCATACATATCCTAATTCAAGTAGAACTCCTACTAGGGTGTTTGAGTAGGCTTTGGAATGTGTTTCTTTGCCTTCAAGTATCCAAATCCTAGTAAAACTTCTCTTGGTTGTGGCAGGGACATGCCCATGGCACACGCCCTTGTGAATCGATTTCAGGCCGTGGTCGAGTCTACTGAAGAGACACGCCCGTGTGTTTTGGGGTCCAAGCCATGTTAGAGTAAATTAGGGAGGCACGGCCTTGTGGTCTTGGGCCCAGGTCGTGTCAATTTCTTCTTTGGCCCAATTTGGTCTATTTTAGGCCCGTTTCTCGTTCTTTTCATCCCTAGATGCTTTCCTGAGTATAAAACATGAAAAGAAAGGATTAAGAGCACCTTTTTACACAATTCAGGGAATAAATCATCCAAAAGTATGCTAAATGTGGAATTAAAATATGTTACTTTTATGGTTTATCATTAAGGTTTATTTCTATAAATATTATAAATCGGGTCTGTCACACCCCAAAATAGGGCCTATGAGTTTTACGGGTATTTTAAGAACTTTGGCCTATATGAAGTCAGAATTTCATAAGGTCGGTACTCGATAATGCTTGCGACAATGGTTTTCATAAAGTTAAGTCAATTTTTGGAAACGAGTTTTAAATGTCTTTAATTTTAAAAAAGGGAATAATTTGTAGAAGGGTTAAAGCTATGAGTCTTTATGAAGCAATTAAACCAATTTTTCAAAATCAACCTAATAAACCCCTCATTCCCAGTTTTATTTCACGAAATTTTTTCTTCTCAATTGCTAGTGTAACAGTCCGATTTAGGCACTAGTCAGAATAGTGATCTCGAAATCACTAATTCGAGGTTAGAGAAAATTATTTTAATGTTATGTTATGTGTGATAACATGTTTATAAGGATGTATGAAAATTTTGGCGCCTTAATTTTAGCGCATTCTAGCTAAATTGTGAAAAAGGACTAAATTGAAAAAGTACAAAAGTTCTATTTTATTTCCTAGAGGTGCCAAATAGCTATGGGTTATAAATTAGAGGTCCCAAATGTGCAATTAGACCATGGGAATTGGTTTGGACGGTCAAAGAAGACAAAGGGGACAAGGGCATTAAATGTTGTCATGTTAGGTTATTAAAAAGAAATAAAATAAGATGAAATAAGAAAAGCTATCATCTTTTTTATTTCTTCTCCTCTTCCACCGAAAATGGACAGCAAGAATGGGGTTTTTCAAGCTCAAAATTTCAGCAAGTATTCCTCCTCACAAGTAAGTAATTTTGATGACTTTTCTTGATAAAAATTTTACTTTTGGAGTCCCCAAAGCTTAAGCTAGCTAATGGGGGGACTAATTTGTAACATGGTTGAGAGTCTAGGGACTTGCCATGAGAGGGTTTATGCTGGTTGCTGAATTTTTATGGAAGAAAATGAATGATAGGATGATGAGAAACAACTTCTGTGAAAGGTGTTGTCATGAAAACACCTAATTTGGGCTAAAATGCAAAAGTTGTAAATTGTTCATTAAGGCATGAAATAGTTTGAATTGTAGATTGTCGTGAGAGGATTAAAGGATCATCTAACCTTGTTTAATAAGAAAATGTGATAAAAATTTATTTACGAGCCTAGGGGCAAAATCATAATTTTGCCAAAGTGTAGGGGCAAAATAGTCATTTTTGCCTAAAGTGTAGATTATGGTGTTTTATGATTTATAAGTGATTAAATCAGTAAATTCCATTGTTCTAGATTAAAGAAATCGAGTTTCGGACCTAGAACGGGTGAAAAGAGAAAGGTGGGCAAAAGTTCCTTTTCGGCCCTTTCGGCATCGAGGTAAGTTCATGTGCAAACATTGCGACTACGTACGAGTTAATATTCTAATGTTGTACAAAATATATATTTACTTTATGAATGTATGAAGTACCTCTTGATGAGATGTTAATAGAATTGAATTTAAGAGTAATAGGAAATGGGTATAGCATGATATGATGATGGTCAAAGTCTCGAGTAAGACTATATTGGAATATGGCCTCGGTATAAGAGTTCGTATAAGACCATGTCAGGGACATGGCTTTGACATGTTAATGTATGTAAGACCCTATTGAGGTATGATATCAATAAGAACTATGTGCATGAGACACAAGAGAGTTATTTAACAATTTGAGTGATTTAACGGACATGTTTAATGTATGTGGTTGCACCACGAGAAGAGCAAGTATGTGTTAGAACTGAATTGATATGAATTCAATGTATGACGAACCCTAGCGGGATATGTGTAATTAATGCACTTTGGTTGCATGGAATAGATTTATTGATGCGTTGTGTGAATGCGAACAAGTATCATAGAAAGTCAAGTAAGAATAGAAACGTGTAAGGATGTTCTCGGTTGAGCATTTGAAATAGGGATGCACATGTGGATTACTATCCATGAATGTAAAATCAAAGGTGAGCTATGTGCGATATCACCTTATTGATATTAATTAATGGGCTGTGTGCGATACCATCAATTATATTGTTATCGGTGGGCTGTGTGCGTTACCACCTGATAAACTATAAATTGATGGGCTGTGTGTGATACCATCAATTATATTGTTATTGGTGGGTTGTCTGCATTACCACCTGATACATTAGAAATCGATGGGCTGTATGGGATACCATAACTTATAAATGAATAGTGAGCTAAGTACGAAATCACCATAAATATAAATGATTGGTGGGCTGTAACATCCTTAAATGGGGGCTATTATGGTTGAACTATTTTCATATGCATGGCTTGAGTTGCGTTATTAATTGAGGTGTTTTAGGTTGTTCTAGATATGAGCCAAGGGTAGGCCCGAACTATAGGGAAAATTTTATTTTCAAGCATTAGTTCAGGGGAGCTGAAGGAGCTAGGGGTTAAGAATATTTTGTGGTAAACTGTAGCACAAGAAAAGCCTTGGTAAAGTGGCAAGGAGGCACCACTTAGGGCCTTAGTCAGTGACGCCACAAGCAAGGGAAGGATAGATTGGGTTCGAGCTACAGAAATCCTTTGCTGCTAATTATTTTTGACGCCACAAGCAAGGAGGAGATGGACTTGGGAAGGACTCTCTTGGGAGGATGTGGATAGAATCAACAGATTTGGAATGGATGGAGAGGAGAAAATTGTGGATGGATGACTCATCCAAACTCATTTGAATAAGTGGTCAAGAGAGGCTTGAAGTGTTGGCCGAAGTATGGATTGTTGGGAGGAGGAGTAATCGGTTGGAAGACTTGGGAGAGGTGCCGATTTTCCATAGCTATTCTAGGTGGGCACTTTCGACTAAGCAAGCTTTGAAGCTTGTTGTGTTAGGTAAAAATGAAACCCCTAGGCTCTAGTTGGCTTCACTCTCTAGCATCCAAACCTTTGTTTTTTTTTTCTCTTCTCTCTTGAAACCGAAACCCCCTTAGTCAAATCTCCCTCACCCCTATTCTTTTCTTTTCTTTTCTCTCATATTTGTTTCAAAACCCCATCAACATCTCTTCTTCCCAAATCGGCAACTATCTTTTCTCTTCACCTTCTCTTGTGCCAAATGTTCATCAAACTTTTATTGATTTCTTGCAAGCCGAATCTCTTTTTCTCTTCTCCCAAAAGCCATAGCCGAAACTTCTTTGGTTGTTCCACCACCATTGCTAAAATCTTCCTTTACTCTCCTCCTCTTATTTCTAAACTTTGGCCGAATATCAATCAAGGGTAGATCCCTTTGGTTTTCTTCTTTTTCGGTTTTGAAAGGGGTAAGTGTTCTTGGCCGAAACTCTGTCATCTTCTTCTTTTTCTCTCTGTCGACATATATAGAACAAAAGCTAAATTTTGGTATTTTTCATGATTCTTAATCATCTCTGAAATCAGTTTCTCTTAGGTTCTCCGAGATTTTGAAGCAGTGGATTGTGATCATCGATTCTCTATCAATCGGTCTTAGTAAGTGGTAAGGTTTCATGCCGACTCAATCTTTCCTTTAATGATTTGAAAAGCCGAAGGCTATTAGTTATGTGGTTTAAGATCTTGGCCGATTGTAGGGGAAGGCTCTATCTCGTATATCTCGGGTTGTGACTGTGGATCAAAAAGCGCTAAGGCAAGGATGGTTATTAGATGTGTTAACTTTTCAGGATTTACAAGTGTAGTCGAATGGCCTTTTTGTTAATAGTTATCTTGGCCGAATGTAGGAAATGGGGTATTGTTGAATAAGGAAGACCCTCGAATCACCAATTCAGGCCTCAAGACAAACGAAGAAATCACTTTTGAGGTACTTAATGCCTTCCTATACGGCACAGTCGAGGTCAGCAATCCTAAATTCGTCACTTTTGAGGTAAACATTACTCGACTTAAACTATATATCCATAACCGAAGTGATCGCATGAGAAAGGATTTTCACCTCCTCAAACCACCATGACCATACGAATGAGAGGTAAAGTCTAGCTTAGACTATAAACGAGCAATTTTCGGGAGGCAACCCGAGCACTAACCCCATTTTTACATTTTTTTTATTTTTTCTTTTCTTTTTCTTTTTTAGCACCTAACCATAAACTAACCAAAGAGCAGATTTCTAGGCCACACACCTACTACACAGGCGTGCCGTGGCGTGTGGAAGCTGGGGATGAACCATGGGCGTGCGATGGCAGTGCAGTATAGAAAAATTTCTTTTCCCAACACGGGTGGCGATAATAGTCCACGCCCGTCCGACGCCCCGCGTGAGGTTACTGACTTGTCAATAACGGGCTAAACACGGTCGTGCCTCCCAACCGTGCCAACATTCTGACTTATTTAACACAGGAGGAGCACGCCCGTATTAAATGACCATGTGAAGAAAGACACGGGTGTGCCACGACACCCACGGCCATGCCCGAACACCTTGAATGCGTTCAAAATTCAAAATCCCAAAACACGGGCTGCATCTCTATTTAAACCTCATTCCTCATTTTTCTAGTTGTCTTTCATTTTCCATTATTTATTTTTGTTTATTTCATCATTATTTTTTTACTTTATTTTATTTTATTTTCTTCTTATTATTCTTTATAGCATTTTGATTTAGCTTAGGATGCAATAAAACCAAGCCGGCCACTTCGATGATTCAATTTCAAACGGTTCGAGACGCTTCCCCACGTTCACCTCCAATCTTATCCGGTTTCTTTTCATAGACTTCATCCAAAAATTCAGGAAGTGTTACTTCTCCCCTTCTCTTTTAATTTTATTATTACATAATTGTTTATCTATCTTTGTACATTGAGGGCAATGTACATCTTAAGTGTGGGGGGTAAAAGTACTTGGCTTTTTGCATTATTCTCAAAATCTTGAATTTAGTCTTGTTCGAAAGTATTTTTCTCATATTACTAATTAGGATGAAATTTCTAATGATTTATGATTTTTATTGATATGTTTTAGAGTAAGTCATAGTTAATTGTGCATTGATGATTAAATCTGAAGGATACTAGAGAATCGAGTATGATAAGTCTACTTTCTAAAAAAATTAAAAATTAATAGGTCGTTGAACTGAATTTGAGTATTACTTTGAAGTTTGAAATTTACAGGGATTGTGTAACATCCCGAAATTGGGCCTAGTAGGGTTGGGCCCATTGGACCTTGGGCGTAGGAATGTTTAAAATTCTGAGAACAAGAGAATGGCGTTATTGCAAATTGGACCTATTAGTTAAGTGAATTTGGAAGGTTACGAGATTTCTATGAAGTCTCGGGTTTAATTGGGCCTTAGGAAAAATTTGGTATTTTAGAACTTTAAGGAGATGAAGTGACCTTAAAGCATATGGAAATAATTGATTAAATAGATAGCATAAAAGAGCTATTAGTAGAGAGGATATGACGCCACTTGTAGCACCTTGAGGGAAGAAGTTTGAATCACTTTGTGTGCAATTTTACTTTTATTTTTGCTTCCCTTCCTTATGTGTTGGTCAAGGAATAAATATGGCAAGGGTGGACTTCATTATTTTGGTAAGGTGGCTAAAAGAATAAGGCAAGGTTGAAGTTGGGGAAAGGAATCATGAGAAATAGGTAAGTAAGGGGGACAAGGGGCTTATTTTGAGGATGGTGTTTTGGAAAGTTTGGGTAGCCAAACTCTTATCCTAGGGGGGATGAATGTGGATGGCTTGGGGCTAGGATGATAGCCAATTTGGTGCTTGATGTTTTGGTAAAAACAAAAGTGATAGTTTTGGACAAAATATCAATACATAAATTGTTTCTTTTTCTCTCAAAACTCCCTCTCCTAGTCGACTATGATCATTGGTAATTGGTAAATTTTGGTTATTTTGGCCTATTCTTCATTGACAATTTAGTATCATTTTCTTTTCTTCCCAAACTTCTTTGTCCTCTTTTTACCGAATCCATGAAACCTTGAAGAGACTTATTCCATTTCTTTTCTTTGCGAATGCATACAACTTGGAGACCATTTCCTTATTCATCCATCATCCTTGAAAACCGAAACTAATCCATCATCTTTCTTCTTCATGTTTTAATCACTTTCTTTTCGTAGTGCTTTAAGTGGGAGACCGTGTATTGTTCTAGTTGAAGTCAAACAGTGGTAATTGGATCCAATATCGATAAGGTAAGGGGGTTCGTTTTTGGATTTTTCGTTATATCTCTATTTGGCTATGTTGCAAATCGGATTGAAGTTTCGACTAATCGACTATATGTTTTAGGGACAAATCACTCTATATATTTCTAACTTTGGTTATAGTGGTAAGTGATTCAAGTGTAAGTGATATGAAATCTTTTGGAAATCCGAGGCTAACTTTTTGTTGGTATTGTTCTAGGTCAACGACGAGTGGTTCGTTAGGAAATCGAAATCAAGGTGTGTAATCCCGTACCTTCCGAAAACATGTTTGAAATGGTGTGTAATCTCACATCTCTCTGAAATTTTGTATGATATGTTCTGTGATTTGGTCGAAATACCAAAGAAAACCAGAAATCGGCATCCGGGATCACTCGGGGGCGCGTAGGTTCATAGTGGTAACCATGTTTTTGTAATAAAACAGTTTTGGTTAGTGGCAGTGACGTGATTTCAAAAAATCATGAAAATAGGAGAAAGGGAATTAATAAGTGAATAGGATATCAAATCAAATCTTACTGTGTCTAATTTGATAAGGAAGAAACGGAGAAGGAAAAGGAATTTTATATTCTGAGATATGTTAATTTTAGTGAGACTGGTTCTGAATGATTTCGTGGTTCCCTGATCTGTCTTGGAAAAATCATATAAAATTGTAAAAAGTGAATTATGGGATATAATTTATATGTATGGATTCCTTATTGAGCCTATTTTCAATAGAAACAAGTGGGAGCAGTATATGAAAATGATACAATGAGATATTTGAATTTTGGGTAAGAGAGGTCAGAATTGTTGGACAGTGAAACAAGGGAAACTTTAAGGAATAAACTGTACTAAATGGTTAAGCCAAAAATTCTGGAAAAATTGTAGTAAGGAGATATATGAGTCTAGTTTCAAATAAAATTTATGGATTTAGATTTCGAGATTCCTCACTCGAGTTATGGTCAATTTAGTCAGTATGACGCAGATGGACAGTTTCAAACTTTTATGCCCAAAATTAGTAGTTAAGCCTTGGTTACGAAATTACCATAATACCCTTAGAGGATAAATTACCGAAATACCCTTAGTGGGTAAGATTACCAAATTACCCTTAGCGGGTATGATTTCCAAATTACGAAAATGCCCTTATGGGCCGAATTATGGAAATGCCCCTATTGGGCCGATTTGTAAAGTGTTAATGGGTCGAAATACGAAATTGCTTAATAGGCTGAATTGACATATTGCCTTATGGGCCGAATGGACATATTGATTAATGGGCCAATCTGATATATTTTGTTACGTGGGCCAAATTAATATATGATTATATGGGCCGATCTGAAAATATGCAAATTAGGCCAAGATGATATTTGCTTAATGGGCCAACTTTGATAAATTGTTATAATGGGCCATAAAATTTGTAAAGAATATCTGAATACATCATTGTGAATTGTTATGCATTATATACATGATTTGCATGGGTTGGGATAATGATGAAGAGAAGTTTTGGTAGCTTTGCTACAAAATTCTGGTGGCTTGTCCACAAATTGATATATGGCTTAATGCCCAGTTTGATGTATGGCTTAATGCCCAGTTTAGTATGTCGGCGGGGTGGGTGACTAAAGCTCCCCACAGGTGTGTTGGTTGGTACGGGTGGTGTGTAGCAGATGGAAAACTAGGTTTGGTTTGGGAATTGCATATCACATGCATATTATATACATGTTATTATGTTATAGTTGTAAATGGGCTTTGGCCCAATAAATGCTTAATTGGATTTTTGGCCCAGTGGACAATGGTAAGTGGGTTACACACTGAGTTCTTGTAACTCACCCTCTTCTCTTAACCCTTGTAGGTAATGCTCAGTGACGAGGACTTGGGGCCATGGATGACTCGGTGTAGGCCATACTTCAGAAATGGTTTTATTTGGACTTTAGTTTCTTACTTCGTTTACTTTATTACTTTACTATTTTGGGTTATGTGTTGTAATAAGGCCTCTGGATTATTTTATTTTGCTTTATGTTTGACGTGTTTATATTTTACTCAAATTATTTTAAATGGGATTTTCTAAAATCATAATAAAGGTTTTCTAAAATCGATTAACAAATGAATTTCAAAATATACTTTTACAAATATTTTAATATGAAAATTTCTCTCGAACTATCAACGATATTTCCAAAAGTCACAGTTTTATAAAATTATTACTTCAAATTTAATCGATCAATCTTTGAGGTTAGTAGTATTTTATTAAATATCTTAAGTCAAACTTGATTTTCTTGATTTTAACAAATCAACATCTATTTTTGTACGAATAAAAAGGATTTAACATTTTTTTATCTCATTTGACATGTTTTCTTTATACGTTATCGAAAAACTTTTTAGTGTGACACACAAGATTCGGGCCTAACTTCTAGGCCAGGTTTGGGGTGTTACATATTGAGGTCAAAAACACCAATAATTTTGTGAGATTTTGAGCCTTATAGAGCATATATTCTTTTTCATGCTCACTTTATTGATTATGAGTGTGTCAACTTTGAACTGCTATTCTAGAACTTGCCTCGTTTATACATGTCGAGACCACACTTTTGATTTGATATATAGAGATGATACAGGCACCTAGGATTTAACCCACTTACTCCATAAAAAGCCTACCTTCACAAATCAACCCCTAGTGAACCCCGTTGAATCCTAACAACCTTTTTTATTGACTCACCCACTAATATTAACCCAAAACCCCTTTGTATTTGTTATCACCCTTTCTTTTGACTACCCTTTCATCGAGGTTTGATTTGATTAAGTTACTGAATTATATTAGTTCAGTAGTTACATTTATCATTTATGATGTAATATATTAGTTTGTTCTTAAAAAAAACCCAAGTATATTCAATACTAGTAGTATATATATATATAAAAAAAAAAAAAGAAGAAGCTTAGAGCATTTAAACTCCAATTGTTGAAGAAAAAGCTCGTATTAAAGTATTATCAAATTTCAAGTGATGAAAATACTCTTTATTATAGAGTAATTATCAATAGTAGGTATTATTCGTTTTCATTCGATGTAAATATTCATATTTAGTTCATTGTTTCTAGTTAGGTAATTTGTCAAGTCAGTCTCGATTCTAACCTTCTAATTCAGCCTTTATCCACACCTTTTAACCCAAGCCCCATTACAACCCTAATTAAAGACCTTTTGATTTGTGTATCATCTCATATACAGTAGTGGAGATTTGATTTTCAGGCAAGCCTATGGGATTAACTTTTCAGGTTCGACTTAGAGTGCTTATTCTTGAACCTTAAACACTTCGAGTGATTTGAGTTAATCTTTTGTGAGGATGTTAATCCTTGTCGGTTTTGAATTAAAGGTAATTACTTAGATAAGGGGAGACACCTATGTTTTCGTACTACAAAGGTATGACTTATCATGCTTGAATCTTTAGGACTCTTTGAGTTGAATTATCCATGCATAAATTATCTATGAATTATGATGAGACATTGTCGATAGGAATTATGAATTATGGAAATTTCATTTTAATTGTAAGTTGAGAATTTTGCTTGAGGACAAGCAAAAGCCTAACACTATGTTTGGTTAATCCTACGTTTGGTTCAATGGAATGCCTATTACCGGTTTATTCCATTACGTGTGTATGCAAAAAAATCGCTGATTTCTGGGGGATTTCTATTCCCTTCCCAGACCACCGTTTAGCTATAACTTTCCAATTTTTACCCTCCCAACCCAGAGCTCCAAAAGCAAGAGCAAAAGCAAGTCATGACAAAGCTACCCCACAAGGCTCCACCTGATCCACCCTCTCCCGATTTACTGTTTCAGGCAAGTGTTTCCAGTGGCTGATTTCTCTTTTCTTTAACTCTTTTATTTTAATTTTTAGTGCTATTGGATTCATTTTCCTTTTCTTTGATTGATTAATAAACAAATTTTATCAAATTGATTGATTACAAGACCTTGTTTATTTATTTTGTTTTCCCTCTAATTTGGTAGGATCCAAGTAAATCAAACACTCTTTGCTGTACAGAATTTCAGTCACCTCTCTTTAAGGTAAAATTTTGATTGTCGATGAACCCTATTTTAGCTTTTATGATTGAAGACTGTGGGATGATGTTTGATTTTTGGTTGATCATATAAGCTTAAAGATCACTGCATTCAACGGTATACTGCTTTGTCATTATTGTTGTAGTTGGAGCAGTATGTATTCTTGGTCCCTTGCTTATAGCCATGGATGACCCCATGAAATTCACATGTTTTTACTGAAGCCATTTCTTGAGAGGTTTAGGAGCATTCGATAATGTTCTTTATGGTTTTTTTAATGAATTTGTATGTAAATTTCTTCCATGTGCGACAGCAACTGTTCATATTTTTTTTTTGAAATCTATTCAACACGACAGCATCTCTGTTAGCCCTTTGTTAGCTTATCTGCTACTTGCATCTGTTTGAATGCAAAAGCAAAATGGAATTCGATTTCATTTTGTTACGTTTGGAGTAAGAAATGTTAACTTTGTTCAGGTACATAATCTCTCAATCTCTCCTTCTTCTTTCCCTTTCTTTCTTCTACGTATATCTTTCTTCCCCTGTTTTAAGATTTCAGGTTGTTTTAAGAAAGTTTTTTGTTTATTTCTCTATACAATTCATAATTCTTAGAAATTGTCAAATTAAAATGTTTTTGGCTATTAGTTAGAATAAGCAAGCAACAAGTATCCCTTTCTTTTATGTTGGGTTGATACATGGATCATATTTTAGGCATCATTACGCTGTATTTAGATCCATATCTCAAGCAGGACCAGTAGACTAGCTACAAGAGCCTTTATGATAGCTTCCAATTTGATAGCTTCTATACTTGCTTTGTGAGACTCTATAGTGTTTGTTCCTAGGAGGTTTTGGTTTGGTGCATTTGTAATATTGTGAAGATAAAACTCAAGAATCAATCGAGAATTCATAATAAGATTCATCATGAATCTGAAATCTAGTAAATTAGTTCAACACTCTTCCATAAGTGATCCTAGATCTAAGCAGCAACAATAATCCAATCAATCCAATCAAATCTAGATAAAAGAAAAAGGAAATAAAAAGGAAAATAAATGCTCAATTCTCCAAGCTAATCTTCAAAGCTTGATCTAGCATCTTCCTAGAAGAGAACTCCAAATTCTTCAAAAGAGTAGAGTGGCCATTCTGGATCTAATCTCTCACTAATTACTAGTAATTAAACCTAGTTTTAATCTAAAAATATGTAATTAAGGTTCCGTTGGTCTCTAGTAGTCTGAAAGTTTGTTTCGTGTTTCTTGTTTTGCAATTTTTCTTTTCTTTTCATCTAAGTGTGTGTATCTCATTTTAACCTTCATAAGCTATTTTCTGATCTATTTTCACTTTTCACCTTCTCTCTCGAGAATATATGGTATGGTGTTTATTTACTCGTGTTTTGCTTTGTTGCATTTGCTTGATTTAAGTTAAGATGCGAAAATTGATAGTAGAAATCATAAGAAACAAGCTTGGTTCCCTCGGTAAAAATCTTCAAATACACTCGTAGATATATATACATAGTAAAGCAATCCGCTTGACTAGTGTACCTCCCGATCGTCCGCTTTCCTCGATCAAGAAGAAAGCCCTTACTCGGTTTAATTTACTTACTATTTAAGCTGTTGAGGGTGAGTCAAAGAAAGTAGGCACAGCAAAGTTGGAACATTTCAAGTAGGCCAATCCCGCAGGGACGAAAACGGAACTTGTGTGTTTCTATATATATACACCTCAAAACTGATATTGGTTCCCTCAAAAAAACTTCAAATATGTATGTATAATCGTTGTGCTACTGTATTGTCTGCATTTAGCAATCCTTTGTGCTAAATAAATGGAAGGTTTTCCATGATTAATTTGAGCCTTTGAGAAAATACTAAATAAAATGAAAATGGTGCTAAAAACCCAATGGAATTATAAGTCTGCTACTCCCTTTTATTTTCTTCTTTTTTCCTTTATAAAATAAATAAAAAATAACATATATAATTTATAAATCTCAACTTTATTCATTTACTTTTGTGAATCCTTGACAATATGTGGGAGAAGTGTTTTATTAGATTACAATATAATTGATAACTTAGTTACCAAACATTACAGCTTATATTACCCTATGAGAAACATAATTATATGTACTAGTACTGCTTTGTTGCATTTCCCAAAATATATTGAAAAAAAAAAGAATTAAATGAACCCAATAGGACCAATTTTTTAAAAGTTTTCCTTGTGGAAATCAAATTTGGTGCTGGTCTTCCTTGAAAACTCTTGAGCTAACCTTCTTAGCTCCCCTGTTAATCCTAGTGCACCACAGTAAAATAATCCTGGAGGTAAAAGAAAAAAATGTACATGTAAATTGTTACCTAAACCATGTTCAAACTATCTATGGTCTCATTTGACTTTGTCTACATTGAGTAATATTTTGGTAAAAGTATCATGTAGCCTTTGTCTACATTGATAGTTGACAAGGAATTATCTAACTTGAATGAGTAGCCAAGCTATCAAAATTACGTAATATCTCCTGCAGTTGAAGGAAACCCATATTCATCAAATCTGTTCAGCATAAAAATCTGTTCAACAGCAAAACAAAGCTCGCCCACTTCGTAAGAATCCAAGAAAAACCTCCTATTAGCTGGATCTTTCCAATAACTATAATTGAATTCAAATACTTTTCAAATCTGAGTTTTTTTTTTTAATTACAGCTTTTTTGCTTGTTATAACTTAAGTGATGATATTTATAGCTTGGTTAGATCCTTTGTAATCAATGTGCTTTGGGTTTTAGATAATTTCCTTGGGTTTCATTAAGTTACTTTTTTATTTTGCCCAATGATGGGAACTCAAATGAAGCATAGCTGTAGTAAAAGTTGTCTAGATACAGTTTGCAGTAGCTACTAAAAAAGTTGTTCAACAGAAGAAAAGAATCCATGTAGCCATTCCAATTGATGCAAGAGCAGTTGTTTGCTGTTCTTTCTTTTTCTTTTTTTGGTTGTTTGTGCATGTTATCTTTGTAATAAATAGTTACTTACTAGCATGTGAAAATTTTATTGATGTTTACTTGAGCCTTGAAAGCTTAGGCTAAGTTCAATAATATGCTACTGACCCTAGTATAGATGTTTATTTTATTGATATTTATTTTGGTTGTTTTATTGATGTTTGTTTTTTTTTCTTAAGATAATTATGTCAGGTTTTTCAGAATCAAATATTTCTTCCCAAAGTTCTCGAGGAACCAAAAGGAAATGGGTTCCAGAAGAAGATGCTGCGTTGGTTTCTTGTATGCTCGACTTGCACAATGTTGGAACCTTTAATGCTGATACTGGATTTAAAGCTGGTTATTTAAATGAGTTGGAAAGAATGTTAGAAAAAGTTTTACCCAATGCAATGTTGAAGGCTAAACCTAATATTGAATCGAGGATTAGACTACTGAAAAGGGATTGGTCAATCGTTTATGACATGCTTAATGGAAAAAACAATAGCGGTATTGGTTGGGATGAGCATAGGCAGCTCGTTGTTGCTGAAGATGCGGTGTGGAACTCATATATAAATGTAAGAATTATTTCAAGTCTTTATTATCTTATTTTCACCAAACTTATAACTAATATGAATTCCTCTTTTTTATAGAGTCATAAAGAAGCTGGTCAATTTAAACATCGTAGTTTCCCTTATTATGACCAACTTACTGCCATTTACGCAAAAGATCGAGCCACTGGAAAAGATGCTCAAACAGCCGCTGATATCATTGAAGAAATAAATGTTGAGGATGTAGCTACTACAAATATTCATGAAGAAAGAAACGAATTCTATGAATGTGAAGCTAATATCTCTTTGGATGACATGGATGTTTCAGCTACAGAATTGCAACCAGCTAGAAACCAAAGGGGTTCTACATCTTCAAAGAAGAAAAAAAGGAATTCTGATTCAAGTGATCATGTTTCTTCTTCATTTTATTATGCTACCACTTTATTGGCGGAAAACATACGGGTCGTTGGCGAACAAATCAGTAGGAGTATTGCCTCCGATGTGGTAATTCAACAAAAGTCAGAAGAATTTCAGACCATCCAAGAAAAAGCTATAAATTTATATCCAACATTATGTGAAATAGAAGGTTTAACTGTGGATGAGCATTTTCAAGCATTGAGCAAAATTCCAGATCATCCAGCGCAATTGCTCATTTTCTTTAGTTTACCGTCTTCTGTACGATTGGAATGGGTCAGAAGATTTCTTGATGACCATTAAAAATCATAGTTGTATTGATGATATTTTGGTAACTTTTTGTGTTTGTAATATTTGGGACGGTATGTTTTAGCTTGGTATTATATTAATCTATTTCTAATTATCTCCATATAGCTTTTTCCTTCAATAGCCATTGAATGTTTTGATCTTCTTGAAACGAATCTGCCAATCCTTAGTGCAATTTTAGCAGTGGTTATTATGTGAATTAAAATTAGATATATTTTATTTTGATATTGCTTTCTCACTCTTTCTAGTGGGAAGTTGAAGTGAGTTCATAAGTGCATTTCTACTGAAAGAAAATGCAGCTTAACTTTTAAGAAATGATTGAAATAGATGCATGGATGATCCACTTTCCCCTTTCAATTCATGTTGGTTTTTTCAAAGGCTATACATAACCTAAGAGGATATATATTTCAACATGTCAATCATATGTTTCAATCCTTAGATAAGGTGCACAAAGCAAGATATAAAAACTATAGGGATTGCAATAGAAATGTATACTATACTATAATATAAAGCATGCAAGACATGTACTTTAATCACATAAATTAATTAACTAATACATAGAAAGGATCAGGAGTTCATCTATTTTGATTAAAATTAGCCTTTAAAGATGCATGGCATAAGTTAAAATTAACTTACTATATATGTTTTGAAACACCCCAAAACCGGCCCACGAGCCTTGACCGGATCTGGTATGTTCCCCGGTGTAAACTGTTTCAAATTCTTTTGTTACTTAGGAAAAACTTGTGTGTTTTGAAAGAAAGATTGTTTTGGGTTGGGCTTGAGTTGAAAACAAGTTTATTTCATTATTAAAATCCTTTACTTTAGGTGACAAAACGTTTAGGCTTTGTTTTAAAATAAATTTACTTAATCTTTTAATAGATAAAAGTTTGTAAGCTTAATAAATAAAAGCAAAGTAAAGTAGTTCTACTATGGCCTTATTACATCAAATAATTCCCCCCAAAAAAAATAAATTCAAAGTACTTAATGAAATAGAAATCCAAATTAAATAAATTCCTTGCTGTGCATGGCCATCTTTAAGCTCCTGCCGACCCAGTCCATTACTAATCGTTACCTGAAAAATAATCCTACAAGGGGTGAGTCAAATAGACTCAATGTGTAACCAACACTAAAATTTAACAATTTAGGCATATGTTCACATATTACATGCATATTCATATAACAGATAGGAAATAATGATGCAACCCGAACCCAAACCTATATGCCATCCGCTACATATCACCCTTACCATCCTGCACACCGTGGGGACTACTAAGTCAACCCTCCATCCGCTACACACCATCGAAGGCAGTCGCTGTAGTCGACGTGCTCATCGCCCTTAAAAAAATTCGTGGTCTTAGGTCACCACATTCAAATATCGTGGTCTTAGGTCACCACATTCAGATATCGTGGTCTTAGGTCACCACATTCAGATATCGTGGTCTTAGGTCACCACATTCAGATATCGTGGTCTTAGGTCACCACGTTCACTTCCCCTTTCTCATAATATCCCATATGCCCCATATCATACATATCATGCATATCATGCTTTAATTCACATTCTCATCACTTTTCACATGTTAAAAATAACATATATTCATAATCCTAGTAGGAGTAGGAAACGTACCTGAGTACTTTTGTACCATAACATGGTATCTTAGCCATATTCACATTCTTATAAACATGCACATATTAATTATTGCCATAAATCTTATTAAAAAGTAGTGTGGGGTACACACCTGATTCGCTTAACAAATTCACTGAAATCCCGAAAAGCTTGATCTAATGCCTTAGATCTTAAATCTCTACATTTAATCAATCATTTAATACTTAGTAAAGAGCCATTCGGCCATAAATCCAAATACTAGTAGGATTAGTACACTTAAATCCTTACCTTCTTTGCCGATTTATGTCTAATCAAATGCCGGAAACTTTGTATACTTCTTTCTTGAAATCGGCAATCACTAAATTACTTGAATAGATTAGTTTCGGCTTTTAAATATTGATGAAACACATCTATTTACTCAACATGGCCTTGGCCGAATGCTATAGATACTTACTTTGTGGATTTTAAATCCCGAAACTCACCGAATAACTAGGGAACACGTGGCCTATGGTGTACCTTCGGGAAAAGAATTTCTCCTTCCTTGTAGTTGACACTTAGTAAATCCCGAAAGATCTCTTCAAAGTTTCGGCAATAGGATATTAATGGGGTTAGTCCTAGATTTCGGCAAATCTTAAAAGAAAAAGGATGAAATTGAATGAGATCTTACCCTTACTTTAGAGATCGGCAATCCTTGCTTGAACCTTTAGCAATATTCAGCTATGTAGGCTAGAAGGATCTTGATTTCGGCTTTTGGATTGCTATAAAGAAATCAGCTAATGATGGTATCTTAAGGAGTTTATGGATTCGGTTTTAATGGAAATCACAAAAGCTATGAAGAATTCGGCTAGGCTTACTTTAGTTTTCGGCTTTGGCTAACAAAAAGAAGAAGAAGAGATGCTCAGGAAATTCGAGAGAGAAGAGTTGAAAGAAGATATGATGAATGGCTCTCTTTTCCTCTAGTAGCCGAAATTACTAACTTAAAATCCTTTACTTGGCCATCACTCCTATTTTGATAACTTTATCACTTTAATTATCACCCATTCAATTTAGTAAAACTTAATCCAATATTTATCTCTTATCTCTTAATATAAATAATAATAATAATAGTCCATCATTATCTATCTATTTAGCCGAATTTTAAAGAGAATTAAACTCTTCCCCAAGTGCCTTGGTGCCGTCCAACTCCCTTGCTCCTTGCAGCAAAATAAAACTCTTTTATTTTCTTCCCACGTGACTCGAACCTAGGCTCCTTCCCCCTTGATTGTGGTGTCACTTACTGGGCTTTAAATGGTGCCTCCTAGCCACTTCTCCAAGCCCGTTCTTGTGTCAAATTTCTTCTATTAATTTTCTTAAGACCACCTTGCCTTAGTTTCCTCTTTTAAACTTAACATTTCTAAAACATTTCCTTACATTTCCAAGTTTCCAAAAATGTTCACTTTCCTCTTTTAAACTTAACATTTCCAAGTTTCCAAAAATGTTCACCATACATTCATAATACATAAAACATGCCATTTCGTATAATTAAATCAAAAATGCATAGGCCCATTTTCAGGATGTTACAGTTCTACCCCCTTAAAATAATTTCGTCCTCGAAATTACTTACTAACGAAAAATCATACATCCTAACTCACCACACTACACTACTGCTGCGCACTCTGATCTTAAAACTAACACATTTCCTACAAAAATTCACATCAGCGGCTGGGGGTGGTGGTGGCATTTCATTTTCAGATCCTTGACCCGATCTAACGGGTTCAGACACGGTCATTCGACCTCTTCCACGGCCACGCACGTTACGACCACGTCCCCTTGAATTCATACTTCCGCTTGCGTTTATCTGATTAAAGAATTTTATGAATTAGTTTTGTTCTGCTTGATTATCCACGAACAGTTTTATGTTTAATAGTTTTAAGAAGTTATCCTTTCGATTCATACACATACAGTCTCACATCATTCATTTAGCCACACACATGAACTTGCGTTCATTACAGAGAAATGTTGTAATTGTCGTTGTTTGTTGTTTTCCACTACCTAGGGGCATTTTCGTAATTTTATCTTATAAGGGTATTTTGGTAATTTTTCAAATTAGGGTATTTTGAAAATGTTGCAAAATAGAGATTGTTGATATTTTACCAAATTAAAATTCTTGCTGGAAAAAATTTAAGGGTGAAATGATAATTTTATACACGAGGGGTATTTTTGTAATTTTACAAGCTAGGGTCATTTTAGTAATATTTCTCAAAAATATGGTTCCTGGTGACTTTCAAAACAAGGGCATTTTTAAAGATTTCTAATTTGAGGGTACTTCGGTGATTTTCCCTTCTGAGGGTATTTTGGTCATTTGCACAGGTTAGGGGTAACTTGGTAATTTTGCAAATCAGGGGTAATTTCGTAAAATTTCCAAATCAGGGTGTCTTTGATATTTTATAAAGTTTTTGGATATTTTTGCAAGATCAGAGGTTGTTATTTGAAATCGAGGGTAGTATGGTAATTTTGGAAAATCAAGGGTATTTTAATAATTTTACCACTAAGGGTATTTAGGTAATTTTGTAAATTGAAAATTCTTAGAAAGTTTTTCCAAAATAATAATTTTCATAATTTCAAAGGGGTAGTTTGTTGACTTTTTTAAAACTAGGGTTTCCATGAAAATATGGCTAGTCCCTTTCGGGTTTTAATTATTGGGTTTAGCCCGTGGCTAAGTCCTCTTGGTTAGGGTGAACCGAAGCTACGCACCAGGTAGGATTCGAGTGGGTAGGAGGTGAGTCACGCGGACTGCTTAAATACCAAGCTCCCACCGAAACCAATCCTAGACATGCGCACAATGGTTGCCACACCCTAACTCGACGACTTAACCACAGGTTTGTTTAATTGTGCCTTAGAGTTTTATGTATTTGTTGAGGTAAACTAGTCCTAGGGTTTAATTCCTAATCCACTAGTCTACGTCCCTATATATATCCCCACATATAAATCACAAAGAGGTTAGGAGTACTTACGGTGGACTTTGTTGAGTCTCGGGTGCCATGCCGTAAAGCTTGTTTATTTCTTAGAAAAGTCCATTTTCAAAAGACAGAAAATGTTTTGGGCCCTAAAAGCCCTCAAGGCTGAGTTTTGAATCAGGCTCTGATACCAAATTGAAACACCCCAAACCCAGCCCACGAGCCTTGACCGAACCTGGTATGTTCCCCGGTGTAAACCATTTCAAATTCTTTTGTTACTTAGGAAAAACTTGTGTGTTTTGAAAGAAAGATTGTTTTGGGTTGGGCTTGAGTTGAAAACAAGTTTATTTCATTATTAAAATCCTTTACTTTAGGTGACAAAACGTTTAGGCTTTGTTTTAAAATAAATTTGCTTAATCTTTTAATAGATAAAAGTTTGTAAGCTTAATAAATAAAAGCAAAGTAAAGTAGTTCTACTATGGCCTTATTACATCAAATAATTCCCAAAAAAAAAAAAATAAATTCAAAGTACTTAATGAAATAGAAATCCAAATTAAATAAATTCCTTGCTGTGCATGGCCACCTTTAAGCTCCTGCCGACCCGGTCCATTACTGATCGTTACCTGAAAAATAATCCCACAAGAGGTGAGTCAAACAGACTCAATGTGAAACACCCCACACTCGGCCCACGAGAATGGACTGGATCTGGTATGTTCCTCGAAGTAACCCGGTTCAAATTCATTCGAATACTTTGAAAACTGTGAGTTTTAGAAGATAGTTCGTTGTGGGTTGGGCTTGAGTTGAAAACAAATTTATTTTTTTTTTTATAACAAAAACCCATTTGCTTCAAGTGACAAAATATTTAAACTTATTTCACACTAAGTGGGCTTACTCTTTATAAAGCCCTAAATTCATAACATAGTAATTATAGTAGAAATAAAAATTCGTCACGGTGGCCTTATTACATAAAATGAAACCCAAAATAATAAATTGTACAGTACTTAAAATAAAATAAATGTTCAAATTAAACTGAACTTTAAGTCGATCATGGCCACCACAAGTTCTGCCGTCCCGGTCCATTACTGCTCATCACCTGAAACATATTCCCACAACGGGGTGAGTCGATAGACTCAGTGTGTAACCAACACTAAACATAATAGGAATAGGCACACCATAAAAAAAATCATATGCATATAGAAATTTCAAGGTAATGATGCAAACCCGAACCCAAACCTATATGCCATCCGCTACACTCCACCCGTACCAACCTGTACACCGTGGGGACTACTAAGTCAACCCTCCTTCCGCTACACTCCATCGAAGGCGTCATTGCAATCGATGTGCTCATCGCCCATCGATAATATTGTGGCATAGCCACCACTGTAATGTAACCGGTTACCACTTAGTGAGACCAAGTCATCACATTCACTTAGTGAGACCAAGTCATCACATTCACTTAGTGAGACCAAGTCATCACATTCACTTAGTGAGACCAAGTCATCACATTCACTTCCCTTCTTCAATTGACCCGAATGCCCCAAATTATAAATATCATGCATATCATATTTTTATTTCACTTTCATATCACTTTTCACTTGTATAACATTTTTTTCGAAATCCTAGTAGGAGTAGGAAAACGTACCTGAATACTTTGTACCATAATATGCCACTTTAGCCACTTTCTTTCACTTTCACATTAACATATATAACATATTTAAATCATAAAATTATTAAGATTAGTGTGGAATACACACGGTACCTTAGCCATATTCTTACACTTTCATATTAACACATATAATGAATTAAAGCCCTAAATCTATCAAGATTTAGTGTAGGGTACACACCTGATTTGCTTATCAATTCCTTGAAATCTCGAAAACCCGATCTATTGCTTTAGATCTCAATTCCTACATTTGATTAATCACTTACTACTTTAATAAAAAAACCATTTGACCATAAATCCAAATCCTAGTAGGATTAGTATTCTTAAAACTTACCTTGTTGCCGATTTCAATACTAATCAAATCCCGAAATCTATGCTATGCTCCTCCTTGTATTTGGCCAAGCACTAAATCTCATCAGGGGTTAGTTTCGGCTTTTTAAACAAACAAGAATTAGATCTAATTATCAAAATAGGCCTTAGCCGAAAGCTATAGACACTTACCTTGTGGATTTTAAATCCTGAAACTCACCAAATAACTAGGGAACACACGGCCAATGGTGTACCTTTGGGAAAAGAACTTCTCCTTCCTTGTAGCCTACACTTAGTAAATCCCGATAGATCTCTTCAAAGTTTTGGCAACCATGAACATTAATGGGATTAGCCCTAGAGTTTGATAAGTCTAAAATATAAAAGAATGGAAACCAAACTTGGATCTTACCCTTATTTGAAGGAATCGATTGCACCTTCACTTCAACCTTTGAGATTCGACTTAGAGACTTGATGAACAATCGGCTATGATTCCCTTATGTATTCGGTTTCAAAGATGAAAGAAGAGAGGAATAATAGGCTTAGAAGAAATCGGCTAGGAGGCTAAAAGAAAAGAAGAAAAGAATGGAGGCTCAAGAAGAATATTGACAGAGGAAAAGAGAGAGGAGAATGAATAATGAATGGCCCTAGTCTCATCCTTTTATAGCCGAAATTACTAGGCCAAGAATCCTTAACTTGGCCACCACTCTTCCTTATTTTCCTAATTAAAGAATAATTCTTCATTTATCCACCTATTTAGCGAATTTTAAAGAGAGTGAAATCCTCTTTGCAAGCCTTGTGCCATCCACCTCTTGGGCTTCTAGAAGCAAAATAAAACTTATTTTATTTGCTTTTATGTGACTTCGAACTCAAGCCCAAAACCTTTTGCATGTGGGCCATTTCCTAAGGCCTTAGGTGGCATCTTGAGCCACATTTCCAAGTCCGTTATTGGGTCAAACTTCATGTACTTTATATTTTTAGGGTCACTCGGCCCTAAGTTCCCCTTTGGGCTCTTAAATTCGACATTCCGGGGTCAATTTTAAGTTTCCTAAAATTTTCGCGCGGCTCTGTATTTTCCAAGTTTCCAAAATGTTTAGTTTCCTATTTTGGCTTGGTTTCCAAAATGTTTAGTTTCCTATTTTGGTTTGGTTACCAAAATGTTTAGTTTCCTATTTTGGCTTGGTTTCCAAAATGTTCACTTTCCTAATTTACTTAGGTTTCCAAAAATGTTCACTTTCCTAATTTACTTAGGTTTCCTCTTTTAACTAATCCTTCCATACATTTCCTTACATTTCCATACATTTCCATACATTTCCATACATTTCCATACATTTCCATACATTTCCTTACATTTCCATTCATTTCCTTACATCTCCATACATTTCCATACATTTCCATACATTTCCTTTCATTTCCTTTCATTTCCTTACATTTTCTTATATTTCCTTACATTTCCCTACATTTCCCTACATTTCCTTACATTTCCTTACATTACCTTACATCTTAGGGTTCTTGAAACTCTTCAGAACACGTCCAACACACCCACTGATCCCACTATCTCATGAATTACGCACGAACGCATAACCCCTAATCTAGGATGTTACAGTTCTACCCCCTTAAAATAATTTCGTCCTCGAAATTACTTACTATCGTTCATCCGTATAGTCTAACTCACTACACTACGCTATTGTCACAAGACTCGATCTCAAAGAACTATCATACTTTCTAGGCACATTCTCTAAGTTCACAATCAAGGTTCCATACACTTCATAAGAAGCGTCTAAGTTCACAATCAAGGTTCCATACACTTCATAAGAACGAACTGATCTTATAGCGGGCAAAGTAATGGAGGATAATCCAAAGATAAGAAAATTACCCGTTGTCTCATCTGGTGCATCACTATCCTCGCGACGGCCGACTGCATAAACCAACCTTGGCTGCCTTACATCTGAACCTTCAGCACCTCCGCTTGGTGCTCCACGTCCTCGGCCGAAACCATTACCTCTGTTATTCGAATCACGACCTCGTTGAGGCTGTTGTCCTCCTCTACCAGCCTGATTAACATTCTGAGCTACTGATCGACTTTCTTCTGATATCTTTGGACAGTTCTTGAGCATATGGTCCTTAGACCCACACTTAAGACATGCTCCTGTCTTTTTCCAACACTCACCTGAATGCTTCTTTCCACAATGCTCACAAGGACGATACTGCCATCCTGTAGCAGATTGTTGATCCCTCGGCCCATCAGTTCTGGGCCTTTTCTGCACATTTTTCAACGATCCATAACCCCTCTTGGGTCTATTCCTATCAGAGTTCTGCTTAACCGAATCCTTGATTCCCTCGACTACCTTAGCCTTTTCTACTAACGCGGAAAACTCCCGTTCCTGATGTGGAGCTATCAATAATCTTAGGTCATCCCTTAATCCGTCCTCAAAACGAACACAGCGTTCATGTTCGGTTGCGACTACTCCTCGAGCATATCGGCTTAACCTCAGAAATTCAGCCTCATATGCTGCTACCGACTTGTTCCCTTGAACTAGTCCTAGAAAAGCTTTCCTCTGCTCATCAATATACCGTGTGCCGACATACTTTTTCTTATATGCCTCCTTAGCATACTCCCACGTCAGATCCTCAGTTGTGGCACCATCCCGGACAGTTAACCACCATTGGTACGCTTCATCACGTAACAGTGCCACCATCCCTTTCAACTTTTCTTGAGGGTCGGTCGAGCTCATCCATAATACGCTCGGTTGCTTCCAACCAATACTCGGTATATTGGGTGCCACACCGACACTCCACGAAACACCTCTACCTGTTGGCTCGGAGTCGCCGGCTGATTTACGAGCTCCGTATTTCCACCGCGCCACCACCATTTCCAACACTCGTAACATAGCACGTGACACAAAGATCATCCTCGTCGAGCTTTGCCGCTCGATATTAACAATTGGGGTGGTGGTGGCGGTGGTAACTCATTGTCAGACCCTTGACCCGATCTAACGGGTTCTGACACAGTTATTCTTCCTCTACCTCGTCCCTGACGACCGCGTCCTCTAGAACTCATTTCTAACGTCGAGATCTGATTTAGAAGTTTTTTATAAATTAGTACGTTTGTTTCACTTTATTATTCGCAAGAAATTTTATGAAGAAGAGTTTAGGAGTGGTTCTTTCATATTCATACATGCACACAGTCTTTTCATTCATTCACACATCCATCAAACAATTATGAACCTTAGTTCATTCAGAGAAACGTTGTAGTTTTTCATTTGTTATTTTTTTTCCACTACTCGGGGGTATTTTCGTAATTTGTCCTCTGGGTATTTTCGTAATTTGTCAAAATAAGGTTCCTTGGTGATTTTGTCACAAGGTATTTTTGGTCCTTTTAAGTTCACAGGGTATTTTGGAAATTTTTTGAAACCAGGGTATTTCGTAAATTTTGGACCTTGGGGTATTTTGGTAATTTTTCCACAACCGGTAAATTGTAAAATTTTAATAAATCAGGGATATTTCGAAGTTACAAAACTTTGAGGGTTCTTTTGAGAAATTTATTTTCCAAAGACGATGAAGTTGCAAAATTTTGGAAATCGGTCATTTTGGTAATTTTGTAAGTTAGGGACAATTTTGTAATTTTCCAAAATCAAGGTATTTTGATATTTTACAAATTAAGGTTTTTGAATGTTTATAAAATAATGAAATTTTGGTAAAGCTGTTGAGTAGTTGAACATTTTATAAACCAAGGGCGTTTTGGTAATCTCACCCCTAAGGGCATTTTTGTAATTTTCGTAAATCAGGAGTTTTTCAGAAGATGTTGTAAATATAATTTCCTTAGATTTAAAAGAAAGTTTTAAAAGTTTGAAAAACTAGGGTTTGTTGTTTTGTTCTTTTTTTTTTTTAAAACATGGCTAGTTCCCTTTCGGGTTTTAGTCATTATGTTTAGCCTATGTCCGAGCCCTCTTGGTTAGGGTGAACCAAAGCTACGCACCAGGCAGGATTCGTGTGGAGAGGAGGTGAGTCACGCGGACTGCTTAAGTACCAAGCTCCCACCGAAACCATTCCTAGACATGCGTACAGGGGTTGCCACACCCACTAAGTCCTCTAGGTTAGGGTGAACCGAAGCTACGCACCAGGTAGGATTCCTGTGAAGAGGAGGTGAGTCACTAGGACTGCTTAAATACAAAGCTCTTCAGGATCCACTCCTAGACATGCGTACCATGGTTGCCACACCCTAACTTGATTGACTTAGCCATAGGTTTGTTTAGTATATTAAGTCTTATGTATCTGTGTTTGAGTAGACTAATCCTAGGGTTCAAGTTCCTATTATGCTATTCTACGTTCCATTCCTTTTCTACCCTTCTCTAGTTCACATAATCACACAGATAGATAGAGGTACTTACCGGTGGATCATGGTTTGGAGACTTAGGGGCCATGTCTTTATACTGTCCATTTGTAAAAATACTTTCATAAAACTCATTTGGCCTTGTTTTAAAAACGTTTTGGGCCTCAGGGCCACAGCCGAGAGTTTGAACTGGCTCGATACTAAATCAAACACCCCCACCCTACCCACGAGAATGGATGGATCTGGTATGTTCCTCAAGTAACCTTGTTCAAATTCATTTGAATACTTTGAAAGCGTGAGTTTTGGAAGATAGTTCGTTGTGGGTTGGGCTTGAGTTGAAAACAAATTTATTTTTTTTTATAACAAAACCCATTTGCTTCAAGTGACAAAATATTTAAACTTATTTCACACTAAGTGGGCTTACTCTTTATAAAGCCCTAAATTCATAACATAGTAATTATAGTAGAAATAAAAATTAAATCACGGTGGCCTTATTACATAAAATGAAACCCAAAATAATAAATTGTACAAGACTTAAAATAAAATAAATGTTCAAATTAAACTGAACTTCAAGTCGATCATGGCCACCACAAGTTCTCGCCGTCCTGGGTCCATTCTCGCTCATCACCTAAAACATATTCCCACAAGGGGTGAGTCGATAGACTCGGTGTGTAACCAACACTAAACATAATAGGAATAGGCACACCATAAAAAAATCATATGCATATAGAAATTTCAAGGTAATGATGCAAACCCGAACCCAAACCTATATGCCATCCGCTACACTCCACCCGTACCAACCTGTACACCGTGGGGACTACTAAGTCAACCCTCCTTCCGCTACACTCCATCGAAGGCAATCACTGCAGTCGACGTGCTCATCGCCCACTGATAATATTGTGGCATAGCCACCATCGTAATGTAACCGGTTACCACTTAGTGAGACCAAGTCATCACATTCACTTAGTGAGACCAAGTCATCACATTCACTTAGTGAGACCAAGTCATCACATTCACTTAGTGAGACCAAGTCATCACATTCACTTCCCTTCTTCAATTGACCGAATGCCCCAAATTATAAATATCATGCATATCATATTTTTATTTCACTTTCATATCACTTTTCACTTGTATAACATTTTTTCAAATCCTAGTAGGAGTAGGAAAACGTAGCTGAATACTCTGTACCATAATATGGCACTTTAGCCACTTTCTTTCACTTTCACATTAACATATATAACATATTTAAATCATAAAATTATTAAGATTAGTGTGGAATACACACGGTACCTTAGCCATATTCTTACACTTTCATATTAACACATATATTGAATTAAAGCCCTAAATCTATCAAGATTTAGTGTAGGGTACACACCTGATTTGCTTATCAATTCCTTGAAATCTCGAAAACCCGATCTATTGCTTTAGATCTCAATTCCTACATTTGATTAATCACTTACTACTTTAATAAAAAAAACCATTTGACCATAAATCCAAATCCTAGTGGGATTAGTATTCTTAAAACTTACCTTGTTGCCGATTTCAATACTAATCAAATCCCAAATCTATGCTATGCTCCTCCTTGTATTCGCCAAGCACTAAATCTCATCGGGGTTAGTTTAGACTTTTTAAACAAACAAGAATTAGATCTAATTATCAAAATAGGCCTTGGCAAAGCTATAGACACTTACCTTATGGATTTTAAATCTAAAACTCACCGAATAACTAGGAACACACTACCTATGGTATACCTTCGGAAAAGAACTTCTCCTTCCTTGTAGCCTACACTTAGTAAATCCCGATAGATCTCTTCAAAGTTTCGGCAACCATGAACATTAATGGGATTAGCCCTAGAGTTTGATAAGTCTAAAATATAAAAGAATGGAAACCAAACCTGGATCTTACCCTTATTTGAAGGAATCGATTGCACCTTCACTTCAACCTTCAGAGATTTGGCTTAGAGACTTGATGAACAATCGGCTATGATTCCCTTATGTATTCGGTTTCAAAGATGAAAGAAGAGAGGAATAATAGGCTTAGAAGAAATCGGCTAGGAGGCTAAAAGAAAAGAAGAAAAAGAATGGAGGCTCAAGAAGAATATTCGGCAGAGGAAAAGAGAGAGGGAGAATGAATAATGAATGGCCCTAGTCTCATCCTTTTATAGCCAAAATTACTAGGCCAAGAATCCTTAACTTGGCCACCACTCTTCTTTATTTTCCTAATTAAAGAATAATTCTTCATTTATCCACCTATTTAGCCGAATTTTAAAGAGAGTGAAACTCCTCTTTTGCAAGCCTTGTGCCGTCCACCTCTTGGGCTTCTAGAAGCAAAATAAAACTTATTTTATTTGCTTCTTATGTGACTCGAACTCAAGCCCAAAACCTTTTGCATGTGGGCCATTTCCTAAGGCCTTAGGTGGCATCTTCAGGCCACATTTCCAAGTCCGTTATTGGGTCAAACTTCATGTACTTTATATTTTTAGGGTCACTCGGCCCTAAGTTCCCCTTTAGGTTCTTAAATTCGACATTCCGGGGTCAATTTTAAGTTTCCTAAAATTTTCGCGCGGCTCTGTATTTTCCAAGTTTCCAAAATGTTTAGTTTCCTATTTTAGCTTGGTTTCCAAAATGTTTAGTTTCCTATTTTGGTTTGGTTACCAAAATGTTTAGTTTCCTATTTTGGCTTGGTTTCCAAAAAGTTCACTTTCCTAATTTACTTGGGTTTCCAAAAATGTTCACTTTCCTAATTTACTTAGGTTTCCTCTTTTAACTAATCCTTCCATACATTTCCTTACATTTCCATACATTTCCATACATTTCCATACATTTCCATACATTTCCATACATTTCCTTACATTTCCATTCATTTCCTTACATCTCCATACATTTCCATACATTTCCATACATTTCCTTTCATTTCCTTTCATTTCCTTACATTTCCTTATATTTCCTTACATTTCCCTACATTTCCCTACATTTCCTTACATTTCCTTACATTACCTTACATCTTAGGGTTCTTGAAACTCTTCAGAACACATCCAACACACCCACTGATCCCACTATCTCATGAATTACGCACGAACGCATAACCCCTAATCTAGGATGTTACAGTTCTACCCCCTTAAAATAATTTCGTCCTCGAAATTACTTACTATCGTTCATCCGTATAGTCTAACTCACTACACTACGCTATTGGTGCGCACTCTGATCTCAAAGAACTATCATACTTTCTAGGCACATTCTCTAAGTTCACAATCAAGGTTCCATACACTTCATAAGAACGAACTGATCTTATAGCGGGCAAAGCAATGGAGGATAATCTAGAAATAAAAAACTTACCCGTTGTCTCTTCTGGTGCATCACTATCCTCGCGACGGCCGACTGCATAAACCAACCTTGGCGCCTTACATCCGAACCTTCAAGACCTCCGCTTGGTGCTCCACGTCCTCTACGAAACCATTACCTCATTATTGAATCACGACCTCGTTGAGGCTATTGTCCTCCTCTACCGGCTGATTAACATTCTGAGCTGCTGATCGACTTTCTTCTGATATCTTTGGACAGTTCTTGAGCATATGGTCCTTGGACCCACACTTAAGACATGCTCCTGTCTTTTTCCAACACTCACCTGAATGCTTCTTTCCACAATGCTCACAAGGACGATACTGCCATCCTGTAGCAGATTGTTGATCCCTCGACCCATCAGTTCTGGGCCTTTTCTACACATTTTTCGACGATCCATAACCCCTCTTGGGTCTATTCCTATCAGAGTTCTGCTTAACCGAATCCTTGATTCCCTCGACTACCTTAGCCTTTTCTACTAACGCGGAAAACTCCTGTTCCTGATGTGGAGCTATCAATAATCTTAGGTCATCCCTTAATCCGTCCTCAAAACGAACATAGCGTTCATGTTCGGTTGCGACTACTCCTCGAGCATATCGGCTTAACCTCAGAAATTCAGCCTCATATGCTGCTACCGACTTGTTCCCTTGAACTAGTCCTAGAAAAGCTTTCCTCTGCTCATCAATATACCGTGTGTCGACATACTTTTTCTTATATGCCTCCTTAGCATACTCCCACGCCGATTCTCAGTGGCACCATCCAGACAGATTAACCACCATTGGTACGCTTCATCACGTAATTGCCACCATCCCTTTCAACTTTTCTTCAGGGGTCAGGTCGAGCTCATCCATAATACGCTCGGTTGCTTCCAACCAATACTCAGCTGTATTGGGTGCCACATCGGACACTCCACGAAACACCTCGACCCGTTGGCTGAGTCGCTCGGTGCATGATTTCCGAGCTCCGATTTTCACCGCGCCGACCACCATTTCCAACACTCGTAACATAGCCTGTGACACAGCATCATCCCCCGTCTGAGCTTGCTGCTCGACATTAACAACTGGGGGTGGTGGTGGCGGTGGTAACTCATTGTCAGACCCTTGACCCGATCTAACGGGTTCTGACACAGTTATTCTTCCTCTACCTCGTCCCTGACGACCGCGTCCTCTAGAACTCATTTCTAACGTCGAGATCTGATTTAGAAGTTTTTTATAAATTAGTACGTTTGTTTCACTTTATTATTCGCGAAGAAATTTTATGAAGAAGAGTTTAGGAGTGGTTCTTTCGTATTCATACATGCACACAGTCTTTTCATTCATTCACACATCCATCAAACAATTATGAACCTTAGTTCATTCAGAGAAACGTTGTAGTTTTTCATTTGTTATTTTTTTTCCACTACTCGGGGGTATTTTCGTAATTTGTCCTACAGGGGTATTTTCGTAATTTGTCAAAATAAGGTTCCTTGGTGATTTTGTCACAAGGTATTTTTGGTCCTTTTAAGTTCCTGGGGTATTTTGGAAATTTTTTTGAAATCCAAGGGTATTTCAGAAATTTTTGGACCTTGGGGGTATTTTGGTAATTTTTCCACAACCGGGGTAAATTGTAAAATTTTAATAAATCGAGGATATTTGAAGTTGCAAAACTTTGAGGGTTCTTTTGAGAAATTTATTTTCCAAAGACGATGAAGTTGCAAAAATTTTGGAAATCGAGGTCATTTTGGTAATTTTGTAAGTTAGAGGCAATTTTGTAATTTTCCAAAATCAAGGTATTTTGATATTTTACAAATTAAGGTTTTGAATGTTTATAAAATAATGAAATTTTGGTAAAGTTGTTGAGTAGTTGAACATTGCAATTTAAAAATAATAAAGTAGATTATATATATTTTATAGTATTATATATTTTGATTTTTAATTCATATAATAATTATATTAAGAATGTTATTAAATTATTTTTATTAAATTATATTTAATGATATTTATGTTAAAATATGATTAAATTATTTATTATTTTTATTAAATTATTTTCAATAATAATATTATTAAAATTTAATAACAACAACAATAATCATCTACCTAAAAAAAATCTGCTAAGGGTATTCTGGTCATTTTAGTTCTTTTCCTTATGCTATTACAACATCATTCCATTCAACCAAACACAAGAATTCTATTACAGCTCTATTCCATTCCATTCAACCAAATAGTTGAATTACTTATTACAGCTCTATTCCATTACACCTCTATTGTAACACCCCAAACCCGGCCCATTCACTACGACCGAATTTGAAATGCCACTGCGGAAAACGTTTGAAACAAATTTGAACATAAGGATAAAACACGAAAATTTTGTTAAGTTTAGAAAACAGTGTTCATTAAAATTCTTAAGTAAGGTGTGGTGTTTATAAAAATATCCGGATTAAAACTTTAGTATATATAGATTTAAATAAAATCGTTTGCAAATAATTCCTCAATTGTCAATCCATAATAAAACACAATAATAAACTTAATGAGAAACACTTAAGCAGACTTTAAATACTTTTAGGGCCTTATTACAATAATTGAATAATCAAAGTAATCAAGATATAAATGCTTAATTATTTAAAATATCTTTCGCATGAAAATACCTTCGCATGGCCACCTTTGTATCCACTCCAACTCGGTCCAAGCTTTACGCATCACCGAAAGGTTTAAAATATTGGGTGAGTCAAACCGACTCGGTGCATACTCATTTCACATATCTCCACATATGGGCTTGGCCCATATCCACCTGATCCATACACATAAATATGCAATTATGAAGCCTATCCCAACCTAGGGTCCATCCATTACACCTACCTTGGCGGACCCCTGCTCAAGGCCGTGGCTAATCCACCACCGATCACATAATGATCCACATATCTTACCTTGGCAGACTTGCTGCTCAAGGTCGTGGCTGAGCCACCGATCCCATAGGGATCCCACATATCAATCAGTCCACGGTGATGCACACAGCTATCAACCGCCAAGATGGGCACTTAGCCAACACCTCCCTTGATGAAGCACATAACTAACATCAAGCGCTAATGTAGCACGAGGCTAGCATTAGACCACGTACATAATGATGTACACCATTTCCTTCAATTTTCACATCCCAAGTCCCATGCATATATGTGTATCATGTCAGATTAACAATCAGAGTAAATATTTATCACATGCTCACCGCAAATATCACACATATATCATAGGAAAAATAGAGCACTGACCTGATTACTCGATTACCCACTACGGGTATCCACCATCTTAGCCATTATTTATGGCTAACATACACATCATAATCAAACATACTTAACAATATATAATAACAGGAGAATATGCGATAACTACTTTTGATTAGCACAATTGACTAAATCCGAAACCCACGCCTAACGATTTGCACCTTTGCGATTGTAGAACTCCTTCCTACACCACCTAAGTCAGAATCAGCTAACATTATATACCAAAATGGCCTATGGCCGAAAATCACTACTGCCTTACCTTACGGATCTAAATCCCAAAACCGCTCCTTGTAGTCGACAACTACTAGATCCCGAAGAAAACCTTCCAAATTTTGGCCATGGAATTCTAAAGGAGTTAGATTCCTATATTTCGACTAAAGAGAGATTGAAAATCAAATAATAGTTGATCTTACCTTTTTGGATGAAATCGGCAACACCCTTCCATCACAACAAAGATTCCGGCTTTGGAAGAATTTACGCTTTTGGTGCTATGAAGAATTGACTAGGTTGTATTGTGTTTTGGTTTTGAATAAAAGAGAGGAGGCTAGGGAATTGACTAGACAAAAGAAAGAGAAAGAAGAGAAGAGAACCCTAAGAATTTCGTGAGAGAGAGAAGAGAAGGAAGAAAATTAATGAGTAGCCATCCTTCCTTCCTTTTATAGACGAAATTATCATCTAAGGAATCCCTTACTTGGCCACCACTGATATGACTCATCCCGAAGCAAAGAGATTATACCCTTCAATTTCTCCTCAGCTGTAAAATCTAGGTCACCCATGATCCTCTCAGTCGATTCTAACCAATATTCTGCCGCACTGGGTGCCACTCCAGAAACTCCTCTAAATACCTCTGCTCCATTAGCCCGGAGTCGTTCAACCACAGATTTACGGGTTCCTGCACCCGCGCCCGCCACAGCAACTCGTTCCAATACCCGTAATACAGCTTGAGATACAACATCATTACCACCGGTCTGATCTTGAAACTCAGTTTCATGATCGAGAGATCCGACATCTCATTTCGGACCCATGTCCGGACCTCATTGGCTCGGATAAGGTCATCCTACCCTTCCACTACCACGCAGGCGGGACGTCCCGACCTCTTTTACTCATTTCTAACGATTGCGTTTATCTGTTTAAGAATTTTATGCATTAGTACTTGTTTCACTGGATTATCCGCGAAGAAATTTTATGATAAGAGTTTTAGGAGTGGTTCTTTTGTAATCATACATGCACATAGTTTTCCATTCATTCATTCAAAGAGATGTTGTAGTTTTCATTGTGATTGTTTTTCCACTACCCAGGGGTATTTTCGTAATTTATCCTATAGGGATATTTTTGTAATTTTCAAAAATAAAAGTCCTCGGATGATTTTGTCAAAAAGTATTTTGGAACTCTTAAATTCTCGGGGTATTTTGAAAAATTTTGAAATCCGGGGGTATTTCGATAATTTTGGACCTCAGGGGTATTTCGGTAATCTTCCACAAATCAGGGTGAATTTTGTAAAATTTAATAAATCAGGGATATTTCAAAAGTTGTAAAACTTTGAGGGCTCTTTTTGAGAATTGCATTTTTCCAAAATAGTGATGTTGCAAAATTTTGAAAATCAGGGTTATTATGGTAATTTTGTTGGTTAGGGGCAATTTTGTAATTTTCATAATCAGGGCATTTTCATAAAAATATTTTCAAAATTTGGTTCTAATTGATTTCACCAAAGAAGGATATTCTAAAAATTTTCTATTTGGAATTTTCATACGGAGGGTATTTTGGTAATTTTTCAAACTGAGGGGTATTTTGGTCATTTTTTTTAAAACAAGGTTTTAATTGCCTCAAAAACAAAACGGCTAGTCCCTTTCGGGTTTTAGTTATCAAGTTTATCCTGTGAGCGTGTTGTCTTAGCTGGGATGAACCGTCACTACGCACCATGTAGGATTCAAGTGAGTAGGAGGTGAGTCACTAGATCGCTAAATACCGTGCTCCCACCGAATCCAATCCTAGACATGCGTATAACGATTGCCACATCCCTTGCTCAGTGACAACTCACAGGGTTGTTTAGGGAATTATTAAATCTTATGCATGGTTTGTTGGGGTACACTAACCTTAGGGTTCAAAAATTTCTATTCTAATAGTCTACGTTCCCAACTTACCCTTCTACCCCTCATCAAATATTCACAAAGAAAATAGATAGAACTACTTACCTGGGCGGATAGGTGCCGGTGACTCGGTGCCATGCTGTTCAAACCATAAAACAGTTTCCCAAAGCATTTCAATAAGGCCTACTAATAAAAACAAACATTTTGGGCCTTGGGCCCCCATAGCCGAGTTTTGAACTGGGCTCTAATACCAAAAATGTAACACCCCAAACCTGGCCCATGAGTCCTGACCGGATCTAGTATGTCACGGAGTAAAATAGTTTGAATCCTTTTGAGTGTCTGGTGAAAACTTGTTAAAATGTGGCTAAGGTATTAAAACGGTGTTTGAAAACTCAGTTGGGATTTTTATAAACATGGTTGTGTTGATAAACCCTTTGAAAACGTTTGATCATGTAACATTTTAAAAATCGTCAAAGTTATAGTTGACTCGATTTATTTTTGTTACCCGATGGTAACATCTTTAAAAACCCGTAGAAGTTATTAGATGTGAAAAAAAAGTTACTTTTAACCGGTTCACTTAACATTTATAAACTTCGTTTGAACATAACATAAGTAAAATAAAATAAACATCCAAATAATAAATAGCGGCCTTATTACAACCCAGAATAAAAACTTAGAAAAATAAAGAATAATAACGATAACAAATTAAGATCAAATCCAAAACTAAGGGACAAGCATGGCCGCCTCGAGTCCTCCCCGGCTCCATCTCCGCGATCTACTCATCCGCAAAATAGTAAGGGAAGGGTGAGTCACCAAGACTCGATGTGTAAATCCCCACCAAGATTATTAATGAACATGCAAATATGCAACCCTACTAACCATCCGCACTCCTTAACTACCCGTGTGGTCAAAACCCTTTGGTGGTCAAAACCATCGGTGACTAGTGTCACAATTTAAATGATGGGGCCAACCCATCGCGTGGTCAAAACCATCGATAACCATAGGTCACAAATATCATAATGTGGTCAAAACCTTTGGTGGTACCAAACCATGGGACTTAGTCACAATTATCATCGGTGTGGTCAAAACCTTTGGTGACCAAGTCACAATAGATCTGATGGGGCCAACCCATCTTGTGGTCAAAACCACTGGTGACAGTCCATAAAAATCATCCCCCTCCTCTCATCAATCCCACCATCATCATGCTTACATAACAATATCATAATCCCATATATTATGCATTATGTACAACATATCATTTAACAGCATATGATGGCAAGCTCAATCATATATCATAGATCACAAGTTAGGGGACTTACCCGGAAACCATGATTATGCCACAAGATAATTACTACCAAAAAGATTAAAAAGACAACAATATGGCAATGTGAATTAATAAAGTGTGTAAAGAGTTTTACACACCTGTCACTACCGAAATTCCTAGATCCCGAAGATCCGATCTATGACGCTAGATTCTTGACCCTATAATTGGCCAACAATAGGGTTAGGGACTTAGGCCTATTCGGCCAAACCAAATAATACCAAAGGCTCTTGCGGCACTTACCTTAAACGGATTTGATTTCCAAACAAATCCTGAAGCCTTAATTAGCCCCTAAATCCATGGCACACATTAGTTTCGGCATTTAAACATAAAATTTTTAACAAATGGCCCTTGGCTGAATGATGTATAAGCCTTACCATCACTTACCAAAATAATTCGAAATCCTGGAAGCTTCCTTCAATCGGCTATGGCCTCCCTACAATCGGTTTAAACATTCATAAGAGTCATAGGCCATTCGGCCATAATCTTTGAACCTAAAGAGGTATTGCCTTACCTTGATAATTATATCGGCCTTAAACACCACAAGTCAGCACCACTTGGTGTTGTGAGGGGTTTGGCTACCTTTAAGGAGGAGAAAAAACAAGACCTTTCTTTAAGGGGATTCGCTAATCACAAGTGGAAGAATGGAATTTGAGAAGAAGAAAGGGTAGGTTGGCTAAGAAGAAGCAAGAGGAGAGAAGAGATTTGAAAAATTTGGCAATATGCCTAGGGAGATTTCGGCCAGCAGCTATTGAAGAGAAAAAGAAAAGAAATTTGATGGATTTTCGGCACTCCCTTGCTATATCAAACCCGATTATGGACAGCCCCCCAAGGAGTCCTAAAGTCGGCCATCACCGCCCCCTCTTTGTGATAATTCCAGCCTTTAATTATCAAAAATAAAGCAAGGTTTATCTTTCATCTTTATCTCCTAGCCACACTTCAACAATTTAAAAGCAAATAAACTACTAACAACTACCCCTTCCAGCCGAATATGTGCAGAAATTAAGCTTTATCCTCATCAATTTAAGAGTCCATCATGCAGCCATCAACTCCCTTTCCATGCACGCTAGCTTGCATAAAAAAAAAAACCAATTACTGCTTCTTAGGAACTGTCGCAGCCCCTTTTTCAACGCCCGATGCCATTCCTCCCAATTGACTTTCATGTCATAAAACCTCACAATTTAATTTTAAGGCCTTCCTAGGCCAATTCCCTTCCTAAAACAAAAGAAAATAGAATTCCCCAAGGCACAACCTCAGCAGTTCGAACCCAAGACCTGCTACCTCTAAGCCCTTAAGTGGCACCCCAAGCCACTCCACCAAACGTCTTTCAGGTCCATACCTTACCCACAAAATCTGTTAAGGCCTTCCAACTTAGCCCCTTTCTATGACCCAAAATGCCCACAAATTATTCTTAAGGCCTCCTCAGCCTAATTTCCTCTTTTTACACTTAAATCCAAAAATTTTCCAAAGCTTCCCTTTTTATCCTAGAATTTTAAGAACCCCTAAAACACATCCAACCACTCTTAAAGCCTACTAACTCATGAATTATGCACGAACGCATAACCCCTAATCTAGGATGTTACATCTATTCCGTTAGACCTCTATTCAATTACAGCTCTATTCCATTACAGCGAACCAAACGTGGTGTAAGTGTGGGGGTATTTGATAAACCATAAAAGTAACATATTTTAACCCCATATTTAGCATGCTTTTGGATGATTTAGCCCTTGATTTATGTAAAAAGGTGCTTTTAATCTTTTCTTTTCATGTTTATACTCAGGAAAGCACCCGAGGATGAAAAGAACGAGAAACGGGCTTAAAATGGGCCAAATTGGGCCAAAGAGGAAATCGACACGGCCTGGACTTTAAGCCACACGGTTGTGCCTCGTCAAATTACATCACACGGCCATGCCCCAATCGACAGAACAGAGACACAGCCTGAAGATGATTTACACGGGCGTGTGCCATGGGCGTGCCCCTGCTACGAGAATGAGCAATTTCACTCGGATTTGGATGCTTGAAGCCAAAGAAACATACTCCTAAGTCCACTTAAACATCCTAGGAGGAATTCTACTTGAATTCAGATATTTAAGAGCCAAGTAAAGCATCTCAAAGCCTATATAAACACCCAAGGTAGTAACTAAAATGGGGAGTTCGGTAGAAGCCGAAACAGGAGGCAGAGTTTTCTGCCAGAGCTTTTATTCAGGGAATTACTCGAAGATAGCCAGTTGATCCATCTCAAGAAGCCAGAGTTATACTCAAGAAGGAGGATCTCCTCTTCAATTCCTTCAGGGGGTTTTAGGGATTTCTTTTGTTTTGTTTTATATTTTCTCTTGAGATGTTTTATTATTTAGTTATGAACTAAAACCCTTCAGGTACCTGAAAGGGATGAAACCTATGATGGATTTTGTTATTTGATTTCTAAATTATATGAGAAGTACTTAGTTTGTTCTTAATTATGTTCCTTAATTTAATCTGATGTGCTTAGGTGGAGGAGGAATAGACCCTACCTAAGAGTAGATCTAGCATAATTGAGCGGAGTTGATCGGGCGCCTAGAGATAGGGTTACGAGATTTTTTCGGATTAGGGTGAAACCTAATATGGGAATCCACTGATCGATTTACTGCTTCCTTAGGGGGTTAAGAGAATGAGAGTTCCACTAATTAACCTAAGGTTAGACGTTATTCGCCTCGGGAGAAGGTTTAATATAGGTTAGGGAGTCTCATGGATCAAGCTAAGTAAAGAAATCATATGGTTTGGGGAATAAATGATAAGTGAAGTCATAGGTGGATTCTTCCTGAGGGCATCGTCTTCATCAACTGAGTTTTCCTAAAGTCTTTCTCCAATTCATTCTTTTGTCTTTACATTTAGTTTAAGTATTTCATTTAGTATTAGATAAATCAACCAATCACTCTATATTTCAGGCTAAATAATAGAAAGAAAGTGAGTAGTAGTACTTTTAGGTTCCCTTGGGTTCTATAAGATATTCTTGCCTAAACTATACTAATGTTCGATAGGTGCACTTGCCTCTATCGTTGTCATAGTTAGTTTATAGGTTCGATCATTCTTTTTATAAATTTTAAAACTTGACTATTTGACACGATCATTGATCATACAATTATAGTGGTAAGCCAAATCCTTTGTCATTAGACAATCCATATTTTTTTTTACGAAATATCATTTTGACTAAAATCTTATTCAATGGAGGCAAGCGATATCAAATCGAAAGGGGTAGCTATTGGAGATCGAAAAGGGGTGGATTTACAATCCCTACTCCTAAATTCAAACGAAGGGCGGTATCGGCAGTTCGAGATTTTCCACCGGGTTGTGGACCATCATCCAGGGAGAATCGTCAAATCGTGGTTGGTCACGATTTCGAGGGTAAACACTTTAAATCGTTTATTTCAGATTTTGATTATTAAAATCACGTATGTCGATTAATCGAGTGTTACAATATCTTAGGTGTCGACGAGCAAGAAGGCTTAGTGCTTACCGTAATCAGGTGTGTAATCTCACACCGTTATCCATGGATTTTAAGATTGATATCCTATTGGAAATAAATTGCTATGACTAAAAACGTAATAGGGCGTAAACCGAAAAAATTGGCCTAAGATACACTATTTTGATAAAATTGACAAAATCAGTAATATCATTGTGCAAATAACAAAAAACCCTTAAAGGGCTGAAGTACGAAATTGCCTTAATGGGCCGAATTTATATAATACTTATGGGTCGATTTGATACATTGCTTAATGGACCGAATTGATAAATTGCTTAATGGGCCGAATTGATATATTGCTTAATGGGCCAAATTGATACATTGCTTATGGGCCGATTTGATACATTACTTAATGGGCCGATTTGATAAATTGCTTAATGGGCCGAATTGATATATTGCCTAATGGCCCGATTTGATAAATTGCTTAATGGGCCGATTTGATTAATTACCTTAATGGGCCGATTTGCAAAGTGTTAATGGGCCGAACTTTTGTCTAAATTAATTATTGTTGATATATTTGTAAATATCACGATTTGCTATGTATGTTGCATTTACATGACTTTGCATGGGATGGGAAAATGTTGAATAGAAGTGATTCTGGTGGCACTGCCACAATTATGTTTGATAATTTGATTCACTCTAATTCTGGCGGCTTGTCCACAATTTGAATATATTATAAATGGCTAAATGCCTGCGATTGGTGTGTTTGGCGGGGTGGGTTGATTTGATCCCCACAGGTGTGATGGATGGTACGGGTGGTGTGTAACGGATGGATTATTAGGTTGGTTTGGGATTGCATTACATTCATATGATATATAATTGATACATTATTTTGTAAAAAGGGGCTTAGGCCCAAGATATTGCTAAATGGGTTTCAGGCCCAGTGGACAACAGTAATGGGTTTATGCACTGAGTTCTAGTAATTCACCCCGTTTTCCTTATCCCTTTTAGGTAATACTCAGTGACGTGAACTTGGGCCATGAATGACTCGGTGGAGGCCATACTTCAGAAATGGTTTATTTGGACTTTAGACTTCTTCCTCGTTTATTTTATTACTTTACTATTTTAGGTTAAATGTTGTAATAAGACCTCTGGTTTATTTTATATTGCTTTATGTTTGACGTATTTATATTTTGCTCAAATTACTTTAAATGGGATTTTTCTAAAAACTCAAATAAAGATTTTCTAAAATGGATTTACAAATGGATTTCATAATAAACTTACATCAATATTTTTAACTTGGAAATTTTTCTCAAATTTTCATCAATGTTTTCAAAAGGTACGGTTTATAAAATCATTAGTTCAAATTTGTTGATTTATCAATCTATCTTCGAAGTTAGTAACATTTTGTCAAATAATTAAAAAAATTATTTTTCTTGATTTTTAACAAATCAATATCTGTTTACGTACGAACGAAAAGGGCTTAAAAATATTTTCTCAGGTGACATGTCAGATCAGGCCTTAACGCATGGGCCGAGTTTGGGGTGTTACATTTTATGGTATCAGAGCCCAGTTGTAAAACTCGACTGTGGTTTGGGTTCAAAAATATTTTCCAAATCAGTTTGAATTTTAAGAATACATGTTTTTAAAAGAAGTATGGCATCACGAGTATCCGGCATCAAGTCAAGTAAGTATATGTTACCATTATATAATTATGGTTATTGTGAAATGATGGTAGGAACACTCTAGAACTTTTAGTTTTAGGTGTTGAAACTATAGAGATTGAGACTATAGGATGCGCTTGCGAAAATGACTTTACTTCTTATATTTCATAAAATATTGTTTAATAAACAGAAATAGTATACTGATTCATAAGTCTCTTAATCAGATTAAATCAAATTATTCAATATGAGCGCTAGAGGACATGGACGTGGTAGACGTGGCCGTGGTAGAGGCCGAGGCACTAGAGTTGTGTCTGAGGCATCGGGACATATGCCAAAATGGGCCTTTTCGTCACACCGTGATCAAGTCGGGTCACATGATCGTATGAGGAAGGACGACGACGCTCTATCCCAAGCAATGTTGCGAGTCTTGGAAAGGGTTGTTGCAGTAAGAATTGGGCCAGCAGCTCGTGGTTCAATTTCAAAATGACTTAGATCGAATGGTGCTGAGGTTTTTAGGGGTATCTCGGGTGTGGCCCCAAATGTAGCGGAGTACTGGCTTGAGGCTGTGGAGCGAATCATGGACGATCTGGATTGCACCACCGAGCAGAAACTGAAAGGAGTTGTGTCATTATTGAGAGACGAGACGTATCAATGGTGGCTCACAGTTCAGGAAGGCACTCAGGCCGATCGTATCACCTGGGATTTCTTTAAGACTGCATTCCAAGGAAAGTATGTCGGGGCTAGCTATGTGGATGCCCGAAGGAAGGAATTCCTAAATTTGGTTCAAGGAGGAAAGTCTGTGGCAGCATACGAGGCAGAATTTCTACGTCTGAGTCATTATGCCTGGGAATAGTGCCGACTGACTACGAATGCTGTATCCATTTTGAGGGCAGGTTCCGTGATGAGTTACGGGTACTGATAGCCCCACAAAAGGAGAGAAATTTTGCTACTCTGGTGGAGAAAGCCAAGATAGCTGAAGAGGCAAAGCACTCGGAGCGGCAAAACTGAGACAATGATAGGGGCAGAAGCAAGAGAGACTTTAGGTATTCAGGTCCTGCTAGAGGGTTTCAGAAGAGGCCCAGGAATGAGAAGCCAGCTCGAGCTAGAGTACCAGCTGCTACCAATCAGTTATAGCCATGTACGGATTGCGAAAAACGACACCCGAGTAAATATTGGAAGAGAATCGGTGGTTATTTGAAATGTGGTTCCAAGGACCATCAGCTTAGATATTGCCCTCGACAGACTGCTCAGGCTCAAGATGTTCGTAACTACGATGCATAGCTAGCTAGAGGCACTCAGCAGACACCGACAGGTCGTGGGTCAGGTCGAGGTGGTAATGGCGTAGGACAAGGTCAGGGTGCACGGGGTAGAGGTACTTGTAATAGGGGCAATGCGGAGGCAAGACAGCCAGGGTTGGTCTATGAGGTCAGACGCCAAGAGGATGGCGATGCACCTGATGTAATAACTGGTACATTCTTCATATATGATATACCTGTTACTACTTTTATAGATATCGAATCCACCTATTCGTATGTTGCTTGTGCTATATCTGGAAATCTAAACATTAGATCTGAGATTACTGCTAGAAAAAAAGCTGTAATCAGTCCTTTAGGACGGTCAGTGTTAGTGAATAAATTATTTAGAGATGTGCCCTTAGAAATTTAGGGGGAAATATTTTTTGGCGATTTGATGGAACTGCCATTCGGCGAGTTCGACCTTATTTTGGGCATGGACTGGTTGGTGAAACACTGTGCAAACTTGGATTATGCTGCAAAGTAGATGGTGCTAAGAACTTCGGAGGATAAGGAAGTGATGATGATAGGTGAAAGAATAAATTATATGTCTAATGTGGTATCTGCTTTAAAGGCAAAAAAGTTGCTGCGAAAGGGGTGTGGAGCATTCATAGCCTTCATTAGTGCTTTGGATGCCAAGGAATTGTCGGTGGAAAGTGTTAGAATGGTGAAAGAGTTTTCAGACGTCTTTCCCGAGGAACTTCCAAGATTGCCTCCAGATCGAGAGGTAGAGTTTGGCATTGAGCTATTGCCAGGAACGGCTCCGGTGTCCATTGCTCCTTATAGAATGGTGCCGAAGGAGTTAGCGGAGCTTAAGGCTCAAATTTAGGAGTTGTTGGATCGGGGATTCATTCGACCGAGTGTGTCACCGTGGGGAGCGCCAGTCTTGTTCGTCAAGAAGAAGGATGGGTTGATGCGTATGTGCATCGATTATAGATAGTTGAATAAGTTGACGATCAAGAACAGGTATCCATTGTCGAGAATCAACGATCTGTTCGATCAATTGCGAGGAGCTTCAGTTTTCTCAAAGGTAGATTTGAGATCGGTTTATCACCAACTTAAGGTCAAGGAGGCAGATATTCATAAGACTGTGTTTTGAACTCGCTATGGGCATTACGAGCTCTTGGTGATGCCATTTGGGTTGACTAATGCACCAGCTGCATTTATGGACATGATGAATTGGGTCTTTCAACCCTATTTAGATCGGTTTGTGGTGGTGTTCATAGATGACATCTTGGTGTACTCGAAGAATGAAGAAGAGCATGATTCGCATCTACGGATAGTATTGCAGATATTAAAGGAGAAGCAACTTTATGCCAAATTCAGCAAGTGTGAATTTTAGCTGAAGGAAGTGACCTTTTTTGGGCATGTTGTGTCGGCCGAAGGAATTAAAATTAATCCCCGAAAGGTTGAGGCTGTGTTAGATTGGAAACCACCGAAGTTAGTGGCTAAAATTTAAAGTTTCCTAGGGTTGGCTGGTTACTACAGATGTTTCGTTGAGGGGTTCTCGTTGATTGTTGCACCCCTAACTAAGCTGTTGCGCAAGGGAGTACCATTTGTGTGGTCAGATCAGCAGTAAGAGAGCTTTTAGAAATTGAAGAAGATTCTAACAAAAGCGCCAGTATTGATTCAACTTGAGGCTAGAAAAGAGTTTACTGTTTACTGTGATGCGTCACACACGGGCTTAGGATGTGTGTTGATGCAAGGAGGTAAAGTGGTGGCTTATGCATCTAGTCAGCTAAGGCCACACGAAGTGAACTATCCTACTCATGATTTGGAGTTAGCTGCAGTGGTGTTTTCTTTGAAGATTTGGAGACACTATTTGTACGGTGAGAAGTCGATTATTTATACGGATCATAAGAGTCTAAAGCACCTCCTTACCCAAAAAGAGTTGAACTTAAGACAGCGGAGGTGGATAGAACTGTTGAAAGATTATGACTTCTCAATCGAGTATCATTCCGGAAAGGCTAACGTGGTGGCAGATGTGTTGAGTCGTAAGGTGATATCAGATTTGAGAGCGATGTTCTCTCATCTCAGCCTGTATGAAGATGGTAGTCTACTAGCCGAACTTCAGGTAAAGCCTACAAGGGTAAGTCACATTAAGGAAAAGCAGTTATTAGACGAAAGGTTGGGTTCCTTACTTTAGCAAGTGGAAGGTGGTGTGATATGGGATTTTGTATTGAATAGTGATGGAGTATTGTGTTTCCGCGAAAGAATTTGTATGCCCAAAGATTCAGAATTAAGACAAATGGTTCTGCGTGAGGCGCATAGAAGCCCATATGTAACACTCCAAACCCGACCCACGAGCCTTGACCGGATCTGGTATGTCACTGCGAAAAACATTTAAAAAGAATTTGACTTAAAGGTGAAAACGTATAAATTTATATTCTTTGGAAAAACATTGTATAATTAAAAGCCCATAAAAAAATTTAGTTGTTATAAAATATCCGATTTGAAAACTTTATTATATATTCTAAAGATGTAAGTTGCCGAAAATAAGAACATTTTCAAATAATAATTTAAACGCCAATCCAACCAAGCCATCGTAAAAATCCTTAAATACTTTAGGAGGCCCTTATTACATCAAATAAATTATCTTCCGCATGGGCCACCTCGTATCTACTCCAACCCGGTCCAAGTTTTATGCATCACCTGTAATGTTGGTGAAAATTTGGGTGAGTCACACAGACTCAGTGTGCAATTAGTCCACTGAATTCCACCCACATGTCAGATATTAACGCAACATTATTCACATAATTTCACTTATTGGCTTGGCCCATAACCATATCACATTCTTATAATAGGGTAATTAACCACATGTTTCCACATACTGGGCTTGGCCCATTACCACATTAATTCACAAACAAAATTATGCAATTATGAAACCCAACCCAGCCTAGGGTCCATCCTCTACACACCCCCGTATCCAGCCTACCACACACCAGGGGATTTTTAAATCACCCTCTCATTTTTCCTCCAATATGGCAACAAATGCCGTCCACACGAACTTAATCGCAATTAGTCCACAACGCGACCTTAGTCAGCGCCAATCCACGATGTAGCCGAAGTATCATCAAAACCACGATGAGCACAAAGCCATCAATAACCACAATATGGCACATAGCCTATATCAATCACGATGAGGCACAGAGCCATTCATCAAACCACGTACTCGAAGTACACCCTGTCCTTCTTTCATATCCCACCCATGCACATGCAACATAAAATAGTGCCATGCATGTACATGTTATTTCGCATATTATCACATATTCATAACAATAGTCACATTTCATCAGATTCGGTACTTACCGGATTATCGACATACCCCTTGAGGGTATCCTCATCACAATTTCCATTGCACTAGTTAGCTCATTCATAACACACATACAAATATCACATACAATCATAAACCCGAAAAATAGTAGGCTAACTACACACCTGCCTATTAGCGAAATTTCGAACCACTCGAATCTAACATGATCTCGAAACGTGGTTTTTCTTTCTCCCTAAATGCCGATTTGGTCTCCTACCAAAATCCCGAATCACACTCTGAGTTCCCTTTGCAATCGGCCACCCACTGGTACCTACAAATAATTAGCCTTCGGCTATTGAACGAATATGGAGTAGATCTAAACTTACTAAGTATCCTCATCAAACGATCTAGAATCCAAGCCCTGTTACCTCGTCGATTAGCCCTAAAAATCATAATACACAATCGGTCACCACTTAAACCCATAATATGGCCTATGGCCGAATGTTATCAATCACTTACCTTGATGTTCCAAAACCCGATAGATCTCTTTTAAGGCTCCTTAGCGTCGGCTACACACAAAAGAACACATAATCATGGCTTAAAGAATATTCAGCCATCCCTAGGCCTATCCTCATGATTTCAGCACACTAGTAAAAAGAGCTCAAAACCGAATGATAAAGAAAGAACTTACCACTACACGTTAAAGAGAATAAAAGATCACAAGCACGTAGTAATGACCCTCCAATAAAGATTTGACTATGGTGTTTGAGACTTTTAATAATAGAGAAATAGAGTAGAAAATGAGGCTATATGGTTCGGCTATGGCCTTTAAAAAGTGGGTTAAAATATTCGGCCACAAGAGAGCAAATGGGGAGAAGAAGAATAGCCTTAAGTGTTTTCGGCACAGAGAGAAAATGAGATGAAAGAACCTAATTTTCGGCACAAAGAAAATTAAAGAAGAAAAAAGATAACAAAGATGATCACTCCCCCTATTTATACTACACAAAACCGAAATGGTCATCCAAGAGATCCCCCTTAGCCATCCAACTCACATATTCATCACAAATCCCACAATTTCCTCTTTATTTCCTCCTAATCTTCCTCCTATTCTTCTTCCTAATTCCTTCCAAAATAAATTCTACCAACTCCCCTAGTCCATGAAACCGTCCATGTTCATGGAAAAATGCCATTAAAAGTTTCCAAACCTCATCCCTTAATACATGCCTTTTGTCCCTTATCATACCATATTTTCTTGATTCCATACCTTAACTAATAACTTGCCTTATTCCTTTAGTCTATTATCCATAAATGATAAAATCCAACCTTATCTTAATTAGAGTTGGTGACACATGTCATACACATGCAAAAATAAAAGTCACCTTATTGCCATTCATGGGATTCGAACATCTTCCCTCATGCAATTACTCATGCGCCAACACCACTTTACTACTAGCTCATTTATGCTAACATTAAACACTTAAATTAACTGAAGCATCATAATCACTTGATCCACTTCACTAAATTCTCCATACTAAAAATTATTCTAAACCAATTAATTCCAAGCCTTCTCATGACTGTATTAGGCATACAACAAAATTATATCCGAGCTAACACAATCAACAAGATGATACTCAAATTTTTCCCAAAGCCCAAGGCCCAATCCTACTAGGCCCAATTTCAAGATATTACAATTTTACCCTCCTTAAAAATAATTTCATCCTCAAAATTACTTACTAACTAACAATCGTCCGTCCTAACTCACCACACTATGCTACTGGTGCGCACTCTGATTTAATAAAACTAGCACATTTCTTTTGCAAAATCCCAAAGTTCACAGTCAATATTCCATATACTTCGCTAACATCACAAGAATGAACTAGCTTTATAACAACCAAAGTAATAAAGAAATTCCGAGATTAAGGAACATACCGATCCTATCTCGGGCCAACTTCCTCCTTGCTATGATCGATTGCCTAAGCCAACCTTGGTTGCCTTGCATCCGCATACCTTCAACACCTCGATTGGTGTTCCACGTCCTTGGACTCATGTCCTATCCATCACTTGAGGACATTTCTTAACCAAATGAGCCTTAGACCCACATCAAAACATTCCTTGCTATTTCCCCAACATTCTCCTACATGAGCTCTCCCACATTGGGCACATAGGCGACTCGATTCTCCATAGAATCGGTACAAGTACATATGTCAAATTCTCAATCCTTGGCCTTTTCCAAAAACCTTCAGATGATTCTGACGATCCAAAACTTCTCTTATTCCAGTTCCTATTCTTTTCTCGGTTTTGCCTCACAGTCTTCTTAACTTCTTCAGCTATCCGAGCTTTCTCTACTAGAATTGTAAAATCTCATTCTCTCTGCGGAGCGATTAACACTCGCAGCTCATCCCGCAATCCATCTTCGAATCGGACACACCTTTCGTAATCAGTGGCCACGATTCCTTTAGCATATTGACTTAACTGTACAAATTCTGCTTCGTACTCCGCTACCGGCATACTTCCTTGTACCAAATTTAGAAACGCCTTCCTTTGCGAGTCTAAATAACTAGCTCCAACGTATTTTCCTTCGAACTTAACCTTAAAGTACTCCCAATCTACTCGATCTACAGGGGTACCTTGTCTAACAGTGAGCCACCATCGATAAGCTTCATCCCGGAGCAACGAGACAGCACCTTTCAACTTTTCTTCCGCCGTTAGATCCAAATTATCCATAATCCTTTCACCTGCTTCTTGCCAATACTCCACCATGTTCGGAGCTACACCAGACACTCCTCTAAAAACCTCGGCTCTGTTTGACTTAAGTCTTTCAGGCACTGATTTCTGAGCTGCATTGCTCACATTAGCTCCTGCCACCCGCTCTAGCACTCGCAACATGGCCAACAATACTGCGTCATCTCCTCCAGTCTGATCTTGATCCTCTGCGCCCACTGCTGGCGACGGCACATCATTTTCTGACCCATGGCCAAACCCTACTAGTTCTGATACTGACATTCTACCTCGACCACGTTCACTAGAACTCATTACTAACGTCGCGATTTAATCTGATTAAAAAGTTTTATGCATTAGTACTTTGTTCCACTGTTTATCCACGAACAGTTTTATGAAAAGGAGTTTAATAGTGGTTCTCTCGATCAAACAAAGTCTCAGTTCAAGTTCACTATTCTAATTTAGAGATTCACATTCACATTCACATTCATCCATCTCGATAGAGACACATTCATTCACAACATTCACTTCACTACTTTGGGCATTCCTGATCATTCCCCACCCAGGGGTAATTTCGTCATTTTTCCTATAAGGGTATTTAGGTAATAAATCGGGGTCAATTCAAAAATATTTTACAAATCAAAGGCATTTCAAAATTTACAAAACCTCGGGGGTTATCTTGAAAATTTATTTTCCAAATCAGAGGTGTTGCAAGAATTTCAGAAATCAGGGTTATTTTGGTAATTTTGGAAGTTAGGGGCATTTTCATAAATTTTCCCAAATCAGGTGGTATTTTTGTAAAATAGGGTTTCTGATATTTTGTAAAGCAAGAATATTTTAACATAAGTCGAGGGTATTTTTGAAAATCCTAGTAACTAAGGGGTATTTTAGAATTTACAACATAGGGGCATTTTTGTAATTTTGTAAATCAAAGATATTTTGGAAAAATTCTCAAAAATACTCATTCTACAAATCAAAGGGGTAATATAGTGATTTTAAAAACTAGGGTTTTTATAAAAATTTAGGCTAGTTCCCTTTCGGGTTTTAGTTATCGGTTTAGCCCGTGAATAAGTCCTCTTGGTTAGGGTGAACCGTAGCTACGCACCAGGTAGGATTCGAGTAAAGATGAGTTGAGTCACTAGGACTGCTTAAATACCAAGCTCTTATCGAATCCACTCCTAGACATGCACACAATGGTTACCACACCTTAACTCGGTGACTTAGTTCACAGGTTTGCTTGATTGTCCTTAGGTCTTATGCATGTGTTTGAGTGTACTAGCCCTAGGGTTCAATAGCACTAATCTTCTAATCTTCGAGCCCAAATATGCCCATAACATTCACATATAAATAACTTCAATAGTCAGAGGTACTTACCTGGTGGACTTTGGCCTGAGATACAGTGCCATGCCGAATAAAATCGAAAAATTTATGAAAGCCCAAATCTTTGAAAAGCCCATCTTAAAAAATGTTTTGGGCCCAAAACCCTCAAAGTCGAGTTTTGAACTGGCTCGATACCAAATTGTAACACCCCAAACTCGGCCCACGAGCCTTGACCGGATCTCGTATGTCACCGTGAAAAACGTTTGAAAAGAATTTGACTTAAAGGTGAAAACGATAAATTTATTGTCTTTGGAAAAACATTGTATAATTAAAAGCCCATAAAAAATTTAGTTGTTATAAAATATCCGATTTGAAAACTTTATTATATATTCTAAAGATGTAAGTTGCCAAAAATAAGAACATTTTCAAATAATAATTTAAACGCCAATCCAACCAAGATATCGTAAAAATCCTTAAATAATTTAGGAGGCCCTTATTACATCAAATAAATTCCCAAATACTGATAATATAAAATTCGTAAATCAATTAAATTATCTTTCGCATGGGCCACCTCGTATCCACTCCAACCCGGTCCAAGCTTTATGCATCACCTACAATGTTGGTGAAAATTTGGGTGAGTCACACAGACTCAGTGTGCAATTAGTCCACTGAATTCCACCCACATGTCAGATATTAACGCAACGTTATTCACATAATTTCACTTATTGGCTTGGCCCATAACCATATCACATTCTTATAATAGGGTAATTAACCACATGTTTCCACATACCGGGCTTGGCCCATTACCACATTAATTCACATACACAATTATGCAATTATGAAACCCAACCCAGCCTAGGGTCCATCCTCTACACACCCCCGTATCCAGCCTACCACACACCAGGGGATTTTTAAATCACCCTCTCCTTTTTACTCCAATATGGCAACAAATGCCATCCACGTGAACTTAATCGCAATTAGTCCACAACGCGACCTCAGTCAGCGCCAATCCACGATGTAGTCGAAGTATCATCAAAACCACGATGAGCACAAAGCCATCAATAACCATGATATGGCACATAGCCTATATCAATCACGATGAGGCACAGAGCCATTCATCAAACCACGTACTCGAAGTACACCCTGTCCTTCTTTCATATCCCACCCATGCACATGCAACATAAAATAGTGCCATGCATGTACATGTTATTTCGCATATTATCACATATTCATAACAACAAATACATTTCATCGATTCGGATTTACTTGGATTATCGACATACCCCTTGAGGGTATCCACATCACAATTTCCATTGCACTAGTTAGCACATTCATAACACACATACAAATATCACATACAATCATAAACCCGAAAAATAGTAGGCTAACTACACACCTGCCTATTAGCGAAATTCTGAACCACTCGAATCTAACACGATCTCGAAACGTGGTTTTTCCTTCTCCCTGAATGCCGATTTGGTCTCCTACCAAATTCCCGAATCACACTCTGAGTTCCCTTTGCAATCGGCCACCCACTGGTACCTACAAATAATTAGCCTTCAACTATTGAACGAATACGGAGTAGATCTAAACCTACTAAGTATCCTTACCGAAACGATCTAGAATCCCGAAGCCCCTGTTACCTCTATCGATTAGCCCCTAAAAATCATAATGCACAATCGGTCACCACTTAAACCCATAATATGGCCTATGGCCGAATGTTATCAATCACTTACCTTGATGTTCCAAAACCCGATAGATCTCTTTTAAGGCTCCTTAGTGTCAGCTACACACAAAAGAACACATAATCATGGCTTAAAGAATATCCGGCCATCCCTAGGCCTATCCTCATGATTTCAGCACACTAGCAAAAAAAGCTCAAAATCGAATGATAAAGAAAGAACTTACCACTACACGTTGAAGAGAATAAAAGATCACAAGCACGTAGTCGACTGCCCCTCCAATAAAGATTTGACTATGGTGTTTCAGCACTTTTAATAATAGAGAAATAGAGTAGAAAATGAGGCTATATGGTTCGGCTATGGCCCTTAAAAAGAGGGTTGAAATATTCGGCCACAAGAGAGCAAATGGGGAGAAGAAGAATAGCCTTAAGTGTTTTCGGCATAGAGAGAAAATAAGATGAAAGAACCCAATTTTCGGCACAAAGAAAATTAAAGAAGAAAAAAGATAACAAAGATGATCACTCCCCCTATTTATACTACACAAAATCAAAATGGTCATCCAAGAAATCCCCCTTAGCCATCCAACTCACATATTCATCACAAATCCCACAATTTCCTCTTTATTTCCTCCTAATCTTCCTCCTATTCTTCCTCCTAATTCCTTCCAAAATAAATTTGGCCAACTCCCCCTAGTCCATGAAACCATCCATGTTCATAGAAAAAATGCAATTAAAAAGTTTCCAAACCTCATCCCTTAATCCATGCCTTTTGTCCCCTTATCATACCATATTTTCTTGATTCCATACCTTAACTAATAACTTGCCTTATTCCTTTAGTCTATTATCCATAAATGATAAAATCCAACCTTATCTTAATTAGAGTTGACCGACACATGTCATACACATGCAAAAATAAAAGTCACCTTATTGTCATTCATGGGATTCGAACATCTTCCCTCATGCAATTACTCATGCACCAACACCACTTTACTACTAGCTCATTTATGCTAACATTAGACACTTAAATTAACTTAAGCATCATAATCACTTGATCCACTTCACTAAATTCTCCATACTAAAAATTATTCTAAACCAATTAATTCCAAGCCTTCTCAAGACTGTATTAGGCATACAACAAAATTATATTTGAGCTAACACAATAACAAGATGATACTCAAATTTTTCCTAAAGCCAAAGGCCCAATCCTACTAGGCCTAATTTTGGGATATTACACCATATGCTATGCACCCCGGGGGAAATAAAATGTATTGAGACCTTCATGAGAAGTATTGGTGGCCAGGGTTGAAACGAGAGATTACTGATTTCGTGATTAGGTGCTTAACGTGTCAACAGGTGAAGGCGGAACATCAATTGCCGTCGGGGTTATTACAACCGGTGAAAATTCCATTATGGAAATGGGAAAGAATAACCATGGGCTTTGTTAGTGGGTTAACCTTAACACCTACTAAGAAAGATTCCATTTGGGTAATAGTGGATCGGTTGACGAAGACTGCTTATTTCCTACCTGTTCGTACGAATTACTCATTGCAGAAGTTGGCCAAGTTGTATGTAGCAGAGATCTTGAGGTTACATGGGGTATCAATGTCTATTATATCAGACAGGGACCTTAGGTTTACATCATGATTTTGGAAAGCGTTACATGAAGCTTTGGGAACAAAGTTAAATTTTAGCACGACATTTCATCCTCAGACAGATGGTCAGTCGGAGAAAGTAATCCAAATTTTGGAAGACATGTTAAGGGGCTGTGTGATCGATTTCAGGGGTAGTTGGAAGGATTTTTCTTGTTGGCGAGTTTGCATCTGAGAAAAGCTATCAATCCAGCATCCAGATGGCACCCTACGAGGCGTTTTATGGTCGTAGGTGTCGTACTCCTACTTGTTGGACTGAGTTGGACGAGCATCAATTATTGGGTTCTGAGCTGATATCAGAGACGGAGGAAAAAGTAAAGGTAATTCGGGCATGGTTAAAGGAAGCTTCAGATAGAAAAAAATCATATGCGGATCTGAACCGTAAGGATATTGAGTTTGCAGTGGGAGATCAGGCCTTTCTAAAGGTCTCACCTTGGAAGAAGATCTTTAGATTTGGACGGAAGGGCAAGTTGAGCCCTAGGTTCATCGGGCCGTACCATGTATTGAAACGTGTTGGGCCAGTGGCTTATCAGCTTGAGCTACCTGCGGAGTTGAGTCAGATACATAGTGTATTTCATGTTTCAATGTTAAGGCGTTATCGATCGAATCTGTCTCATATAGTACCGGTAGAGGAAGTTGAGATAAGACCTGACTTGTCTTTTGAAGAGGAGCCAGTACGGATTTTAGATCGGGACGTTAAGGTGCTGAGAAGGAAGTCGGTACCATTAGTCAAAGTATTATGGCGTAATCACGGATCGGAAGAAGCTACATGGGAGCCTAAGGACGTGATTCGGCAGTAATATCCTCAACTCTTTTAATCAGGTAAATTTCGAGGATGAAATTTTCTTTAAGGGGGTAGAATTGTAACATCCTAAAATTTAGAATTTTATGTGTTGCATTATTTCTTGTGTTAAGCAAGTTAAAAATATTAATTGTGCGTGGTTAGGGGTCATGAGAAAGCTCGGGATTTATTTGGGCCCTAGTAAAAATTTTGTGTTTAAGTCTATTAAGGAGAGATGGTAAGTAACTTCAAGGCTTATAGAAATAAATGAGTAATGTGCTTGCATAAATGAGCAATAGGTAAAAAGGATATGGCGCCACATGATGGACTTTGAGGGAGGAGGTTCAAATGCCATAATGTACAAATTTTGACTATTATTTTTGCATTTTTTCCCTAAGTGTCGGCCAAGCTAGTAAATAAGGCAAGGTGGACTTTTTAATTTTGGCAAGGTGGCTAAGGAAATAAGGAAAGGTTGAGGGTAGGGAAAGAAATCAAAAGAAAATACAAGTATAGGGAACATGTTCGCCATTTTCAAGGGTGATGTTTTGGAAAGTTTTGATTGGCAAATTTTGACCTATTGGCCAAGGCATGGACAGTTTTGGCATAGAGAGGGCATAGCCGAATTTGCTTTGTTTTTCTTTGGAAAAAACTTTGGTGCTTGTTTTGGCTAAAATTCCTACTTGCAACCTTTTGTGTCATTTTCTCCAAATTGCTACTCTCATTGCCGAATCCTAAAACCATTAGTGAGTTTTAGTTTTTTTCTTTTCTTTCTTCTTTGCCGAAACCTCCTAGCACATTTGTGCATTTCTTCTCTTTTGTTTGGTCATGACATTCATCTCTTGTTCATTTTCCCTTGATAGCCGAATCATCTAGCATCCATCCATCCTTCTATTCTTTTCTTTTAATCATTTCTTCAATCCTTCCTCTTCTCAAAAATCGACATCACTTTAAGATCACATTTTCTTGTTTAATTTTCCTCCAAAGCCGAATATAGTATCATCCCATCTCTTCACTTTTTCTTTTCTTTTTGTTGTGGAAAATCTCTTTTTGACTGAGTTGGTAAGTGACTTATTATCCCTCTTTTCATTTCATTGTTATTTTCTTACTAGCCGAATATATGAGTTCATCATCATTCGGTTATTCTACTTTGTTTCTCTATCGAAATATCTCTCTCCATCACTCTCATGTTGTGATCAATATTTTTCTTCGTAGTGATATAGAGGGAGGCCGAATACCACAACATCGCTTAATCATCTCTAGTCATAGGACAATTGTGAGAAATGGGATTGTCATCGCTTAAGGTAAGGAAGTTCCTTCATAGTCCATTCGATATCTTCATTTGGTTATTGTGTTAATCGGATTGAAGGTTGGTTGATTGATATTGTTGGTAGGGTCTAAATCACTCGATCGATCGACTTGTTGATCATACAATTATAGTGGTAAGCCGAATCCTTTGTCATTAGACAATCCATATTTTTTTTAACGAAAAATCATTTTGACTAAAATCTTATTCAATGGAGGCAAGCGATATCAAATCGAAAGGGGTAGCGATTGGAGATCAAAAAGGAGCGAATTTACAATCCCTACTCCTAAATTCAAATGAAGGGCGGTATCGACGGTTCAGGAAATTCCACTGGGTTGTGGACCATCATCTGGGGAGAATCGTCAAATCGTGGTTGTTCACGATTCCGAGGGTAAACACTTCAGATCGTTTATTTTAGATTTTTATTATTAAAATCACGTATGTCGATTAATCGAGTGTTACGATATCTTAAGTGTCGACGAGCAAGAAGGCTTAGTGCTTACTGTAATCAGGTGTGTAATCTCACACCGTTATCCGTTGATTTTAAGATTGATATCATATTGGAAATAAATCACTATAACTAAAAACATAATAGGGCGTAAACCGAAAAAATTGGCCTAAGATACACTATTTTGATAAAATTGACAAAATCGGTAATATCATTGTGCGAATAATGAAAATACCCTTAAAGGTCCAAATTATGAAATTGTCTTAATGGGCCAAATTGATATATTGCTTATGGGCCGATTTGATACATTGCTTAATGGGCCGATTTGATAAATTGCTTAATGGGCCGAATTGATATATTGCTTAATGGGCCGAATTGATATATTGCTTATAGGTCGATTTGATACATTGCTTAATGGGCCGATTTGATAAATTGCTTAATGGGACGAATTGATATATTGCCTAATGGGCCGATTTGATAAATTGCTTAATGGGCCGATTTGCAAAGTGTTAATGGGCCAAACTTTTGTCTGAATTAATTATTGTTGATATATATGTAAATATCATGATTTGATATGTATGAGTCATTTACATGACTTTGCATGGGATGGGAAAATGTTGAAGAGAAGTGATTCTGGTGGCTCTGCCACAATTATGTTTGATAATTTGATTCACTATGATTCTGGTGGCTTGTCCACAATTTGAATATATTATAAATGGCTAAATTCCTGCGATTGGTGTGTTAGGCGGGTTGGGTTGACTTTCTCCCTACAGGTGTGATGGATGGTACGGGTGGTGTGTAGCGAATGGATTATTAGGTTGGTTTGAGATTGCATTACATTCATATGATATATAATTGATACATTATTTTGCAAAAAGGGGCTTAGGCCCATGATATTGCTAAATGGGTTTCAGGCCCAATGGACAACGGTAAGGGGGTTATGCACTGAGTTCTAGTAACTCACCCCGTTTTCTTTATCCCTTTCAGGTAATACTCAGTGACGTGAACTTGGGCCATGAATGACTCGGTGGAGGCCATACTTCAGAAATGGTTTATTTGGACTTTTGACTTCTTCCTTGTTTATTTTATTACTTTACTATTTTGGGTTAAATGTTGTAATAAGGCCTCTGGTTTATTTTATATTGCTTTATGTTTGACGTATTTATATTTTGCTCAAATTACTTTAAATGAGATTTTTCTAAAAACTCAAATAAAGATTTTCTAAAATGGATTTACAAATGGATTTCATAATAAAATTACATCAATGTTTTTAACTCGGAAATTTTTCTTAAATTTTCATCAATGTTTTCAAAAGTTACGGTTTATAAAATCATTAGTTCAAATTTGTTGATTTATCAATATATCTTTGAAGTTAGTAACATTTTTTCAAATAATTAAAACAAATTGATTTTCTTGATTTTTAACAAATCAATATCTGTGACTAATGTGACATGTCAGATCTGGCCTTAACGCATGGGCCGGGTTTGGGGTGTTACAAAAATTATCATACACTGTGACTAATGTGACTAAATGTAATTATATGTGTTTATATGTGATTGGCATGTTTCAGAAAATTGATATATGTATGCCTAAACGTTTTTATAAATAAGGTGTAAAAGAATGCATGGAATATGACTAAATAAGTGAATCATGACATTTAGTTAATGATGTTTTGGGATATGTTGTATGTTGTTTGGTTGATGCGTGATGACTTGTTTGCGTAGTGATTGTTTTGAGCATTCACGGTGTAACACCCCTAACCTGTATCCATCACCAGATTAGGGTTAAAGGCATTACCAGACAGATCGGAAACTTTTACATACATTTCATCGCAATCAAAGTGTCCCTTTTATAGGTCCCTAAACTCTTCAGCCCCATTCTTACTGTAACACTCCGAACCCGGCCCAAACACTACGACCAAATTCGGTATGTTACAGATGAAAACATTTTGAAAATCCCTGTTTAGCTGATTTAATTTAAAGTACAAATATACTGTCTTGTTTAAAACTATTGAGGTGCATGAAGAAAACAATACTTAACTTAGTTGTTAAAATTTATCAAGTCGATGGTTACCGATTTGGATGTACCGATGGCACGTAAAACATTTACGCTTGAATTTAAGAAAACTTGTGTAATCATTTTAAAGTCGTTAAGTGGTTTAAGCAAATTATCCAAACATGTAAAATAATAAAATAATCTTAGGAGGCCTTATTACAACTTGAACAAATAAAACCAAAATAAAATAAAAACAATTCAAAGTTCATCTAATCCATATTTTCTTTGCATGGCCACCTCGAGTCCATCCGGCTCCTTATCCGCGATCTATGAGTCACCTGAAAAATATTAAAGGAAAAGGTGAGTCACCAAGACTCAATGTGTAACCCTTTTCCCGGTTTAATACAACATCATACACACAAATCACAATCAAGTTTAACATGCACCCAACCTAACCATCCAAAACACCTTTTTCTACCCCGTGTGGTACCAAACCACGGTGGTGCCAAACCACCGGTGACTTAAAGTCATGATATCCATCAATATTGTGGTGCCAAACCACCGGTGGTGCTAAACCACTGGTGACCAAGTCACAAATAACAAGTTGTGGGGCCAACCCACGTGTGATACCAAACCGGCGTCAATCCCATAATATCATCGTGGGGCCAACCCTTTGTGGTGCTAAGCCACGGGACGAGACGCTATGAGGTGCCAAACCTCACGGTGACAAAAGTCACGAAATGTGGTACCAAACCACTAGTGTCCGTCGACACGAATATCACTTCCCCCTCCTCTCATTCAACCCACATCAATCAATGATATGCATAAAACAGGAATTATGCCCACATGTTTATTTAACAACATACACTGAATTTATCATCAGCCACATATTTATATGCCACAAATACCAAATATGTCATGCTTCCCAAGAGCATCATAAAGGAAACTCATAACAACAAGGACTTACCTGATTCCTTTCTTATACCATGATGGTATTAAATCCAAATCTACATCAATTCAGTTTAGCACACACAATGCATTTAGCACAGTTACGAGTTATAAAGTGTGTATGTACACACCTGTTCTAACGATAGCTCTAAATCCGAAGAGTCAATCGGTCACACAAGATCTTCTTGCCCTATATTCGCCATTACCCATGTTAGTGCCATTGACCATTCGGCCCAACCAAAATATACCCAAAGGGTTACGCATGAACCCGAAACCTTACCTATACGTCCTTTGAATACTAGCCACCACACCAAGTGTTTCTACTTCCCTATAATTGGCAATCACATACCCATATTAATAGCCTTCAGCTTTTTGATCATTAAAAGTATAGTCTATTAAAGTAGATCCTTACCACCACTTACCACCCGATTGCTGACGAATGAAGGCTTGGTTTGAATACCTCAAAATCCCGGAGCACCTAGACAGAATCGATTTTAACACTGATTAGCCACCAATATATTTCGGCTTTTCCCCTTCAACCAAGTCGACAAAGAGAAAGAAGAGAGGAGAGTTTCGGCTATTACTTACCTTCCCAATCGATTGGACAAAGAAATCCCGAAGAGTCTTATGCTTCCCCTAATATTCGGCCAAGGTGAGTTTAATGGGAGGAAAAGAGATTTTAGTCACCAAGATAGGAAGTAGATTCGCTAATAGGAAAGAAAATAATGAGAAAAGGGAGATAGGGTTTCGGTTTTGAGAAGAAAAGGAAAGAAATAGATTGAAGATGAGAGTGTAGAGGATTTGCAAAGGTCTAAGAAAAGAGAATGGTTTTCGGTTTTGAGAGATTGAGAAAGGAGAGAAAATCAAAGATGGAAGAGTTTGGGAATTTTGCTACTTACAAATGGAGAAAAGAAAAGACAAAAGATGGAGAGTATGCCTAAAGAGAATTCGCACTCCCCTATCACCTAGTCTCCTTGCAGTCCACTCCCTTCAACAAGGAGTTCAAATTTCGGCCAACACCTTGAATCACTCTTGGCCAATAGTTCAAAATAATTTGAATTTAACAAATGCCTACTTTTCTCCTTGCCACCCTTTAAAAATTATTCAACTTAATCACCAAATAAAATGCTAATAATATCCTTATTATCCATATTATCTGAAGTGTTTAAATTGAACACGCTCTCTCTCTTGTCAGTCAAAATAAAGAGTAGAAAGGGAATTCGCAACTCGAACACTAGCTCCCTTGCTCCCCTTGATGGCGTCAACTCTAGCCCTTAAGTGGCCTCCCTCTTGCCACTTTTCCAAGGCCTTTTTAGTGTCTAACATTCCCTCATTTAACTTGTAACCCCTACTTACTAAGGCTCCCTATCTTTAAAGCTTTACCAACAAATTTTCCTACCACTCGAGCCTACTCAAAGTTCATAACTAAGTCCTATTACACCACGAATAACATCACAGCAATCCAATCACAAGTAAAATAATTTAATCACAAATAACCCCCCATTTTAGGATGTTACACTTACGAATTTTGTCAACCGAAGGCTTGTTCAACAGATTCTAATTCATAGTCGAAGGCATAGCAGATGTCTGAGGGGGATTAACTGGTGGCGGAGGATGTGAAAAAGCCAGATTATCTCCTATAAATTGAGTGAACCATTCACTCATCATCTAGTAGAAAGCTTGTTTAGCTTCTCCCTCTTGACCGCTCGTAGCCGGTCTCGATTCAGATGGCGCTATCCCTTGCGCGAGAGCAGGCACATTACTTTTTACATCGTCAGCTACGGCTCTTTTGGGATCCATTACTATACGATAAACACATTTTATATGTCAGGATTCATCACACTATCACAGTTTAGATATATGGCATGTATAGCTAGACTCTCACATGCTACATTAGTTTGAGAATCGACTACACCGTAGCTCTGATACAAATCAAATGTAACACTCCTAACCCGCATCCGTTCCCAAATTAGGGTTAAAGGAATTACCAGACAGATCGAAAACTTTTACATACATTTTATACAACCATTCATCAATCATAATCAAAGTGTCCCTTTTATAGGTCAACAAGACCTTAACCATACTTTAGAATAGAGTCGGGACTAAACTAAATACCTACTAATATTCTCAAAATTTAAAACTCTTCTAAGTTACAGAGGTTACACGACCGTGTGAGCAAGCCGTGTGCATCCCACGGCTACTAGATACATCCATGTGTCCTGCCCGTGCCAAATCAGAGCATGTATACTGAATTTTCCACACGGCTATCAGACACGCCCGTGTGTCTTGGACGTGTAACATTAGGCTACCTACTGACTTACTCACATGGCTACTAGGCACGCCCGTATGCAATGGTCTGTACACTTAGGCTAGCTACTGGCATATACCCATGGCCACTAGGCACGCCCGTGTGCCACAACCATGTAGGCAAAACAGACCACTTGCAAGGTCAAAATGCCACCCACACTAGGGTTAATCCCTACAAGCAAATTACCAATTCATTTCATACACACTTGACATAAAAAAAAAACATGTCAAACAACCAATATTCACATCCAATATCCTTTCTAATCATATCATTCCACATACTAATTTGCACAATAAATTCTCATATAAAACCAAACATGATTTATTCACATTTACCTTTCATATAACCATTCCTTTGATCAAACATTCTAACTTATAATGCATTCATATGCATACCATAAACTTGATCATTTCATAGCCATGGGATTATACCAAAATCAACATCATACCACATTTACAAATGCATAATATCAATATTAAACTAGCCACATCACATGGCTAGTTTCATATCTCAAATTATACCAAATAACTAGCCTATACATGACATATTTAGCTATATAAAAATCTTCAAAGTACCAAAACAAGTTTGAGTAGTGTGGTGACAATCCTCGACAGTCCCCGAGCCTTCAGTAGCTTTGACGATCTATAAAATAGAGCAAACACACATAGAGTAAGCTTTCAAAAGCTTAGTAAGCCATATACAAATAAACTTAACATAAAACGCACATAACCATATTGATACAATGACATTAATGTTTCTTATAGCAAATTCATTACATGTATTTCTATGGCTCATTTTCTTAGCCATATCTTACCACATTCTTCAACTCAATTGTCAAATATACACATAACTCTTTTAAGCATCTCTTAACATATCATTCTATCATTTCATTTCACATATCCATCTTAGTAAGTTCATGTAGATACTTACCTTTCATACGCACTTAGTGTACATAACAAGTGTACCTAAAACGGAAATACCAATCACATAGTCATTCATATCTCAAATTTGCCTGTTGAACCGTTCGGAATCTAATAGGATACTAAGAGTGCTTGAATAGTTATGCAATGCCAATGTCCCAGACGTGGTCTTACATGTAATCAGATATCGATGCCACATCCCAGACATGGTCTTACACGAATCAATACGATGCCAATGTCTCGGACATGGTCTTACACGTAAATCTCATATCGATGCCAATGTCACAAACACCTATGTCATGACATAGACTACCCTATCTATACCTAGGTTCAAACGGGACTTCTCAGACATTGTCACTATATCGAATCTATCTCGGAATTCTTGTATACATGAACTCATATGCATTCATCATTATCAATATTCATAAGAACATACATAATTCAATACAAATATATTTATTTGTATATTGACTTACCTCAGATTCAGATATTCGTTCGGATTCGGTTATTCGACTACTTTCGCTTTCCCGCGATCTAAGTTTGTTTCCTTCGGTTCTTGATTTATACACATTCAAATTTAACCCTTTTATTCACTAATTCATCCAATTCAATCCAAGAACACTTATTTAGGGCAATTTGCAAATTAGCCCTCATATTTTCACATTTGGATAATTTAGTCCCTATTTCACAAAATCACAAAACAAACCAAATTTGTTTATTCCCATGCTTGGCCGAATACATAATATGCTCATATCAATCCATACATTTCATCTATTTTACAAATTAGTCCCTCAAATTTTCATGTTCTCAATTTAATCCAAAATACTCAAATTCACCAAAAACTCAAAGACAAACTATGATAATCATATATATATCTTTCAATTTCACTATTAAACATCATAAATCACATGAGTTCATGAAATTCTCATTTCAAAAACATCATCAATTCTCAAAATTAAGACATGGGTTTCAAATTTTACGAAGCAACGATTGCAAAAACGTAGAAATTATCAAAAACGAATCAAAAATGAATCAAAAACTAACCTTGAATTAAGACTTGAAATGGCCGAATGTAACAAAACTCAAAACCTTTCTTTTTCTTACAAAATTCAGTGGAAGATAAGTAGAAAATGATGAAACAAATGTTTAATATTATGTTTTAATTAACATAATATTTCTATTACCAATTTACCCTTCCATTTATTACATAAAACAAAATAGACACTAAGGCCATTATGTCATTTAACCATCCACTATCTTCTGAATGGATTATTTGCCTTATAAGACCTCCACCTTAAAAACCCACATCAATTTGATCATTAATCAAGTAGAAAGCCATTTTAACCATTTATGCAATTTAGTCCTTTTATTAAATTAAGCACACAGACGGACAAATTAACTTACGAAACTTTAACACATGGTTAATCACATATCAAAGGCACAAAAAATAATATTAAAATATTTTATTAACTCAGATTTGTGGTCCCGAAACCACTATTCTGACTAGGGTCTAAACCAGATGTTACACACGGAGCTTGTTATGCTCACCCACTCCATTTTATCTTTTACAAAGTAGTTGCGTTCCCAGTGTAAGAGGTGTGGCCGTCGAGAGATTGATCCAAGCCATTCTTTACTCATTCCAGTAGGTGTTTTGCTTATTCTAGTTCTAAGGAATAAAAAGGCAATGTGGTATACATTTATATTTATTAAGCCGTATTGGGGATTATTTATACATTGTATATGTTTGGGAAGCTTGTGAACTTGGACATGGTGTTTGGTTTCTTTTTAGACATTTTGATGCATATGTAACTAGGTGGATGAAGCATGATGTTTAGGGACTAAGTTTGAATGATTTAAATGCTCTTATATGTAGAATTTTGTAAATTGAAGTAGAGGTATCGATATTAAGGCTTTTAGAATGATACCTCTATATTTTTGAAAGTGCAGGGAGTTACAATATCAATTTGGTAGTGATACCTTGGCCTGAATAGCGATACTTGTGGTGTAATTATTGATAAATTGCGAAAGGTACCAATATTTTTTGATGTTTTGAAATTTGGCGAGAAACAGAATGCTAGTTTGGTATCGATTTTCCACGTGGTATCGATACCACTTAAAGAAAATATTGATACCATAGAGGCGGTATCGATACCTATGTAACATTTTTGGGAAAATTTGCTAAGTGGTCCCAATGCTTGAAATATGTACATTTTATACTTGTTTGTCGCATGTTAGTATGATTAAACGCTAAACTAAGCTTGCATGACTTAATATTCTCATAAATGCTAGAATAATTAAAGTAAAATGAAACTGCATGTATTTCAACTCTGATAATTACAATGAAATAGACGTGAGACAATAAAGTGACATCTCGGTATTCGGCCTAGCGTCCATGTAATAGCCCGATTTAGGGGTTAGTCAGAATAGTGGTTTTGAAACCACTAATCCAAGGTTGAAGAAAATTATTTTTATATTATTTTATGAGTTATAGTATAATTATATAGGTGCATGAAAATTTTGGTGCTTTAATTTTAGCGATTGCATGCTTAATTGCGAAAAATGACTAAATCGCATAAAGTGCGAAAGTTCTATTTTACAAGCTAAAGATGTCTAAAAGCCATAGAATATTAATTGGAGGTCCCTAATGTGCAATTAGACCTTGTATAGTGTGGTGGCCGGCCATAGGGACAAAGAATTAGAAATTTGGTCAAAGTGGGTGGAAATTAGGTGACTTAATTAACTAGTTATATTGAAATAAAGAAAAGAAAAATATCATCTTTTCGTCTTGCCTTCACCATCAAAAATTAGTAATAAAATAGGAGTTGAGAGCTCAAAAATTTTAGCCAAGCTTTTCTCCTTGCAAGGAAGTGCTTTAATGGTCATTCTTTGATAATTTTTGAACTATTGAGACCCTTGTAGCTTAAGCTAACTAAAGAGGGGACTATTTTGCAAACTAGTTGAAAACCTAGGGTTTTCCCATGAGAGCATTAGTGTTGATTTTTGAAATTTTATGGAAGAAAATGAGTCTTTGTTGTTAAATAAACAACTTTTGTGAAAGGTTTTACCACGAAAACACCTAAAAGGACCTTTTTGTAAAGGTTGTAAAATAGGTGTTAAATGTGTGAAATAATGAGTATTGAGGGTTGCCATAAGAGTAATGAATGTTCAGCTAGTCTTATTAAAGGAGGAAATTCGATTAGATTTGATTTATGAGTCTAGGGGTAAAATCGTCATTTGTGAAAGTCTAAGGGTAAAATGGTAATTTTTCCAAAGTATGATTATTAAAATATATTGATTAATGTGGTAATTAAATGAGCTAATTTTTTATTATAGATCAAGAAAAACAAAGAATTAACCTTGACCAAGGAAAAGGCAACGTATCGGACTAGATCGGTAAATTGGCCTATTTTGAAATCGAGGTAAGTTTGTGTGTAATAAATTCAACATCATGCTAGTATGTTTTAAAGTGTTTAATATTCGTGAAAATGGACAATATTTCTATGAAAATGAGAATTGATGTTCAATGAGAAAGTGATGAAAATTTATGATGTTGAAGTTCCTGTTGGACTGTAAGAAGTGAGAGGATATCATCCTCAAGACATGTGATTGGTAAGGTCCCGTATAGGACCATGTTTGGGACATGGCCTCAGCACTAAAATGAGATCCCGTATAAGACCATATCTGGGATATGGCATCGACATCGAATATGAAAATCGTATAAAACCATATATGGGATATGGCATCGACATCGATATGAGATCCCGTATAAGACCATATCTGGGATATGGCATCGGTATTGAGATGTGACCCCATGTAAGACCATATCTGGGATATGGCATTGGCGTCATGTTTATGAGTGTGATGATGAATGTGTATCCTCGAGTATTCCAAGTGATTCAACGGAATAAGTAGTTATGCTTATAATAGAGATGAAAATTAGTGCTAAAGTTATGTGATGAAGTGATACAGGTACATGTGAGTAATTCACGAGAAATGTTTACGATATATGACATGACATGTAATTGGTAAGAGTAAGCATGGGTAAGTTATGACAATGTGTTAGAGACTTTGTGTTTTTATTCAATGCAATGGATGGATGACATTATGAGCCTTTATGTTGCTATTTATTTCATAAAAACTTACTAAGCTTCATGCTTACCTCTCTCATTTCTCTTTTCCTTGTAGTATCGCTAAGCTAATTCGGAGATAGAGGACGTCGGAGTTTGGAATCACACTATCAACTTCTCTTTGGAATAGCAAAGTGAGATTTATTTTGAATATGGCATGTATAGGAACTTGGTCATTTTGTGTTATGTCATATTTGTTAGCCAATGTGTGGCTATTAATGTCAATCAATTCATTTTGTAAATGGTCATTGGAAATTGACCAATACATGACAAGTTTATATATTCAATGATGATGAAATTCATAAAGTGCGTGCTTGTGTGGATGTCTTGATTTTGAGTTCTTAGAAGTACCTTATGGTCATGATGTATGTTGAATTGAATTGGTATAAGTATGGTTGCTTTGTAGGGTGGCAATTGGCTTAGTAGATAGCCTTACAATTGTCCACACGAGTAGACACATGGGCGTGTGTCTAGGCCGTGTGTGACACATGGTCAGCCCCATGGGCATGTTAATAAGTCATGTGTCCCCATACATGCTAGGTTGGCAAGTCAGAATACTCAGTAGTAAACACACAGGCTGAGACACGTCCGTGTGTCTCAACCGTGTAGGAGACACGGCCTAGGACACGGGCATGTGCCCGGGCCGTGTAAAGTCTGCACTTGAAATTTGGAATTTAATTTGACACACAGCTGTGTGACCTTATTGAGATGATGACATCATAAATAGAATGCCAAGGTTTTAACACACGGGTAAATACACAGGCGTGTCATGGCCGTGTGAGGGACACGGGTGTGTGTCAGGCCGTGTGAAAACCCCTGTAGGTTCGAAAGGAAAAATAAAATCCATACTGACTAGGGACATGGGTGTGTGAGATTACACGGCCTGCCCACACGGGTATGTCCCTCTTCACACGGACGTTTGGCCCTATTTTATGTCCAAATTTTTTAAGTGTTCAAGAGTTTCCAGTTTGGTCCTAAATTATTTCGGGTGTAAGTTTAGGGTCTTGTAGATCTATAATAAGCACATTATAGTCTCGAATGAAAAGTTTTAATTTGTGATGAAATTATATGGATCGATGTTGTACGTTTGAGCAAGTTAAGTACAGTAATGCCTCATACCCGGTTCAAGTGTCGAATACGGGTAAAGGGTGTTACATTTAGTGGTATTAGAGGTTCAATTTAGTCAATTCTCAGACTAACTTAGTGTAAGTATGAGTCTAGCTATACATTCCATACGTATGAGTATTTACATAATGATAGTGTAACGACTCCTGACGATTTAAACTGTGTTTTTATATAGTAAATAGATCCCGACCGAGCTGCGGTCGATAATGTTGTAAGTAATGTGCCGACTCCCGCGTAAGGGACCGCGCCAGTAGAAAGTAGACCCGAGACTTTAGGTTAGGTAGAAGAGGCTCGAGAATCCTTTCTCCATATGATGAGCAACTGGTACACTAATTTTATTCGAGCAAATCCTAATGCTCCACCCCCACCTATTCCTCAGCCTACCTCGGTAGCTCCCCAAGTGGTAGAGGTAGTAAGAAGAGAAAGGCCTCCGATTGATAGAATCCAAAGTAAGGAGCTGAGCAATTTTGAGCTAGTAAAGATGATGATCCGGAGAGGGCAGAATTTTAGCTTGAGAATAGCATCAGGGTATTTGACGAATTATCTTATACACCCGAAGAGTGTATGAGGTTTGTCGTGTCTCTCTTAAGAGATTCAGCCTATCAGTGGTGGAACACCCTTGTGTTGGTTGTACCAAAGGAGAAAGTTAACTGGGAATTCTTTCAAGAGGAGTTCCAGAAGAAGTATATTAGTTAAAGGTTCATTGACCAGAAAGAAAGGAATTCTTGGAACTAAAGCAATGTCGAATGACTGTGACTGAATACAAACGTGAGTTCCTAAGACTTAGTACATACACTCGGGAGTACGTATCAACAGAATCCATTATGTGTAAAAGGTTCAAGGATAGGTTAAACGAGGATGTCTGTTTATTTGTTGGTGTCCTAGAACTAAAAGAATTTGTTGTATTAGTGGATAGAGCCTGTACGGCTGAATAATTGGTCAAAGAGAAGAGAAGAGCTGAAATTGAGTCTTGTGACTTGAGGAAGAGACAGTTGAGCAAATCATTTCAATCCTCATCCAAGAAATCAAGTGAGTTTACTACCCGATCGGCACTTTTCAAATAGAAGCAAGGGTAAACAGTACTCGGGATCTAAAGCTCAGACAACTCCAGTTGCTAGTGTTGGCAATGCTCGACCAAGTAGACAAGAATGTCCACTGTGTGGTAGATGTCATCCCGGGTAGTGTCGAGCAAACAAGAAATCTTGTTTGAAGTGTGGATCCCAAGACCATTTTATCAAAGATTGCCCCAAGGTGGGTGAGAAAGAGAAACTTCAGAGTACAAGACCTGGGAGTATTGCTAGAGGAAGGCCACAGAGAAACTCGAGAAATGAAATGAGTAGTAAGAATACACCTAGAGAGCATACTACAAGATCTAAGGGTAGAGTGCCTATGAGGACTTACGCTATTCGTGCTCGCGAAGAGGCATCCTCCCCCGACATGATCACGGGTACATTTTCTCTCTATGATACTCATGTTATAGCTTTAATTGATCCAGGATATACCCACACGTATATTTGCATGAAATTAGTCTCTAGCATGAACATGCCTATAGAGTCTATCGAATTTGTGATAAGAGTGTCAAATCCCCTAGGCAAATGTGTGTTAGCTGATAGTGTATGCAAAGATTGTCCTTTGATGATTAGAGGTCATTACTTTCCAGCTAATCTCATATTATTACCTTTTGATGAATTTGATGTCATCCTTGGGATGGATTGGTTAACCACTCATAATGTGATAGTGAATTGTGGAAGGAAAGTTATTGAGTTAAAATGTGAAAATAGAGATATTCTTCGTGTTGAATCAGATGATCAGGACAAGTTACCTGTAGTGATTTCTCATATGTCTGCTCAGAAGTATGTAAGAAAGGGATATGAAGCTTACCTTGTCTTTTTGATGAATGCTAAAGAGATTGAGTTAAGAATTAAATAGGTACCCATAATATACGAGTATCTAGATGTCTTCCCAGAAGAACTGCCAGGGTTGCCTCCAGTTAGAGAGATTGAATTTGGGATTGAGTTAGCTCCTAGTACTGCCCCCATTTCAATTTCTCCTTATAGGATGGCTCCAACTGAGTTGAAAGAATTGAAGGCACAGTTACAAGAGTTAATGGATAAAGGCTTTGCAAAATCGATTTACTCTCCGTAGGGTGCTCCCGTCTTATTTGTGAATAAGAAATATGGTTCCATGAGGTTATGTATAGACTATCGGCAGCTCAATAAGGTAACCATGAAGAACAAGTACCCGTTGCCAAAAATTGATGATTTGTTTGATCAATTGAAGGGAGCCACGGTGTTTTCCAAGATAAACTTGAGGTCTGGATATTATCAGTTGAGAGTCAAAGACTCGGTGTTTATGAGTGTGATGATGAATGTGTACCCTCGAGTATTCCAAGTGATTCAACGGAATAAGTAATTATGATTATAATAGAGATGAAAATTAGTGCTAAAGTTATGTGATGAAGTGATACAGGTTCATGTAAGTAATTCACGAGAAATGTTTACAATAAATGACATGAAATGTAATTGGTAAGAGTAAGCATGAGTAAGTTATGACAATGTGCTAGAGACTTTGTGTTTTTATTCAATGCAATGGATGGATGACATTATGAGCCTTTATGTTGCTATTTATTTCATGCAAACTTACTAAGCTTTATGCTTACCTCTATCATTTCTCTTTTCCTTGTAGTATCGCCAAGCTAATTCAGAGATCGTAGGACGTCGGAGTTCAGAATCAGACTATCAACTTCTCTTTGGTATAGAAAAGTTAGATTTATTTTGAGTATGGCATGTATAGGAACTTGGTTCTTTTGTGTTATGTCATATTTGTTAGCCAATGTGTGGCTATTAATGTCAATCAATTCATTTTGTAAATGGTCATTGGAAATTGACCAATACATGACAAGTTTATATATTCAATGATTATGAAATTCATGAAGTGAATGCATGTGTGGATGTCTTGATTTTGAGTCCTTAGAAGTGCCTTATGGTCATGATGTATGTTGAATTGAATTGGTATAAGTATGGTTGCTTTGTAGGGTGGCAATTGGCTTAGTAGATAGCCTTACAATTGTCCACATGGGTAGACACACGGGCGTGTGTATAAACCTTGTGTGACAAACGGTCAGCCCTGTAGGCGTGTTGATAAGTCGTGTGTCCCCATGCATGCTAGGTTGGCAAGTCGGAATACTCAATAGTAAACATACGGGCGGCGACACGGTTATGTGTCTCAACCATGTGGAAGACACGGCCTAGGACACGGGCATGTGCCCGGGCCGTGTAAAGTCTGCGCTTGAAATTAGGAATTTAATTCGACACACGGCCTAAGGACACCGGCGTGTGCCTTGGCCGTGTGACCTTATTGAGATGATGACATCATAAATAGAATGCCAAGGTTTTCACACATAGGTAAATACACGGGCGTGTCATGGTCGTGTGAGGGACACGGGTGTGTGTCAGGCCGCGTGAAAACCCCTGTAGGTTCGAAAGGAAAAATAAAATCTAAACGGACTAGAGACATGGGCATGTGTGATTACATGGCCTACCTATACGGGTGTGTCCCTCTTCACACGGGTGTGTGGCCCTGTTTTGTGTCAAAAAATTTTAAGTGTTCAAGAGTTTCGGTTTGGTCCCAAATTATTTTGAGTGTAAGTTTAGGGTCTCGTAGATCTATAATAAGGACATTATAGTCTCGAATGAAAAGTTTTAATTTGTAATGAACTTATATGGATCGATGTTGTACGTTTGAGCAAGTTAAGTACGGTAATACCTCGTACTCGGTTCAAGTGTCGAATAAGGGTAAGGGGTGTTACATTTAGTGGTATCAGATTAATGGTTTAGTCGATTCTTAGACTAACGTAGCGTAAGTATGAATCTAGCTATACATGCCATATGTATGAGTATTTTCATAATGATAGTGTGACGACTCCTGATGATTTAAACTATTTTATTATATAGTAATTGGATCCCGATCGAGCTGCGGCCGATGATGCTACAAGTAATGCACCGGCTCCCGCGCAAGGGACCACGCCAGTAGAGAGTAGACCCGAGACTTTAGGTCAGTGAGAAGAGGCTCGAGAAGCCTTTCTGTATATGAAGATCAATTGGGTATCGAGGAAAATGAGAGAATTGACAAATAGGTCCATTTTTACCCTTTTAGTATCGAGGTAAGTTCGTGTACAAATGATGCAACCTTAAGTGAAATATTTGATATTTCGATGTTGTATGAATTGTATATTGTCATTGTGAAATATATTAATTTTGATGTTGATGAAATGTCAAGAAATGAAAATCTTCAATTGAACTTTAAGAATGAATAGAATGCAGATACTATGATATTAAGGTTATTAAGGTTCCGTATATGACCATATTTGGAATATGGCCTCGGTGTGAGATTTCGTATAAGACCATGTCAAGGACATGGTATCGATATTATATTTGATGTAAGACCATATAGAGGATATGGCATTGATGCGATACCATATGTATGAGACTCAAAAGTATATTGTAGCATTTTAAGCGATTCAATAGGTATGTTGAAAATAAGAAAGTATATGGATATGTCATGAGTGGCATGGGTATATACCCAGAACTCATATAAAGTGAGCTCGATATATGATGAATCCATAGTAAGTTTATGTTTAAATGATGCATTCTTTATTGCATATGTTTTACTCATAGTGCATTGCATGGAAGCGAATGAATAACGTAGAGGTCTATTGAAGATGATAAAGAGTAAGAAATCCTCGGTTGAACATTCGAAATAGGAAAAAAATGGATGCATTCTTTATTGCATATGTTTTACTCATTAGTGCATTGCATGAAAGGGAATGAATAATGTAGAAGTCTATTGAACATGATAAAGACTAAGAAATCCTTGGTTGAATATTCGAAATAGGAAAAAAAATGGTGTGAATAAATATCCGTGAATATGTGATAAATGGTGGGCTGTGTGTGATACCATCTTATTATTTGTTAATGATGGGCTATGTGCGATACCATCGTGTTTATTATCAATGGTGGTCTGTGTGTGATACCACCTTATTATTTGTTAACGATGGGCCGATGGGCTGTGTGTGATGCCATCATGTTTATTATCAATGGTGGACTGTATGCGATATCACCGAGTATTTATTATTAATCCGAAGTGTTCTCGAGAAACTTGACTAAGTGAAATTACATAACATGTGGCCTTGTGGTGATAATGCAGGGTATAAGTGCAAGTAAAGGTTAACAATGTGTTATGATATGTGTTTGTGATGTGTGAAGGTTTGGAATGAGTAAGCATTGTGAATGATTGAGTAGGCAATCGTGAGCTTAAATGCAAATCTTATTATAATACCATTGTGGTTGAGTAAAATAAATGAATGTCAATAGTTGATTATTATTTGCATATGAACTTACTAAGCGTTATCGCTTACTCCTCTTCCTTTCCTATCTCTTATAGGTTAATTTAACTAGCTCGGGTTGGATGTCGCTGGAGATGTTTTCACACCATCGAGCAGTCATTTAGGTAAAGGTTTTCAAGTTTTCTTGAGATATGGCATGTATATGAACCTTATCTTTTGATTAATTAAGTCATAGTTAATGTAGCTAAATGTGTCGACCTAAAACGGTTGATGGATCAATTGTGTATAGCCATAGATGATGGCTTATGTCGATTATAGTTATGCTAGTGATAGCGTTCTCTAGTGTATGCGAAGCTAGTATGGTTATCATGGATATTAGTATTATAAATGATGATATGAGAATGATATGTGTTGTTGCATGAATGTGTGGATTAAGGGTAGCAAGATGGCTTGGAAAATAGCCTAGAATTTGTCCACATGGGTTGACACACGGGTGTCTGTCTAGGCCGTGTGTGACATACGGTCAGTGATATGGGTGTATGACTAGACTGTATGTCCCCTGCATATTAGTGATGCCAGTCAGTGTTGACCAGGGGCCAGACACACGGGTGTGTGATAGGCCGTGTGATGCAAGTCAGTGTCGACCACGGGTGGAGTACACGGGTGTGTCGAGGCCGTGTGAGGGACACCGGCCAAGGACACGGGTGTGTGTCCGGCAGTGCGAAAACCCCTGTAGGTTTGAATTGGGAAATAATTCCACACAGGTGTGGAACAAGGGCGTGACCTTCTTTCACATGGGCGTGTGGAATGGTTAATGAGAATTTTCTAAGACTTTTAGGGGCATTTTAAAGAGTTCAATTTGGTCCTGAACTATTCTTAAAGTGTGATTTAAGCCTTGTAGGCTTGTGTAAGAGGTGATATAAAAAGTTTTTAACTTGGAGTGGAAAAATCAGGTTTCATTATTGAATGGTTGTATGTATATAAGTCTAGTAATGCCTCGTACCCTATTTCGGCAATAAATACGGGTAAGGGGTGTTACAGTGCATGCTTGTATGGATGTCTTGATTTTGAGTTCTTAGAAGTGTCTTATGGTCATAATGTATGTTGAATTGAATTGGTATAAGTATGGTTGCTTTGTAGGATGGCAATTGGCTTAGTAGATAGCCTTACAATTGTCCACACGAGTAGACACACAGGCTTGTGTCTAGGCCGTGTGTGTCACACGGTCAGCCCCATGGGCATGTTGATAGGCCATGTGTCCCCATACATGCTAGGTTGGAAAGTTAGAATGCTCAGTCGGCTGAGACATGGTCGTGTGTCTCAACCGTGTGGGAGACATGGCCTAGGACATGGGCATGTGCCTAGTCCGTTTGAAGTCTACACTTGAAATTAGGAATTTAATTCAACACACGGCCTAAAGACATGGGCGTGTGCCTTGGCCGTGTGACCTTATTGAGATGATGATGTCATAAATAGAATGCCAAGGTTTTCACACACGAGTGAAGACACGGGCATGTCATGGCCGTGTGAGGGACACGAGTGTGTGTCAGGCCGTGTGAAAACCCCTGTAGGTTCGAAAGGAAAATAAAATCCATATGGACTAAGGACATGGGCGTGTGTGATTACACGGCCTACCCACACGAGCGTGTCCCTCTCCACACGGGCGTGTGGCCCTATTTTGTGTCAAAATTTTCTAAGTGTTCAAGAGTTTCCGGTTTGGTCCCGAATTATTTCGGGTGCAAGTTTAGGGTCTCGTAGACCTATAATAAGGACATTATAGTCTCGAATGAAAAGTTTTAACTTATAATGAAATTATATGGATCGATGTTTTACGTTTGATCAAGTTAAGTACGGTAATGCCTCGTACTCGATTCAAGTGTCGAATATGGGTAAGGGGTGTTACAGTCCAGGCCAGGTATAGGGTGTTACAGGGTTGGTTTTTCAAAATTTTAATTGTCCGCTGTGCTAGAAAACCATTTTCAAATCAGGATTTTTCTAACAAAACCTACACCTACAAGCCACCTTAATCGACACACCAAGACAATAATCTTTAAAGCCTTCTCTTTATAAATCCCTCTTCAATAAAAGGGGGACAATTATTATACCTCTACACCACAGCATCTCCAAACTACCTTTGTAAAAATCTTACATCCTAATGGTGCAATTGATGCGAACAACATCAGAACAAGCTCATAAGAGCCATCACATCAGGTCCATTCTTAGTTAATGACCTTAACCCTCCAAGTTTACCAACACCTAAGGTAGTCCTATCTAGCCCACTCCCTACACTAATGGTCAAATCTAACCCTCCTTAAACCAAGCCTACAATTAGTCTCTACACAAAGGTCATCATGAGAAGTGAGCTTACTTCAAGCCTTTATTCACCTATAAAAGTCCTCTCTCCCTCAAGAGAAAGGAAAGATGAGAAGAAACCTAAAAAACTACTAAGATGACAATCTAACATCATCCAACCACCAATACAAATAGCTCTCCTCACATGCTTAATGTGAAATGCCAATAAACAAGTGGTTCTCTACACCTTCTTAGTGTGAATTTTCATATCAAGCAACTCCTGTCACAAGGATAGAACTTTTGTCTTGCAATCCATGCGGCCTTAAGTGATTTCTTAGTTTCAAATCCGCCTGAGTCAATCTAACTCTTGCAAAAGTGAGAATTCTCGATAGAAATTCTTTAAGGCACTAAAAATAAAGTGGAAGCAACTCAAAACAAAAAAGCAACAAAAGAACAAAATATGTCACAAGAAAGCAAAACACGTCAAGTGTTTGAGTAAATACTTTCAAAGTATTCTACTACTTTAGAAAGAATACAAAGAATGAGATGATTACAAATGAGGAGGAATACCACTATTTATAGTTGAGCTCCCCAAAACCAATGGTATAGATTGAGTTACATCGACAGTCAAGATTAAAACCTATCTACAATTGAGATTCTCAAGGGATTGACTCAATCCTTTAAGATTACAAAATCAAATATTATTAGATTACAAATCTTCTAAGATTACTCTTTATATTTACCAAGGTAGCCCTAATTTTCCATAAGTGCTTTACTGGGCCACCAAGGCTTCAAGTAGACATGCTTCTCAAATTGTTTTACAAATCAAGCCAATTCAAGTTGGTTGAATGAGCCCTATTTAATTGACTGGCCTCCATGGGACACTTTTTATGCATTCGTCACGAGTTTTGATCCGCGGCCCGTGACACTAGTATTTTGTATTATAACATATATATATATATAGATTGATTTAATTTTTTCATATTTTGAAACTAAATCGATAAACCGACACATATTCACCCTACTTTTGAGCTAAAAGCTTGAATGAATTGCTTGTGTAACATGTTGTAAAAAGTAGTGCTAGGCAAAGAAATCGATTCGAACAGATGTATTTGGTTCGGTTCAGGTTTTGCAATGTTCGGTTTGGTTCAGGTTTAGTTTGTAACACCCCAAACCCGGCCCATGAGTCCTGACCGGATCTGGTATGTCACGGGGTAAAATATTTTGAGTCATTTTGAAAGTTTGGTGAGAACTTGGAAAAATTTGGCTAAGGTACGAAAACGGGGTTTGAAAACTTAGTTGGGCTTTTTATAAATACAGTTGGGCTGAGAAACCCTTTTGAAACATTTGATCATGTAGCAATTTAAAATTGTCTGAGTTATTGGGGACTTGGTAAATTTTGTTACCCGATGGTAACTTCCTTGAAAACTCGTAGTAGTTACTTAGTTTTAAAAAAAATTTACTTTTAACCGGTTCAATTAATAATTATGAAATTCCATTTGTATGAGTAAAATAAAGCAATAAAATAAACATCCAACAATAATAATAGCGGCCTTATTACAATCCCAAAATAAAACTTAGAAAATAAATAACTAAAACTGAATTAAACAACTTCCAAATATGAAAAACAAGCATGGCCGCCTCGAGTCCTCTCGGCTCCATCTCCGCGATCTACTCATCTGCAAAATGTTAAGGGAAAGGGTGAGTCACCAAGACTCAGTGTGTAAATCCCCCACCCGGAAAAGCACTCATATACAAGATATCAATTAACATGAAAATATGCAACCCAACCTAACCATCCATACTCCTTAACTACCCCGTGTGGTCAAAACCACTGATGACTTAGAGTCACAAATTAAATGATGGGGCCAACCCATCGTGTGGTCAAAACCACTGATGACCATAGGTCACAATATATCAAATGTGGTTAAAACCACTGGTGGTACCAAACCACTAGGACTTAGTCGCAAATAATCAATCGTTGTGGTCAAAACGGCGATGACCATAGGTCACAAATAGTCTGATGGGGCCAACCCATCTTGTGGTCAAAACCACTAACGACAGTCCATAATTCATCCCCCTCCTCTCATCAATCCCACCATCACATGCTTTTATATCAATTTTCATATATCATGTCATAGCATTTAATATCATGTGATAGCATGCAAATCATATATCAAAAGTCACAAGTTAGGGGACTTACCCGAAAACCATGACTATGCCACAAGCTACTTACAACCAAAGGATTAAGGGCAAACAATAAAGTCATGAAATTAATAAAGTGTGTATTGAGATCTTACACACCTGTTTCTACCGAAATTCCTAGATCCTGAAGATTCGATCTACAATGCTAGATTTTGACCCTATAATCGACCAATCATCACTGTTAGTACTAAAGGCCTATTTGGCCAAACCAAGATTGTACCAAAGGGTTTCACACGAACCCGAAACCTTACCTACACGTCCTTTGAACACTAACCACCTCATGATATGTAAATCCATTTCACTTCCCTACAATCGGCAACCATACATATTAGTAGCCTTCGGCTTTTCGAACACTAAAAATATAGTATATTAAAGTAGATCCTTACCACCACTTACCTTAGGAGAATAAATCCCGAAAGTTTCCCTTAATGGCTATGGCTTCCCTACAATCTCTTTAATCATATTAGTAAGAATCATAGGCCATAACTTTAATTCTGAAAGAGATGATTACCCCTTACCACACTTATTGAAAATTTGTGACACCTCTTAATGTTGTAAGAGGGGTTCGGCTATCTTCAATGAAGAGAAAGGAACCGAAAACAGCACCCTTTTTCCTTAAGGGAGATTCGGCCAAACTCAAATGAAGGGCTGGAATTTTAGAGATAGGTTCGACTACTAGGGAAAGAAAAAGAAGGAAATTTTTGAAGGGTTTTGGGCAAAGGTTGGAGTGGTTTCGGCCAGCAGCAAAATTAAAAGAAGAAGAAGTATTTTCGGTTTAAGAAGAACAAGAGAAGCTGGAAATTTTCTCTTAAAAGAGGGGGTATATTCGGCTAAAAGGAAGCAAGAAAAGCTGGAAGTTTTGAATAATTTTGGCTATGAACAATGGAGAATTTGGCAGCAGCAAATTTGGGGAGAAGAAAAGAGTTTTAGTTGAACTTTTTGGCACTTCTTTGCTATACAAATTGATTATAGACAGCCCCCAAAGAGTCCTCAAATCAGCAAACACCTTGTTTTTGTGATAATTCCAGCCTTGAATTATCCAAGAAAATGCAAGGTTTAATCTTCTATATATCTCCTAATCTTCCTTGAACAAATTAAAAGCAAATAAACCACTAATTACTCCCCCCCTTCCAGCCGAAATTAAGCAAAAAAATAAGCCTTATCAATTAAGAGTCCTATAAGCTGCCAACATCCCCCTCCTTTACGCCAACAGTAAAAAGAGAAGAAAAAAATAAAACCAAGGTGCTGCTTCTTTGATTCGAACCAGCGACCTCATGCAGCCCTCTCCTCCAATGCACTTTGCCACTTTTCCCCTTAGACTTTCATGTCATGAGCCCTTACCTTTTAATTATAAGCCTTCTTCTTGGCCCTCTTGCCTTTAACGTAAAAAGCCCAAAAAAATAACACTCCTTGCGTCTTACATGTCTCGAACCCGAGACCTTAACCAAAGCCCCTTTTAAGTGGCGCCCCAAGCCACTCCACCTCCTTGACTTTCATGTCTGATCCTTGCCCAAAAATTCTTTAAGGCCTTCCTTACTTGGGCCCTTCCTTTAACGCCCAAAAGAAAAAAACATATCCCCTTGTTACTTCCACGGATCGAACCCAAGACCTCCCTTGCCAACCACACGCTACCAGCCACTGCTCCAGAACCATTCTTGTGTCATAATTCACCCAAATTTCCCCTTAACCCCTTTCTCACCTAACTCCCTTCTTTAAAACACTTAGGAAGAAATTTTTAATTCTGGGTCAAGCCTAGCTCGGGTTATTTTTAGACCCTAAAACATGCCAAATAAAATCATACTATTTATTTCTTCAAGCACACATGGGAAATTAATTAAATTACAATTAACCCCTAATTGAGGATGTTACAGTTCTACCCCCCTTAAAAAGAATTTCGGCCTCGAAATTACCTGGATCAGAAGAGCTGGGGGTATTACTGCCGCATCACCTCCTCGGGTTCCCATGTGGCCTCCTTCGTACCATGGTTCCGCCATCACACCTTCACCAAAGGCACGGACTTCCTGCGAAGAACCTTGACATCTCGATCCAAAATCTGTACCGGTTCCTCCTCAAAGGACAAGTCTGGGCTCACCTCAATTTTCGCTACCGGTACTACGTGTGAGGGATCTGATCGATAATGCCTCAGCATTGAAACATGAAAGACATCATGGATCTGGCTCAATTCCACTGGCAACTTATGCTGATAAGCTACCGGTCCCATACGTTTCAACACCGTGTACGGTCCGATGAATCTAGGGCTCAGCTTGCCCTTCCGGCCAAACCTTAGCACCTTCTTTCAAGGCGATACCTTCAGGAAAACCTTGTCACCCACTGCATATTCAACTTCTCTACGCTTCAGATCAGCGTAGGATTTCTGCCTGTCCGACACCTCCATAAGACGATCCCGAATCACTTTAACTTTATCCTCCATCTATGCCACTAACTCTGGACCCAACATTCGACGTTCTCCTATTTCCATCCAACAGGTAGGAGTACGGCACTTCCGACCATACAGCGCCTCATAGGTGCCATCTGAATGCTCGCTTGAAACTATTGTTATAAGCGAACTCTACCAACGGTAGGTACTCCTCCCAACTACCACAGAAATCCAAAACACAGCCCCTCAACATGTCTTCCAACACTTGGATTACCCTCTCAGATTGTCCATCAGACTGCGGATGGAAAGCCGTGCTGAAATTCAACTTGGTGCCTAACTCCTGATGTAAGGCCTTCCAAAATCTCGACGTGAACCGAGGATCCCAATCCGAAATAATGGACACTGGTACCCCATGCAACCGTACTATCTCTGCGATGTACAACTTGGCTAACTTCTGAAGCGAGTAGCCAACCCTTACCAGTATGAAATGAGCCCACTTAGTCAACCGGCCTACTACCACCCAAACAGCATCTTTCTTACTGGGCGTAAGGGGAAGCCCACTTACGAAATCCATAGTAACAACTTCCCACTTCTACTGTGGGATCTTTTTTGGTTATAATGACCCGATGGTGGCGATGCTCAGCCTTAACTTGCTGGCATGTCAAACATTTGCTCACTAACTCAGTCACTTCACGCTCAAGACCCGGCCACCAAAATTGCTCCCTCAAATCTCGATACATCTTACTGCTTCCCGGGTGCATAGCATAAGCACTGCTATGAGTTTCTTTAAGAATTCGCTGCCTCAACTCATCATCCTTAGGCATGCACATTCTCCCCAAAGTCTGATGCTCTATCATCGCCTAAAGCTGAAACCTTCGGCCTCACCATTCTGTACTTGCAACCTCCGAGTACTCAAAGCTTCGTCGGTCAACTGCCCCTCTTTGGCCTCATCGATCCAAGATGGCTTCACTTGCAATTCCGCCAAAAGGCTCCCATCGTCATATAGACTTAGATGAGCAAACATAGCTCGCAGATCCGCTACCACCTTTCGGCTCAATGCATCAGCTACCACATTAGCCTTCCCCGGATGGTATTCGATTGAGAAATCATAGTCTTTCAGCAACTCAATCCACCTCCGCTGCCTCAGATTCAAATCTTTCTGGGTTAGGAGGTACTTTAAGCTTTTGTGATCTGTGTACACTACCGACTTCTCCCCGTACAGGTAGTGCCTCCAAATTTTTAAGGCAAACACCACAGTAGCCAATTCCAGATCGTGTGTCGGATAATTAGCTTCGTGAGGCCTCAATTGCCGTGACGCATAAGCGACCACCTTTCTTTCTTGCATCAGCACACAACCTACACTGGTATGCGATGCATTACAGTACACAGTGAACTCCTTCCTGGTCTCAGGCTAAATTAAAACTGGTGCTTCTGTCAGAATCCTCTTCAGCTCGTTGAAACTCTCCTGCTGCTTCTCAGACCACACAAACAGAACACCTTTTCTCAGTAGCTTAGTCAATGGCGCTGCAATCAAGGAGAAGTTTTCCACAAATCTCCTATAATATCCGGCCAACCCTAGAAAACTCTAAATTTTCGTAACAGACTTTGGTGGCTTCCACTCCAACACCGCCTCAATCTTACGGGGATCCACCCTAATGCCCTCAGCTAAAACTATATGCCCTAAGAAAGTTACCTCCTTGAGCCAGAACTCACACTTGCTGAATTTGGCGTACAGCTGTTTCTCCCTTAGAACTTGTAGGACCACACGAAGATGTGCATCATGCTCCTCCTCAGACTTCGAGTACACCAAAATGTCGTCTATGAAAACCACGATGAACCGATCCAGATAGGGTTGGAAAACCCAGTTCATCATGTCCATAAACACTGCCAGTGCATTCGTCAAACCAAAGGGCATTACCAGAAACTCGTAGTGTCCATACCGAGTACGGAATGCCGTCTTATAAACATTAGCCTCCTTCACCTTAAGCTGATGGTACCCTGACCTAAGGTCGATCTTAGAGAACACCGATGCCCCTTTAAGTTGATCGAACAGATCGTCAATCCTGGGCAAAGGATACCGGTTCTTTATAGTCAACTTGTTCAACTGCCGATAGTCGATACACATCCTCATTGTCCCATCCTTCTTTTTGACAAACAGCACTGGAGCTCCCCACGGTGATACACTTGGTAGAATGAACCCTCTATCCAATAATTCCTGAATCTGCGCCTTCAACTCCACCAATTTTTTTGGTGCCATCCGATACGGAGCTATAGATACTGGCGCGGTTCTGGGTAACAGGTCTATTCCAAATTCAACCTCACGGTCTGAAGGTAGACCCAGAAGTTCCTCTAGAAACACATCAGCATAATCCCTTACGGTCCGGACTTCTCCCACAGTAACATCCTTAGCTTCCAAGGCACAGACATGCACCACATAAGCCTCACAACCCTTCTTCACCATTCTTTCCGCCTTTAATGCCGAAACCAAGTTAAATAGGTAATTCCTCCTTTTACCTATCATCACCACCCCATCACCCTCCTCGGTCTTTAGCACCATGCGCTTAGCCGCGCAATCCAAGCTAGCCTGATACTTAACTAGCCAATCCATCCCGAGAATTAGGTCAAACTCCCGGAGTGGTAGTTCCATCAAATCAGCCAAGAATATGACCCCTTGGAGTTCTAGGGGTACGTCCCTATAGAGTCTACTTACTTCTATAGAGTGACCTAGGGGGCTTAGTACAATCATCTTCCTAGAAGTAAGTTCAGAGTCTAGGTGCAAAGTTTCCACTACGCTACTAGCAATATACGAGTGGATTGAGCCAATGTCTATCAAAGTATTATAGGGCACACCAAAGATCAGGAACATACCGGTTATGACGTCCGGTGCGTCGCCCTCCTCTTGATGCCTCGTGGCATAGACCAAACCAGGTTGTCTAGCCTCAGTACCACCGGTATTTCCCCTCGGTGCCCCACGACCTCTACCAGCACCATTACCTCCTCTACCTGTACCACGACCTCTTTGTGGCTGCTGATTATCCCTTATGTTCGGTGCATAATCCTGATCCTCAGATCTCAGCCTAGCTGCCTTCTTCGGACAGTCTCTAACACGATGCTCCATAGACCCACATTCGAAGCATCCATGATTACCATTCCAACACTCTCCCTTGTGAGACTTTTCACACCGATCACACCGTGGCGACCATTGAGAATTAGCAGCAGCAGCAGGCCTAGCAGCTTGATCAGACCCACCAAACCTTGTCCTCTTTTGCTGATTACCCGAAAACTTTGAAGGTCTGGAGCTCCTCTTATTTCAATTTCTATCCTAGTTTCGTCTAACGGACTGCCTTACCCCTTCAACAACCTTAGATTTCTCCACTAAGATAGCAAACTTCCTTTCCTGTTGTGGAGCTATCATCATTCTCAGATCATCTCTCAGGCCATCTTCAAACCTGACACAGCGTTCATGCTCGGTACCCACAATACCACGAGCATATCTACTCAATCGGAGGAACTCGGCCTCATACTCAGCCACCGTCTTATTTCCCTGTACCAGGTTTAGGAAAGCTTTTCGCTGCGCATCTACGTAGCTAGTACCGATGTATTTCTTCTGGTAGGCATCCCTGAAGAATTCCCAAGTAAGATTTTCTGCCACAGCTCTATCCCTTACAGTGAGCCACCACTGATATGACTCATCCCGAAGCAAAGAGATGATACCCTTTAACTTCTCTTCAGCCGTGAAATCTAAGTCACCCATAATCCTTTCAGTGGATTCTAGCCAATACTCCGCCGTCTTTCGGGCGCCACTCGAGACGATCCTCTGAATACTACATTAGTTAGCTTGAGTCGTTCACCACAGATTACGGGTTCTGCACTTTTGCGACCTCGATTACCGTTCAATACCCGAATGTCTGACTTGTGACACAACATCGTTACCTCCCGTCTGATCTTGGAACTCAGTCTCCGCCGCCGGCAGATCCGGCATCTCATTTCCAGACCCATGACTAGACCTCGCGGGCTCCGACAGAGTCATCCTACCTCTACCACGGCCACGCAGCGGACATCCACGACCCCTTGAACTCATTCTAACGATCGCGTTTATCTGTTTAAAAATTTTATGCATTAGTATTTCACTTGGTTATCCGCGAAGAAATTTTATGATAGGAGTTTTAGAAGTGGTTCTTTTGTATTCAACAAGCACACAGTCTTTCATTCATTCATTCCAGAGAGACGTTGTAGTTTCGTTGTGATTGTTTTTCCACTACCCAAAGGTATTTTCGTAATTTGTCCTATAGGGGTATTTTTGTAATTTTTCAGAAATAAAATTTTCGGATGATTTTGTCAAAAAGCATTTTGAAACTCTTAAATTTTCGGTGTATTTTGAAAAATTTTTGAAATCCAGGGGTATTTGGGTAATTTCAAAGTTCAGGGGCATTTTGGTAATTTTCCACAAATCAGGGTAAATTTGTAAAATTTATCAAATCAGGGATATTTCAAAAGTTGTAAAGCTTTGAGGGCTCTTTTTGATAATTGTATTTTCCAAATTAGTGATGTTGCAAAATGTTGAAAGTCAGGGGTATTCTGGTAATTTTGTAGGTTAGGGGCAATTTTGTAATTTCTAAAATTTTGACGTTTTTGCAATTTAAGGTTTTTGAGCACTTTTTATGTGATGAAATTTTTGATTAAAACTGTGGGTATTTTGGGAATATCATAAATCAAGGGCGTTTTTGTAATTTTACCCCTAAGGGTATTTTAGTAATTTCTCACATAATCAAGGAATTTTCACAAAATGATTTCCAAAAATTGGGTTCTAAGTGATTTCACAAAAGAATGATACTTTGAAAATTTCTATTTGAAAAAATTTCATACGGAGGGTATTTTGGTAATTTACAAACCAGGGGTATTTTGGTCTCTTTTTTTTTCTAAAACTAAAGTTTTAATTATTTCAAAAACAAAACGGCTAGTCCCTTTCAGGTTTTAGTTATTATGTTCAGCCTGTGGGTACGTCGTCTCAGCTAGGATGAACCGTTACTATGCACCAGGTAGGATTCAAGTGAGTAGGAGGTGAGTCACGAGGACTGCTTAAATACCAGGCTCCCACCGAATCCAATCCTAGACATGCATATAACGATTGCCACATCTTTTGCTCAGTGACAACTCACAGGGTTTGTTTAGGTAATTATTAAATCTTATGTATGTTTGTTGGGGTATGCTAACCCTAGGGTTCAACAGTTTCTACTCTAATAGTCTACGTTCCCGATTTGCCCTTCTACCCCTCATCAAAAGAATTCACAAAAATGGATAGAAGTACTTACCTGGGCGAATAGGTGCCGGAGACTCGGTGCCATGCTGTTCAAACCAGAATCACTTTCCAAAACATTTCAATAAGGCCTACTAACGAAAACCAAACATTTTGGGCCTTGGGCCCCCCACAGCCGAGTTTTGAACCGAGCTCTGATACCAAAAATGTAACACCCCAAACCCGGCACATGAGTCCTGACCGGATCTGGTATGTCACGGGGTAAAATATTTTGAGTCATTTTGAAAGTTTGGTGAGAACTTGGAAAAATTTGGCTAAGGTACGAAAACGGGGTTTGAAAACTTAGTTGGGCTTTTTATAAATACTGATTAATGAGAAACCCTTTTGAAACATTTGATCATGTAGCAATTTAAAATAAATCGCGAGTTATTGGGGACTTGGTAAATTTTGTTACCCGATGGTAACTTCCTAGAAAACTCGTAGTAGTTACTTAGTTTTAAAAAAAAAATTTACTTTTATCCGGTTCAATTAATAATTATGAAATTCCATTTGTATGAGTAAAATAAAGAAATAAAATAAACATCCAACAATAATAATTGCGGCCTTATTACAATCCCAAAATAAAACTTAGAAAATAAATAACTAAAACTGAATTAAACAACTTCCAAATATGAAAAACAAGCATGGCCGCCTCGAGTCCTCTGCGGCTCCATCTCCGCGATCTATTCATCTGCAAAATGTTAAGGGAAAGGGGTGAGTCATCAAGACTCAGTGTGTAAATCCCCCACCCGGAAAAGCACTCATACACAAGATATCAATTAACATGAAAATATGCAACCCAACCTAACTATCCATACTCCTTAACTACCCCTTGTGGTCAAAACCACTGATGACTTAGAGTCACAAATTAAATGATGGGGCCAACCCATCGTGTGGTCAAAACCATCGATGACCATAGGTCACAATATATCAAATGTGGTCAAAACCCTTTGGTGGTACCAAACCACTTTGGGACTTAGTCGCAAATAATCAATCGTTGTGGTCAAAACCATCGATGACCATAGGTCACAAATAGTCGATGGGGCCAACCCATCTTGTGGTCAAAACCAACGACAGATCCATAATTCATCCCCTCCTCTCATCAATCCCACCATCACATGCTTTTATATCAATTTTCATATATCATGTCATAGCATTTAATATCATGTGATAGCATGCAAATCATATATCAAAAGTCACAAGTTAGGGGACTTACCCGAAAACCATGACTATGCCACAAGCTAATCACAACCAAAGGATTAAGGGCAAACAATAAAGTCATGAAATTAATAAAGTGTGTATTGAGATCTTACACACCTGTTTCTACCGAAATTCCTAGATCCTGAAGATCCGATCTACAACGCTAGATCTTGACCCTATAATCGACCAATCATCACTGTTAGTACTAAAGGCCTATTTGGCCAAACCAAGATTGTACCAAAGGGTTTCACACGAACCCGAAACCTTACCTACACGTCCTTTGAACACTAACCACCTCACGATATGTAAATCTGTTTCACTTCCCTACAATCGGCAACCATACATATTAGTAGCCTTGACTTTTGAACACTAAAATATAGTCTATTAAAGTAGATCCTTACCACCACTTACCTTAGGAGAATAAATCCCGAAAGTTTTCCTTAATGGCTATGGCTTCCCTACAATCGCTTTAATCGTATTAGTAAGAATCATAGGCCATAACTTTAATTCTGAAAGAGATGATTACCCCTTACCACACTTATTGAAAATTTGGCAGCACCTCTTAATGTTGTGAGAGGGGTTCGGCCATCTTCAATGAAGATAAAGGAACCGAAAACAGCACCCTTTTTCCTTAAGGGAGATTCGGCCAAACTCAAATAGAGGGCTGGAATTTTAGAGATAGGTTCGGCTACTAGGGAAAGAAAAAGAAGGAAATTTTTGAAGGGTTTTGGGCAAAGGTTGGAGTGGTTTCGGCCAGCAGCAAAATTAAAAGAAGAAGAAGTATTTTCGGTTTAAGAAGAACAAGAGAAGCTGGAAATTTTCTCTTAAAAGAGGGGGGTATATTCGGCCAAAATGAAGCAAGAAAAGCTGGAAGTTTTGAATAATTTTGGCTATGAACAATGGAGAATTCGACAGCAACAAATTTGGGGAGAAGAAAAGAGTTTTGGTTGAACTTTTTGGCACTTCTTTGCTATACAAACTGATTATAGACAGCCCCCAAAGAGTCCTCAAATCAGCAAACACCTTTTTTTTGTGATAATTCCAGCCTTGAATTATCCAAGATAATGCAAGGTTTAATCTTCCATCTACCTCCTAATCTTCCTTGAACAAATTAAAAGCAAATAAACCACTAATTACTCCCCCCCTTCCAGTCGAAATTAAGCAAAAAAATAAGCCTTATCAATTAAGAGTCCTATAAGCTGCCAACATCCTCCTCCTTTACGCCAACAGCAAAAAGAGAAGAAAAAAAATAAAACCAAGGTGCTGCTTCTTTGATTCGAACCAGCGACCTCATGCAGCCCTCTCCTCCAACGCACTTTGCCACTTTTCCCCTTAGGCTTTCATGTCATGAGCCCTTACTTTTTAATTATAAGCCTTCTTCTTGGCCCTCTTTCCTTTAACGCAAAAAGCCCAAAAAAATAACACTCCTTGCGTCTTACATGTCTCGAACCCGAGACCTTAACCAAAGCCCCTTTTAAGTGGCACCCCAAGCCACTCCACCTCCTTGACTTTCATGTCCGATCCTTGCCCAAAAATTCTTTAAGGCCTTCCTTACTTGGGCCCTTCCTTTAACGCCCCAAAAGAAAAAAAACATATCCCCTTGTTACTTCCACGGATCGAACCCAAGACCTCCCTTGCCAACCACACGCTACCAGCCACTGCTCCAGGACCATTCTTGTGTCATAATTCGCCCAAATTTCCCCTTAACCCCTTTCTCACCTAGCTCCCTTCTTTAAAACACTTAGGAAGAAATTTTAATTCAGGTGGGGCCTAGCTCGGGTTATTTTTAGACCCTAAAACATGCCAAATAAAATCATACTATTTATTTCTTCAAGCACACATGGGAAATTAATTAAATTACAACTAACCCCTAATTGAGGATGTTACATAGTTATTCCACATTGAATCCTTTTATCAAAATCAAACCGAATGAAAAAAATCTATATTTAAAGTAATAATTCTAATGGAATAAAAATTGATTGTTTCAATGTCTATATGAACTAATTCATTTATTATTATTATTATTATTATTATTATTATTATTATTATTATTATTATTAAAAACTAAATATACTCATACAAAAGTTAAAGCTCTAAAAGTATTTCATAAAAAAAGTTATGAAAGTGTTGTTTTGTGTTAGAATAAGTGGATCATTTCTTAAATATAATAGTTATGATTATTGTAATAAGCCCATTTTGCCCGGGGCCATACCATTCAAAAACAAAAAATAATAATAATAATGTCCAGTTTGTTTTTAACAGTCCATTTACAAGCCAAAAACAGACTACCCAAACCCAACACCTTGTTACACCAAGACCCATAACCCGAAGGCCCAAAAATTAAAGGAGCCCATTTAGCCCAAAATGTTTTTAGCCTCTAAAAACACTAGCAAGGGTCTTGCGCCGCAGCTCCCAACACGGCCCTTCCTCACGCCGCAATAAATGCGCGGATAGCCCCCCACCGCCATGTTTTTTGCCGCTCACCTGCAAAAGGAAAGAAAAAACGATAAAAAATAGCAAGTATAGCAGACAGTAGTAGCAAAATAGGGTCCTAAATTTATTTTTCAATTTATTTTTGGGTTATAAATAACCCTAAGGCAATTTGTAAAACACACACAAAGATATACAAAGAATACAGAAAAAAAAAAAAGAAACCAAATAGCAGAGGTGATTTCTGATTATCCCTTTTCATTTTTTTTTATTTTCTTTCGATTCACGCAATTTTTTTTATATAAATACCACTAAGAATAAAGAAAAGGATTTTACCTTTTGATTTACACTAAAAATGAAGTTTTTAGCCTGGGGGCCGCCATAAGCAACGGCGCGTGTGGCGCGTGGGGGGCGTGTGATGATGGCCGGAGGTCGAAACACCGATGAAGGCAGAGCATTTTTGGGGCTTCTGCTTTTTTTTTAAGCTAAGTTTAAAATGATTTTTTTTTTTTTTTTTTATAAAGGCCCACAGAACGACGTCATATTGGTATGGTCAATTAATGACCAAAACGGCGTCGTTTAAAGGCATAAGACTCGCGCGTTGACCTGACTCGGGGAAGATCTGCGTGTTTTTATTTATAAAAGGGGAAGTTGCCTCTTTGGTCCTTCCGCAATTTTATTATTTTCAATTTCGTTCAATTTAAATTTTCTTTTATTTTTATTCTAGCCCTGAAAGTTTATTTTTGTCTCGATTTGGTCCCTAAGGCCATTTTAAAAGCAGGTGATGGAACGGCGCCGTTTAGGAGATAGTGTATAATTGTCTAATAAGTCCCTATAGTTTGGCGCGCATTCCAACATCATCCTTTTTACAATTTTATTTTAGTTTTTTTTATTCTGATTTGATCCATGTTTCTTTGATTTTTAAATCTTTTATTTTCATTTTATTCTTATTTTTAATTATTTTAGTATTATATATGTATTAAATTATTACTATCTATTATTTATACTAAGTTATTTTATTAAATTCAATATTATTTATATATTACTTATCATTTTTAAAATTTGTTTATTATTTATTATAATATATATTTTAAAATTTTGTATATTATATATTATTATATTATATTATATATAACATTTAAATTGTTTATTCTTAATATTGTATAAAATTTTGTGTATTGTACAACATATATTATGTATATTGTTTATTTTTAAATATGTAGTTTTTATGCATATATGTATTAAATTATTGTATTATAAATATATTTTTATTTAAAGTTATATATTATTTATTTATTAAAATGTATCTTAATTATTTTCTCGTGAATATATATATTATTTTTAGAATTTATTTTTATTATTATTAGAATATTTCTTTATATACATTATTCAACTTATTTTATATATACATTTAATCTTGGGTAAAGTTTTCATGTTTATTCCTTAATTTTTTTATTTTATTATCTACATGCGATCTTTTAGTTGATCATTTATATTTTAAGAACAAATTTATAATCTTTATTTACCTTAGTATAATTGTTATATTGCTTCCATTATTTTCATTGTTATGTTATTATTTTTACTTAGTAAAATGCCCTTTGAAATTTATGTTTGGTAATGTACTAAGCATACATTTCATTCAAATCATTGTTTTAGAAATTGTATTTCATTTTTAATTGCAATTATTTATCTAGAAAGTACTTACTTAAATAAAATAATATTTGGCATTTGGAAGTCTCGAGGAAATTGTGCCCTAACTCACTAGGTTTCAATTTTCTTCGTTGAATTTACATAGTCAAGTATCGTTTTTGAAATCAAAAATTGCAAATTTTAAATAAAAAACTTATTCTCGGGAACTCGAGATGTTATGTCCTAAGTTATTGGATATGATGTTTTGTGACTCGAGGTAAGGATTTTCTACAAATAAAGACAAGCTCAGTTTCGAAGTCTTGAAATGTTGCATCCTAACTCATTGGGTGTAGTATTTTATGTAACACCCCAAACCCAGCATAGAAGTTAGGCCCGAATCTGGCATGTCACATTGAAGGAAGTTGAAAAGCTAAGCAATTGTTTAGAAAAGTTTTATCGGATTTTTGAACTCCTAGTTCGTTGTTTGTTTCAGAAAAACGCGATTTGCTAAATGACCGTTTAAAAGTTGTTATTATTTTGAAAAACTGTTTTGTTGTGAAAGTTGAACTTGCATCGTTGCGTAAACATGATATTTTAGAAAACGGTTGCTAATGTTTTAAGAAAACCCCGTATTTATAAGTTTAACAGTTATAAATGAAAACTTAGAAAAATAAACCAATGGCCTTATTACAAAATATTAACCCAAAATAAATAATCTTAAAATAAGATAAAAATCAAAATTACTAATGTTCACGAGTAGTATCTCCGATGTATAGCCACCCCCGAGTCCTCCACGGCTCCCAATCCTCTATCACTGGGAATTACCTGAAACATTTAATAAAAAGAGGGGGTGGGTTTACGAAAACTCAGTGTGCAACTACCCCACATGAACTATAACTGGGCCAGCCCATTCAATACCATTTGGGCCTTAGCCCTTACAAAATCACCTTGGGCGAAGCCCATTCAGAATCAAATTAGGCCTTAGCCCTTTTTAACAGAGAATAGCAGATAATCAGGTATCAATGTAATGTAATGCAAATCCCGACCCAACCTAGATATCCATCCGCTACACACCACCCGTGCCAGCCAAACACACCAATGGGGATTTCTACAATCGACCCTCTATTCGCTACACACCATCGATGGCAGACATGCTGCAGTTAGCTGCTCATCGTCAAATTGTGAAACACCCCACACCCGGCCCACGAGCCTGAATCGGATCTGGTATTTTCCTAAAATAAACTGGGTTCAAAAAGTTTCGATACTTAGAGAAATTTAAAAAAAAATGTTTAGAAAATGTTGTTGTGGATCGGGCTTAGATTGGAAACCCATTTAGTTAAATTTTTAAATTCAATTTTATTAAGGTGACAAATAATTTTTAAGGTTTAAAAAAAACACTTAACTTTAATCATAATAGTTCGTAACATAATAATTTAAAGTGAAGCAGAATAAGAAAATCCACTAGGCCTTATGGCCTTATTACATCAAATAAAACCCAAAAATGAAATTAAAGGTACTAAACATAAATAAATGAAGTCCAAATTTAAATAGAATCTTCAAATGGATCATGGCCACCTCAAGGTCTACCGTCCGGTCAAATCCTTGTTCATCACTGAAAATATTTCCCTAACGGGTGAGTCAATGACTCAATGTGCACACAATACTAACATTCAACAAATCGGGCATACATGTTCAAATCATCGATCCATATAAAATAAAATTATGATGCAACCCAAACCCAAGCCTAATGGTCCATCCGCTACACACCACCCGTACCTGCCAGTCACACCGTGGGGACTACTAAGTCAACCCTCCATCCGCTACACACCATCAAGGCGTCGCTGCGATGAGACGTGCTCATCGCCCATATAATTTGTGTCATTAGACACCATATTCAAATAGTGTAACCAAAGTTACCAAATTCAGATAATGTAACCGGTTACCATATTCAAAATGTTGTGACCGTAGTCACCATATAACGTTAGTGAGACCAAGGCAACACCTTCTTCCCTTTCACATAAATCCGAATGCCCCAAAAATATATATATCATGCATAACATACTTAATTTCATATTCATATACATATATTCACATGTTATAGAATAACATATTTCATAATCCTATCTAAGTAGGAAGCGTGCACGAGTACTTTTACCACATTTGTGGTATTTAGCCACATTCATATTCTTATGCATATTCACATATTAAAATAATTGCCATATGATAAATCGAAGGTTAGTGTGCGTACATACCGATTTGCTTAATAGGTTCCTTGAGATCTCGAAAATCTGATCTAACTTTAGATCCTATATTGACCAACCATTAAAATATATTAACAACCTATTTGGGTAAAACCAAATCCAAGTAGGATTTGTATTACTTACCTTGTTTGAATTGAAAGATCGTAAATCAAATGCGAAAAAATGATAGTATTCCTTCCTTAAATCGGCTAGCACTAGCCATGTAACCATGTCAGTTTCCGACTTTTGAAATAATGGGAAATAATCCTAAATATCAAGAAAACAAGCCTTACCTTTAATGCTTTGATCGATTGTTTCCTTGCCTAGAGTCACGAGTTTCGGCTATGGAGTTTTAATCGAGGATCAAAGAGTGTTTTGGCTCGACAATAGCAAAGGAGAGGAGAAGAAAATAGAAGAAGAGGAGATGGATTTTACTTAAAGAGAAATTCGGCAAAGAGGGGGAGAGAGCAAGGGGATTTTCGGCTACTTGGAAAGATGAGAGAAAAGACCTTGGGTTCTCCTTTTATAGCCAATTTGCTAGGCCAAGAGTCCTTGACTTGGCCACCACTCTCCCTTAAGATAATATTATCTCCTTTATCTAAAAATAAAAGCATTTAATCCATCAATTATCTCCTCGAGATAATCCAAATTTAAAATCCCTTATTTATCATTTAAAATAATCTAAAATAAATCCATTATTTATCCCTTATCTCTTAATAAAATAATACCAATAATAATCCATCATTATCTATCTATTTGCCGAATTTTAAAAGGATAAAAGCTCTTAAAATTAGCCTATGTGCCGTCCACCTCTGTCCATCCTTGCAGCAAAATAGAACTTTCAATATTTGCTTTCCAAGTGACTCGAACTCAGGCCCTTTTCTCTTACACATGGCGCCATTTCCATAAGCCTTAAGTGACACCTTCAGGCCACTTTTCCAAGCCCGATTGTGTGTCGAATTTCACCAACTTTTTCTTTTAAGGCCCTCTTGCCCTTATTTCCTATTTTGAACTTTAAAATTTGACATTTCTCGATTATTTCTAAGTTTCCTAAAATTTTCGATCAGCTCTGTAACTTGCCATTTTTCTTAGATCTTCAAGTTTCCAAAATGTTCAGGTTTCCAAAATGTTCAGGTTTCCAAAATGTTCACTTTCCTAATTTGCTTAGGTTTCCAAAAATGGTCATTTTCCTATTTCCAACATAACATTTCCATACATTCTCAAGTTTTCAAAAATCATTCCAAATTTATTCCAAAACACATAAAAGATGTCTTTTTGTACAATTAGGCCAAAATGCATAGGCCCTTTTCAGGATGTTACAGTTCTACCCCCCTTAAAAATAATTTCAACCTCGAAATTACTTACTATCGTTCATCCGTACAGTCTAACTCACCACACCACGCTATTGCTGCACACTCTGATCTTAAAGAACTATCATACTTTCTAGGTACAATCTCTAAGTTCACGTCCCTTAGAACTCATTTTTAACATCGCGATTTAATCTGATTAAGAAGTTTTATGTATTAAAAAAAAATTTTGTTTCACTGATTAACTGCGAAGAAGTTTTATGGAAAGAATTTTTTTTTTTTTTAGAAGTGGTTCTTTCGCATTCATACATGCACACAGTCTTTACATTCATACATCCATCAATCAATTATGAACTTTCGTTCATTCAGAGAAATGTTGTAGTTTCCATTGTTGTTGTTTTTCCACTACCCGGGGGTATTTTCGTAATTTGTCTTACAGGGGTATTTTCGTGATTTGTCAAAATAAGGTTCCTTGGTGATTTTTTTCACAAAATTATTTTGAAAATTTTGAAGTCTAGGGGTAATTTGGAAAAATTTTAAAATCCGGGGTTATTTCGGTAATTTTTGACCTCAGGGGTATTTTGGTAATTTTTCACAAATCAGGGTAAATTTGTAATTTTAATAAATTAGGGGTATTTCAAAAGTTGTAAAACTCTGAGGGTTCTTTTCGAAAATGGTTCCTTCAAAAATGGGGATGTTGCAAAAAAAAAATTTGGAAATCAGGGTCATTTTGGTAATTTTGTAAGTTAGGGGCAATTTTGTAATTTTTTCCAAAATCAAGGTATTTTGATATTTTACAAATTAGGGTTTTTGAATATTTATGAAATCATGAAATTTTGGTAAAGTTGTTGAGTAGTTGAACATTTTACAAACCAAGGGCGTTTTGGTAATTTTACTGCTAAGGGCATTTTTTTTATAATTTTCGCAAATCAGGAGTTTTTCAGAAAGTGTTGTAAAAATAATTTTCTCAGATTTAAAAGAAAGTTTTAAAATTTTGAAGAACTAGAGTTTGTTGTTTTGTTCTCTTTTTTTTTTTTTTTTTTTTTTTTTAAACATGGCTAGTTCCCTTTCGGGTTTTAGTCATTATGTTTAGCCTATGACCGAGCCCTCTTGGTCAGGGTGAACCAAAGCTACACACCAGGCAGGATTCGTGTGGAGAGGAGGTGAGTCACGCGGACTGCTTAAATACCAAGCTCTTCCGGATCCAATCCTAGACATGCGTACAGTGGTTACCACACCACTAGCTCAGTGGCTTAGCCATAGGTTGGTTCAGTGTATTAAATCTTATGTGGTTTTGTGTTTGAGTAGTCTAATCCTAGGGTTCAAGTTCCTATCATTCTATTCTCGTTCCATGCCTCTCCTACCCTTATACAGTTCACGAATCACACATAGAGTTAGGGTACTTACAGTGGATCATGGGTTGGAGACTTAGGGGCCATGCCGAAGCACGCTTATTTTCAAAGAAAATCATTTGGCTCACTTTGAAAACGTTTTGGGCCTTAACCCATAGGCCGAGAGTTTAAAACTAGGCTCTGATACCAAATTGAAACACCCCACACCCGGCCCACGAGCCCAGGCAGGATCTGGTATGTTCCTAAAATAAATGGGTTCAAAAGTTTGATACTTAGAGAAATTTAAAAAATGTTTAGAAAATGTTGTTGTGGATCGAGCTTAGATTGTAAACCCATTTAGTTAAATTTTAAATTCAATTTTATTAAGGTGACAAATAATTTTAAGGTTATAAAAAAAAACACTTAACTTTAATCATAATAGTTAAGTAACATCATAATTTAAAGTGAAGCGAATAAGAAAATCCATGGGCCTTATGGCCTTATTACATCAAATAAAACCCAAAAATGAAATTAAAGGTACTAAACATAAATAAATGAAGTCCAAATTTAAATAGAATCTTCAAATGGATCATGGCCACCTCAAGGTCTACCGTCCCGGTCCATCACTGTTCATCACCTGAAAATATTTCCCACAACGGGGTGAGTCAACAGACTCAATGTGCACACAATACTAACATTCAACAAATCAGGCATACATGTTCAAATCATCAGATCCATATAAAATAAAATTATGATGCAACCCAAACCCAAGCCTAATGGTCCATCCGCTACACACCACCCGTACCTGCCAGTCACACCGTGGGGACTACTAAGTCAACCCTCCATCCGCTACACACCATCGAAGCGATCGGCTGCAGTCGACGTGCTCATCGCCCATATAATTTGTGTCATTAGACACCATATTCAAATAGTGTAACCAAAGTTACCAAATTCAGATAATGTAACCGGAGTTACCATATTCAAAATGTTGTGACCGTAGTCACCATATAACGTTGGTGAGATCGAAGTCAACACCTTCTTCCCCTTTCACATAAATCCCGAATGCCCCAAAAATATATATATCATGCATAACATACTTATTTCATATTCATATACATATATTCACATGTTATAGAATAACATATTTCATAATCCTATCGGAGTAGGAAGCGTGCACCTGAGTACTTTTACCACATTTGTGGTATTTAGCCACATTCATATTCTTATGCATATTCACATATTAAAATAATTGCCATATGATAAATCGAAGGTTAGTGTGCGTACACACCTGATTTGCTTAATAGGTTCCTTGAGATCTCGAAAATCCCGATCTAACTTTAGATCCTATATTCGGCCAACCATTAAAATATATTAACAACCTATTTGGGGTAAAAACCAAATCCAAGTAGGATTTGTATTACTTACCTTGTTGCCGAATTGAAAGACTGTAAATCAAATGCCGAAAAAAATGATAGTATTCCTTCCTTAAATCGGCTAGCACTAGCCATGTAACCATGTCAGTTTCCGACTTTTGAAATAATGGGAAATAATCCTAAATATCAAGAAAATAAGCCTTACCTTTAATGCTTTGATCGATTGTTTCCTTGCCTAGAGTCATAGAGTTTCGGCTATGGAGTTTTAATCAGGGATCAAAGAGTGTTTTGGCTCGACAATAGCAAAGGAGAGGAGAAGAAAATAGAAGAAGAGGAGATGGATTTTACTTAAGAGAAATTCGGCAAGAGGGGAGAGAGCAAGGGATTTTCGCTACTTGGAAAGATGAGAGAAAAAGACCTTGGGTTCTCCTTTTATAGCCGAATTTGCTAGGCCAAGAGTCCTTGACTTGGCCACCACTCTCCTTAAGATAATATTATCTCCTTTATCTAAAAATAAAAGCATTTAATCCATCAATTATCTCCTCGAGATAATCCAAATTTAAAATCCTTATTTATCACTTAAAATAATCTAAAATAAATCCATTATTTATCCCTTATCTCTTAATAAAAATAATACCAATAATAATCCATCATTATCTATCTATTTGCCGAATTTTAAAAGGATAAAAGCTCTTAAAATTAGCCTATGTGCAAATCCACCTCTCATCCATCCTTGCAGCAAAATAGAACTTTCAATATTTGCTTTCCAAGTGACTCGAACTCAGGCCCTTTTCTCTTACACATGGCGCCATTTCTATAAGCCTTAAGTGACACCTTCAGGCCACTTTTCCAAGCCCGATTGTGTGTCGAATTTCACCAACTTTTTCTTTTAAGGCCCTCTTGCCCTTATTTCCTATTTTGAACTTTAAACTTTGACATTTCTCGAATATTTCTAAGTTTCCTAAAATTTTCGATCGGCTTTGTAACTTGCCATTTTTCTTACATCTTCAAGTTTCCAAAATGTTCAAGTTTCCAAAATGTTCAGGTTTCCAAAATGTTCACTTTCCTAATTTGCTTAGGTTTCCAAAAATGGTCATTTTCCTATTTCCAACATAACATTTCCATACATTCTCAAGTTTCCAAAAATCATTCCAAATTTATTCCAAAACACATAAAAGATGTCTTTTTGTACAATTAGGCCAAAATGCATAGGCCCTTATCAGGATGTTACAAATTGTGTGAGTCACGGTGAAATGGCATAGCCACGAGAGCAGTGTGGCGAGCCACCGATAAATGTGACGTAGATTGTGACAGAGTCACCAGTGAAATGGTATAGCCACCAAGACACTTCCCTTTCATTTAAAACATATGCCCATTCCATGCACATAAAATCATGATATATGAATCGTGAGATATTGACATACATGAGATGTTCAGAGTGTATATACTAACATGTTAACAAAATTGCTTTTATAGCATAATCAGAAGTCACTGACCTGATGTCTCGTCTTTACCCTCCATGGGTAACCCAACAGCCAATGCTGAAGTTTCGGCATTTAACAGAGCATATACATACTTAAATGTAACAGGAAAAAGGCGTGAGTATTACACACAATCACGCTAATCAACCCCTAAGGGTATAACGATAATTTTACCCACCGAGGGTATTTAAGTAATTTACCTACCAAGGGTAATTCGGTAATTTCACAACCTAGGGGTATTTTGGTAATTTTGTAATCTGGGGGTATTTCAGTAATTGTACAAACCAGGGGTATTTTGGTAATTTTACAACCCAGGGGTATTTTGGTAATTTCATAAACTAGGGATATTTTGGTAATTTTACAACCCAGGGGTATTTCGATAATTTCACAAATTAGGGTATTAACAACCCAACAGAAGGTCCACTGTCGCCTCGAATGACTCAAGTATTCTAAATAGAGATAATGATGCGAATGGGCCTAAGGCCCATTTTCGGCCCAACTGGGCCCGTACACTCGTGTGGCCCATTTAGCCCAAACCTAGCCACATATATGAGATTCACATAGTCTAGTTCACTATCTACTACTCAATCATACAATTTACTCATATGGGCCCCCGAGCCTATTGGGCCCACTTGGCCCCTTTGTGGCCATCGTGGCCCAATAGCCCACACGTATAAGAATACTCATGGTGGCCTCGACTATCGCGTCAAAGCTTCCACACGTGCACTGCACTCTCGTGTGGCTACCATCACCGTGTGATCGGCTTTTTGGCATTTGTTGCTCTACAGCTAGAGTAGAGAGAAGTACACACACCTGATAGGAATCTGAAGCTGCTAAACCGCACTTCGAGCACTCCTATGCCCAACGCCAACCAAGTATGCTCCTTCTCCTCCTAGACAACGCTATATATAGCTAGCTTCTCACCTTCCTTCTTTGTATCTTTCCGATGTGGGATCCCTCCATCAGTAGAGTTTAAATCCAACTCAAACTCTTCCTGTCCAATCCGCAAAATAAATACTCCCTTGCTTGTCATGAGATTTGAACTCAGGCTCCCCTATAACTTAATCTATGCCGCTAGCCGCTTGGCCACAAGCTCCTCTTGTGTCTAAAACCATGCGCAACTAAATATAAATCTATGGTCAAATTCTAAAGTCCATATAAAAAGAAAAACAAAATGCAAGAGCCAAGACTTGAACCTTGGACCTCCTTCCTTCCTTTTGGCGTCTTGTGTCATTTTCTCCACATTTTATTCTTAAAGCCTACCTACTAACTCCTAGGGTTTTATTCACCTAAAACTAAAATTTTTCCTAAGCCCAAGTTTGATCCCGGGACTTTATAGAAGCCCCCTAACCTTTCAAAATCACTCACCTACTAGATCCAACTTGCACTAAAGTCATTCTCTTATTCCCAAAAAATTTTAAACACTCCTACGCCTAAGGCCCAATGGGCCCAATCCTACTAGGCCCAACTTTGGAATGTTACATTTTATTTCTTTGAGATAAGAGAATACAGATTTTGTAACATCCTAGAATTTAGGGTTCTGCATTTTTATGTTTTCTTTGTGATTGGCTTATTCTGTTTGTAATTTGGCATGTTTGGGGGTCCTGAGAAGGTTCGGTATCAAGTTAAAGCCTTAGTAAAAATTTTGTTTTTAGGCACTTTAGGGGAGAGCTGGTTGAGGCAGGTCTTAAGGGTAATTTCTTATGTTTGTTGACACAAGAATAGGTGTGGTGGAGTGGCAAGAAGACGCCACTTAAGGTGCAAGGGTGTGGCGTCACAAGGGAGCACCAGGGGGAAGGAGTTCGAGTCTCGTCAGTAGCATTCAGGAGCTTTAATTTTTTTGCGTTTAGGGATCTAATGAGGTGGCTTTTGGTTGGACTCTTCATGGTTTTTGGTTGAATGAGTCAAGCCATTTGAATGGGTGGCCATGAGGTGTTTGTGGTGTTAAATTGGTCAAACTGACTCAAACGAATGAACGGGAGTAAAAGTAGGAGGAAATTGGGGGATATGGTGAAGGTGGGCAGTGTTGCCCGAATGTTGGAGTGTCGGGAGGGGAAATTTTGGCTATGTGTGTTGTTGGGGCTAGGGGCTGACGGTATTGATGTGTGTTGACAAAACTGATAGCTTGGAGTAGTGTGTGTGCCGAATTGCCAATTTGGTGAGTGACTTTTGTATGTCGAAATTCCCTAAGTACATCTAAGGGTTCTTCTCTTTTTCTTTTTGTTGTCTCAACTTATTTCTCATCTTTTTCTCTTGATTACAAACCTCCCCATTCGTGTACCTCTTTTTCTTCAAGGTTACCAAAGCATCTTTGGCTGAATCTCTCTTCACCTTCCACCCTTCACATTCTAGCTCATTTTCTTTTGCTATCTCTTTCACAAGTCGAAATCCCTTGAAGCCACCCCATTACCGAATCTTTTTCTTCTCATTTGCTATATTCTCTTAAACACCATAACCGAACCTCCTTTCCTATCATCTCCTCTCTTGCCAAGCCAAAACTTTCCTTCTCCTCTACCATTTTCTTTCCTAGTGAATCATCTCTCGAACTCATCTTCTTTAGCTGAAACCTTGCACCATCTTCATTGACACTTTTCCTCTCCTCTCTTTAGCTGAATAGCTCTCTTGGTTAAGTGAATAGATTTCATCCTATTACTTTGTGGTTTAAGGTAATGATTCTCTTTTCTCTCTTTTGTTAAAAATTGAATCTTCTATCTCTTTCTTCACTAACCGAACCTCTGGTTCTTTTTCATGTGAATCGATGTTGCTCGTATAGCCTAAGACGTGAGGGGCTACTCTTTTCTACCATTTCTATCTTGGTTCTTCATCATCATCAACGCAAGGTAATCTCGTGCGATACTTTTCACCTCTAAGTTTCTTTTAGCCGGTTACTCAAGGAGCAACTTTTGCTGCTAGGCCGAACCAGTTGCTGTGTGGTTCATCATTTACTAAGGTAGGAGTCACTTTTTTGGTTCTTGGTTGTTATATCCCTTATTGGTTGTAGTCTACTTTAATCAATTCGTTTGATAGTCAATCGAAGTTTTCTCTACCTCTGATCAAGTCTATTTCATGGTTACAAGAAACGGTCAAGCTGAGGAGGGGAGTGTACCCATAGCCTCATTTCCAAAGTTTACAAGGCATGCTGTGTCGGCGGTTCAGGATTATCCGTCGGGTTGTGGTAGAGAGCCAACGTCTACCTGGGATAGGCAAATAGTCGTTGTCCCTACTAGTAAAAGCATTAACGTAAAAAGCTTAGTGTTACGCGTTATCAGGTGTGTATTACTCACACACTTCTTTATTGTTTGTGTTATTAACTATGTTGGCTGAAAGCCGAAATGACTGTTTGAATAGTCAAGATACTCTCGTGGGTAAGGTTGGAGATACTGGGTAAGTTCTGCGATGATGATACTTTCGATTATATGTATGTATGAAATAAATATTTGTTACACATTGAGAGTATGTTTGCATTCATTTTTGGTATGATGAAATAAGCATGGGCTTGGGATTGAATGAAAGGGGAAGTGTGAATCAGTGACTTTGTCACGGTGGTCTAAGAACTACGGTGGTTTGAAACCACGTAAACGTATATCAGTGACTTGTCTCGGTGGTCTAAGACCATAGTGGGTTTGCCCCACGTATACATAAACTTATCAGAGATCATCACGGTGGTCTGAGACCACAGTGGGTTGGACCCACGATTATATATATTTTAGTGAATTTTTCACGAGTGGTCTGGGACCACGGTGGTCAAGAACCATAGTGGCAGGATACCACGGGTGTTTGGATGATACAGGTGACCTAAAGGATGGAAGTACTAGGTTGGGTTGGGCTGCATTGCATACATGATAAACATGTTGTACCTTGTGGGTTCAAGGCCAGTTTGCATTATACAGGGATTTGCACACTGAGTCCCGGTGACTCACCCATCTGCTAAATTTTGCAGGTAACCACTAGACCGTGGGTTTTGGAGCCGGGCAGACACGAGATGGCCATGCGTTACTATTTCTTTCGTAAACTACGTTACTTTATTTTGAACTTATTTTAATTTGGGATTTTATTATGTAATAAGGCCGATTTAACTTAAATTTGGTTTGGATTTAATGCTAATGTTATACATACGATAAACTGTCAACTATGGGGTTTTTCTAAAATTAAAAACATAAACAAATAGTTTTCAAAACGACAACAAAAGATGGTGAATAACTAGTTAGTTAAAACTAGGAATTTTTCTTAAACCTTTAATTTATGGTTTCAAAATATCACATTGTCGAAATTTCCTAAGTCCGGCTTATATGAACAAACCCATTTTTAACCCCTAGTTTTTTTAATAAAGGTTGGTAATATATTCTCTAACGAAACTTTAAATTACTTCTCAAGATAGGAACTCTATTCAGAACATTTTCACGAAATACGACATTCCACTGCTTGTTTTTAAAACTACCTTTCCTGTAACAAACCAGATTTGGTCGTAACGTTTTGATCGGGTTTGGGGTGTTACGATTGTGGTATCAGAGCCAAGTTCAAAAACTCGACTGTAAGTATGAGGTCCAAAAATGTTTTCAAAAGTTGGTTTAGAAAATGGTTTAGAAAAATACATGTTTTCTAGAAGCATGGTACCCGAGTCTCCGGCACCAAATTCGCACGGTAAGTCTTCTAATCATTAGTTGTTTTGTATGAAGTAATTGGATTGTGCTATGATTGCTAGTAAAATTCAACTTCAGAGACTGAAACCTATACGTGTATATGTATTAGCGAGAACTACTTTTAATGCTATTTTTCATAAGACTGCTCCGTAATAAACAGTGGAAGAAAATGCTAATTCATAAAACTTTTAATTAGATTAAGTCACAGTGGTAGTTATGAGTGCTAGAGGACGTGGACCTAGCATACGCGGTCGTGGTAGAGGCCGGGGTGTTGGGCCTGAACCTTCAAAATTAGGGCATGGGATGGAAGGTGAAGATCCAGCACCGCCAGTTGCGGAAGCAAAATTTTAGGACCAAACCGATAGAGACGATGCTGTGTCTCAGGCTATGCTGCGTGTCTTGGAGAGAGTTGTTGGAGTGAGCACGGGATCAGTGGCTCAAAAATCTATGTCTGAACGACTCTGAGCCAATGGAGCTAAAATGTTTAGGGGTACTTTCGGCATGGCTCCTAACGTAGCTGAGTACTGGCTAAAAGCGGTTGAGCGCATCATGGATGATCTTCACTGTACTACGGAAGAAATACTGAAAGGAGTGGTGTCTCTCCTCTGAGATGAGGCGTATCAGTGGTGGCTCACGGTAAGGGATGGTACAATGGCCAATCGTATTACCTGGGATTTCTTCAAGTCTGTGTTCCAGGGGAAATATATTGGGTCGAGCTATGTGGACGCTCAGCAAAAGGCATTCCTGAACTTGGTCTAGGGGAATAAGCCAGTGGCCGAGTATGAGGCGGAATTCCTATGTCTAAGCTGTTATGCTCGGGGTATTGTTGCAACAGATCACGAGCGGTGTGTCCGATTTGAAAAATGGTCTGAGGGACGAGTTGCGAGTACTGATAGCTCCGCAATGGGAAAAGGAGTTTGTTGTATTGGTTGAGAAGGCTAAGATAGCCAAAGAGGTAAAGCGATCTGAAAAATAGAATCAGGATAGAGACAAGGGTAGGAATAAAAGAAATCTTGGGTCGTCAGGATCTGCTGGAAATTTTCAAAAGAGGTCTAGGTTCGATAGGCCAAGTCGAGTTGCGAGGCCTGTTGTTGTTGGTCGCCCTCAGCAATGTGTTACATGTGGGAAGTTTCACTCAGTAGAGTGTTGGGCAAAAAGTAATGGATGTTACAGGTGTGGATTAGTGGATCATTGGGTAAGGGATTGTCCGCAAGAGCCAAATAGAGCGTGGTCAGTGGGTCAGAATTATTTCAGCCGGGAAGAGGTGGTCAGCGACCACAAAGAGGTCTTGGTCCCGCTAGGGGTGGAAATGGTTTTGGCCGAGGACGTGGAGCACCGAGCAGAGGTGTTGGGAACATAGATGCAAGATAACCTGGGTTGGTTTATGCAGCCAGACGTCGAGAGGAGGGCGATGCACTGGATGTCATAACCGGTACGTTCCTTATTTTTGGGTTGTCTTTTACTGCACTGATTGATATTGGGTCTACGTATTCCTATGTAGCTAGTATTGTGTCTAGAACTCTGAACATAGAATCTGAGATTTCTTCTAGAGAGATGACTGCGCTTAGCCCTTTAGGACAATCTTTAGTGGTGAACAAACTCTTTAGGAGTGTGCCTTTAGAAGTTCAAGGGATAGTTTTTTCGGCTGATTTGATGGAACTACCATTCGGCAAGTTCGATTTGATTTTAGGCATGGACTGGTTTGTAAAGTATCAAGCGAACTTCGATTGTGCTGCTAAGCGCATGGTGTTAAAGACTCCCGAGGATAATGAGGTGTTAGTGATAGGTGAAAGAATGAACTACTTGTCCATTATAGTGTCCGCTTTAAAGGCTGAAAGGATGGTGCAAAAAAGGTGTGAAGCGTTATTGGCTTTCATCAGTGTTCTGGAGGCTAAGGAGTTGACTGTAAAGGATGTTGGAATAATGAAGGAATTCTCCGATGTTTTTCCAGAAGAGCTTCCAAGGTTACCTCCGAATCGCTAGGTGGAGTTCTGTATTGATCTTCTTCTAGGAATAGCTCCAGTGGCTATTGCTCCGTATAGAATGGCACCGAAGGAGCTGGTGGAACTTAAAGCCTAGATTCAGGAACTGTTGGACCGGGGTTTTATCCGACCAAGTGTGTCACCTTGGGGAGCACCGATGTTATTTGTTAAGAAGAAGGATGGGTCGATGCAGATGTGCATTGACTATAGGCAATTGAACAAGTTGACGATCAAGAGCAAGTACCCGTTGCCAAGGATTGACGACTTGTTTGATCAACTATGAGGCGCTTCGATCTTTTCAAAGATAGATTTGAGGTCAGGCTATCATCATTTTAAGGTCAAGGAGGTAGATATTCATAAGACAGCTTTTCAAACTCGTTATGGTCACTACGAGTTCCTAGTGATGCCGTTTAGGTTGACAAATGCACCAGCTACATTTATGGACATGATGAACCGGGTATTCCAACCCTATCTAGATCGGTTTGTCGTAGTGTTCATAGACGATATCTTGGTTTATTCAAAGACGAGGGAGGAGCATGATTCGTATCTTCGGGTGGTTCTCTGATTACGAGAGAAAAGCGGTGACGCCAAATCCGATGAAGTGTGAATTCTGGTTGAGAGAAGTTACCTTTCTGGGACATGTTGTGTCTACTGAGGGAATTAGGGCTGATCCCCAAAAAATTGAAGTCGTGTTGGACTGGAAATCGCCTAAGTCTGTGGCAGAAATTTGGAGTTTTCTTGGTTTGGCTAGGTACTACAGAAGGTTTGTTGAGGGGTTCTCGTTAATAGCTGCACCGGTAACTAAGTTGTTACGAAAAAGGGTACCATTTGTCTGGTCAGATAAGCAGTAGGAAAGTTTTGAGAAGTTGAAGAGAATTTTGACTGAGGCACCAGTGTTGATCCAGCCTAAGGCTGGGAAGGAGTTTGTCGTCTACTATGATGCGTCACACACAGGGTTAGGATGTGTGTTGATGCAAGAGAGGAAAGTGGTAGCATATGCGTCTCAGCAATTGAGACCACATGAGGTGAACTATCCTACGCATGATCTAGAGTTAGCAGTGGTAGTGTTTGCTCTAAAGATTTGGAGACACTACCTGTATGGGGAAAAGTCTGTTATTTACATTGATCACTAGAGCCTGAAATATATCCTTACCCAGAAAGAGTTAAATTTAAGGCAGCGGAGGTGGATTGAGTTATTAAAGAATTATGACTGCTCGATCGAGTACCACCCAGGTAAAGCTAACATAGTGGCAGGCGCGTTGAGTTGTAAGGTAATATCGAACTTGAGGGCAATGTTTGCTAATCTCAGTTTGTATAATGATGGAAGTTTCCTAGCTGAATTTCAAGTGAAGCCTTCTTGGGTCAGTCAGATTTGGGAAAAGCAGTTGTCAGATGAACCGCTAAGTTCTAAATTTCAGTTAGTGGCAGGGGGTGAGATAGAAGATTTTAGTTTGAACAGCGATGGGGTATTGTGCTTTCATGAAAAGGCCTGTATGCCAAAGGATTCTGAGTTATGGCAGAAGATTCTGTAGGAAGCACATAGTAGCCCATACGCTATGCATCCTAGTGGGAGTAAGATGTATCGGGATCTGCAAGAGCAATTTTGGTGGCCGGGTCTGAAGCAAGAGGTTACCGAGTTTGTGGGTAAGTTCCTGACGTGTCAGCAGGTAAAGGCGGAGCATCAATTGCCTTCAGGGTTGCTACAGCCAGTAAAGATTTCACTTTGGAAGTGGGAGAGGATAATGATGGACTTTGTTAGTGGGCTACCCCTTATGCCTACGAAGAAAGATTCAGTGTAGGTAATTGTCGATTGGTTGATGAAGTCCACTCACTTCATACCAGTTCGGGTTTATTATTCATTACATAAGTTAGCCAAGCTGTATGTAGCAGAGATTGTGAGGTTGCATGGGGTACCTATGTCTATCATATCGGACAGAGACCCCAAATTTACATCGCGATTTTGGAAAGCGCTGCACCAAGTGTTGGGTACAAGATTGGATTTCAGCACAACGTTTCATCCACAGACTGATGGTCAATCTGAGAGGGTAATTCAAATCTTAGAAGACATGTTGAGAGGCTGTGTTATCGACTTCGGGGGTAGTTGGGAGGATTTTCTACTGTTGGCAGAATTATCATACAATAATAGCTATCAATCCAGTATTAAGATAGCCCCTTATTAAGCATTGTATGGTCGGAAGTGCCGTACTCCTACTTGCTGGACAGAGTTGGGTGAGCAACAGTTGTTGGGTCCGAAATTGGTTTCGAAAACAGAGGAAAAGGTTAAGTTGATTCGGACTTGGTTGAAGGAAGCTTCTGACAGGCATAAATCTTACACTGACCTGAAGCGTAAAGATACAGAATTTACAGTGGGTGATCAGGTTTTCTTAAAAGTTTCGCCTTGGAAGAAGGTTTTAAGGTTTGGATGGAAGGGCAAGTTGAACCCCAGGTTTATCGAGCCTTATCGAGTGTTGAAACGTATGGGATCAGTGGTGTATCAGCTTGAGTTACCTCCGAAATTGAGGCAGATAATGATGTATTCCATGTCTCGATGTTAAGGCGCTACTGTTCAGATCCATCTCCCGTAGTGCCAGTGGAGGAAGTCGAAGTGAGACCTAATTTATCTTTTGAAGAAGAACCAGTTCAGATCTTAGACCGAGATGTTAAGGTATTGCGAAGGAAGACGGTTCCATTGGTTAAGTTTTTGTGGCAGAATCACGGTTCAGAGGAGGCCACATGGGAGCTAGAGGATGTGATGCGACAGCAGTACCCTCACCTTTTTTGACCAAGTAAATTTTGAGGTCGAAATTTCTTTAAAGGGGTAAAACTGTAACATCCTAGAATTTGGGGTTTAGCATTTTTATGTTTTCTGTGTGATTGGCTTGTTTTGTTTGTAATTTGGCATGTTTGGGGGTCCCGGGAAAGTTCGGGGTCAAGTTAGAGCCTTAGTAAAAATTTTGTTTTTAGGCACTTTAGGGGAGAGTTGGTTGAGGCAGGTCTTAAGGGTAATTTCTTGTGTTTGTTGACACAAGAAGAGGTGTGGTGGAGTGGCAAGAAGATGCCACTTAAGGTACAGGGTGTGGCGTCACAAGGGAGCAGCAGGGGGGAGGAGTTCGAGTCTTGTCAGTAGAATTCAGAAGTTTTAAGTTTTTTGTACTTAGGGAGCTAAGGAGGTGGCTTTCGGTTGGACTCTTCATGGTTGTTAGTTGAATGAGTCAAGCCATTTGAAAGGGTGGCCATGAGGTGTTTGTGGTGTTGAATTGGTCAAACTGACTCAAACGAATGAAGGGGAGTGAAAGTAGGAGGAAATTGGGGGATATGGTGAAGGTGGGTAGTGTTGGCCAAATATTGGAGCGTGGGGAGGGAAAATTTTGGCTATGTATGTTGTTGGGGCTAGGGGCTAACGGCATTTGATGTGTGTTGATAAAACCGAGATATTGGAGTAGTGTGTGTGCCGAACTGCCAATTTGGTGAGTGACTTTTGTGTGCCAAAATTCCCTAAGTACATCTAAGGGTTCTTCTCTTTTTCTTTTTGTTGTCTCAACTTATTTCTCATCTTTTTCTCTTGATTACAAACCTCCCCATTCATGTACCTCTTTTTCTTCAAGGTTACCAAAGCATCTTTGGCCGAATCTCTCTTCACATTCCACCCTTCACATTCTAGCTTGTTTTCTTTTGCTATCTCCTTCACAAGCTGAAATCCCTTGAAGCCACCCCCTTGCCGAATCTCTTTCTTCTCCTTTGCTCTATTCTCTTAAACACCATAACCGAACCTCATTTCCTATCATCTCCTCTCTTGCCAAGCCAAAACTTTCCTTCTCATCTACCATTTTCTTTCCTAGCTGAATCATCTCTCGAACTCATCTTCTTCTTTAGCCTAAACCTTGCACCATCTCCATTGACACTTTTCCTTTCCTCTCTTTAGCCGAATAGCTCTCTTGGTCAAGTGAACCGGTTTCATCCTATTACTTAGTGGTTGAAGGTAATGATTTTCTTTTCTCTCTTTTGTTAAAAATCAAATCTTCTATCTCTTTCTTCACTAACCGAACCTCTGGTTCTTTGTCATGTGAATCGATGCTGCTCGTATAGCCTAATACGTGAGGGGCTACTCTTTTCTACCAATTCTATCTTGGTTTTTCATCATCATCAACACAAGGTAATCGTGTGCGATACTTTTCTCCTCTAAGTTTCTTTTAGTCGATTACTTAAGGAGCAACTTTTGTTGCTAGGCCTAACCAGTTGCTATGTGGTTCATTATTTACCAAGGTAGGAGTCACTTCTTTTCGGTTCTTGGTTGTTATATCCCTTATTGGTTGTGGTCTGCATTAATCAATTCATTTGATAGTCAAACGACGTTTTCTTTACCTCTGATCAAGTCTATTTCAAGGATATAAAAAACGGTCAAGCTGAGGAGGGGAGTGTACCCATAGCCTCCTTTCCAAAGTTTAAAAGGCGAGTTGTGTCGGCGGTTCGAGATTATCTGCCGAGTTGTGGTATAGAGCCGACGTATGCCCGGGATAGGCAAATAGCCGTTGTCCCTGCTAGTGAAAGCGTTGACGTAGAAAGCTTAATGTTACGCGTTATCAGGTGTGTATTACTCACACACTTCTTTATTGTTTGAGTTATTAACTGTGATAGCTGAAAGCTGAAACGAACGTTTGAATAGTCGAGATACCCTCGTAGGTAAGGTTAGAGATACCGGGTAAGTTCTGCTATGATGATACTTTCGATTATATGCATGTATGAAATAAATATCTGTTACACATTGAGAGTATGTTTGCATTCATTTTTGGTATGATGAAATGAGCATGGGCTTGGGATTGAATGAAAGGGGAAGTGTGAATCAGTGACTTTGTCACAGTGGTCTAAGAACCACAGTGGTTTGAAACCACGTAAACGTATATCAGTGACTTGTCTCGGTAGTCTAAGACCACAATGGGTTGGCCCCACGTATACATAAACTTATTAGAGATCGTCACGGTGGTCTGAGACCACAGTGGCAGGATGCCACAGGTGTTTGGATGATACAGGTGACCTAGAGCATGGAAGTACTAAGTTGGGTTGGGCTGCATTACATACATGATAAACATGTTGTACCTTGTGGGTTCAGGGCCAGTTTGTGTTATACGAGGATTTACACACTGAGTCTCGGTGACTCACCCCTCTGCTGAATTTTATAGGTAATCACTAGATCGCGGGTTTTGGAGCCGGGCAGACTCGAGGTGGCTATGCGTTACTATTTCTTTCGTAAATTACGTTACTTTATTTTGAACTTATTTTAATTCGGGATTTTATTATGTAATAAGCCCGCTTTAACTTAATGTTGGTTTGGATTTAATGCTGATGTTATACATATGATAAGCTGTCAACTATGGGGTTTTTCTAAAATTAAAAACATAAACAAATAGTTTTCAAAACGACAACAAAAGATGGTGAATAACTAGTTAGTTAAAACTGGGAATTTTTCTTAAACCTTCAATTTATGGTTTCAAAATATCACATTACCGAAATTTCCTAAGTCCGGCTTATGTGAACAAACCCGTTTTTAGCCCCTATTTTTTTTAATAAAAGTTGGTAATATATTCTCTAACGAAACTTTAAATTACTTCTCAAGATAGGAACTCTATTCAGAACGTTTTCACAAAATACGACATTCCACTACTTGTTTTCAAAACTACCTTTCCTGTAACAAACTAGATTTGGTCGTAACGTATTGACCGGGTTTGGGGTGTTACAGATTTTCTTTCAAATAAAAGGATTATATTTTAAATTTTCAAAATTTTTGACATTAGGATACGAGTTTATCAATTTTGTACTAATTTTTGGGCATTACGAGGGTGATAACCCTTCCTCGTACGTAATCGACTCCCGAACCTATATCAATATTTTAAAACAAAAAATGATTTTATAAGGTGATCCGATCACACCAAAGTAAAAAAGGATCGATGGCGACTCCGTTATCGTTTTTCAAAGTCGATCCCTTTTTTTTAAAATAAAAAATGGTTTCGACTACTTGGGGACTCTACTGGGGAAATAAAAGAGTAAAGCCGTAAAATTGATTATTTTCTGTCCTTCGTCGAAAATTTGAAATTTCGATTTGAAAATTTGATTTGTAAATTACGATCCTTTTGTTGCATTTGCTTGTGTCATTGCATATAATTGATATTTTCTTGGCACATTGCATTACATGACCATTGTGGCAGTACCTTTAAGTGGGAGTGGGAAACTATGCCTTCGTGAGATTTTCACCTCCGCATGGTGATGCGAGCACGCCCGGGGCCTCCAACATTTTTCGAAGTGATGAGCTCGGATCGTCGAGACCAAGTGTTGTGGGGCTCGTGTGCATCTTCGTTCACTTCCAAATTGAGCGAATTAGCTCATGCCACTCAATTCGAGCTCCCTCAAGCTCATTTCACTCATCGAGTGATTGCTTAAATTATTGCTTTTAATAAATTGAATTTTATTTTATTTATTTTTCCTAAAGCATTTTAATGCATCTAAAACATTTTAAATTGGTTGAATTTAATTTGTTTTAGCTCAAATTAATTTTATTACATTTTATTACATGTTTTAAAGTTGTTTTAAATCAAAATTAAAGTGCAGATTTTTCTATTAAATAGGGGTTGCGAATTTAGTATGTGTGCTAAATGTGTATTTAAGTTGTCCTAAGTGTCTATTAAGATGTCATGAACGTGTTTAATTTATGTTCAACTGATTTGGAGTGGATTTAATGTGTGATTCATGCTCTTGTAGGTACAGCCGAATCTTACATGAAGTATTGATGAGGTTCATGCACCTTGGTGCAATGTACTTGGCCGAATTCATCAATGAATCTAGAGGTGCATGGAATGGCTGGAAGCATGCATTATGACAGCCAACTTTTGGCCATTCAAGGCCCCCCATTCAGCTGGAAAGAAGACTAAGTGCATGGGTTAAATTCATGAAGATTTTTAAGCTGAAATTAAAACAAGACAGCAGCTTATTTAATTTCTTTGGGGCTGTTCGTGAAATGCAAAGGTCAAGGGGATTTCAATGGCTGAATTAAACTCTTGCAAGCCATTTAAAGACATGTTTAATTGCTAGAAATATTTCAAACAAAAGGTGCAGCTCATTCTCCATGTTGGCCGAACCTAGACAAGCCTTTTCAGCTCCTTTGCTGTCCAAATTCGTTTGGCCATTTCCTTCTTCATTAAGATGCCTCCAAAACGTCCCAAATGGCTGAATTTACACATCCAAGAGAGCTAATCATCTTCATCATTATTGATGGTGATTTTTCAGCCAAAAGAAGGCTAATTAAGAGGTCACTTATTGCATGGGACGTACCTAGCTGCTGCATGCATTTTCAAAGTGTCCCAAAATTCATTTTCTCTTCTAGAAACATGGTTAATGATGTTCCAAAGGCTGCACATGGACTTGGACGAATTTCTTCTTCATGAAGCATGGCTTTTGACGTTCCAAGAGGCTGAATTTGGACTTGTCCTTTGATCTCCTTCAAGCAATCATCCACCAAGTTAATTGCTCCATCTAGAAGCTGTCCACTTGACTCCCATTCAGCCGAATCTGCCCATAGCCACTTGATGAGTTTGTTCCAGATTTTTCAGCTCAATTAAGCCTTCTAGAAGAGGCCATTGATGTCCTCAATGCATGGGAAACTACAAGGAAGCCTTCTCCAAAATTTTGGAATTTTTGTGTTAATTTTTGCTTAGCCATCAAGGCTTCCTAGTGACTATTCGGCTAGCCTATGTCAGCCTATAAATACCTTGTTAGTTTTCATTTGTGTGGATAGACAATATAGACAATTTTATCATTAATCATATTACATGAACTTTGTTCATTTGAGTGAGTTATCTCCTCTCTATCTTTCGTACGAGTTTCAATCCCGACTTATCAAGCTTGCTTGTGGCGTCAATTGATTCTTTTCCATTAATCTATACCTTAGGTTCTTATCATTCTTGATAACGGGTCTTTGGTCCATATCGATTTCCATTATCCACCTTAAACACTTTAGAAATCGGGGTGACACTCTCTTAGTGTTGAATCGTTTCTGTTTAAGTCCTATCTTCCATTTTTTTTCACCACCTATCTTTATCACTTATTTTTCTTTGTTAAACCGAATCTATCTTCTATTTCGTTCCTTTCATTTCTTTATCCTCCATTCCTAACTTAAACCATTTTATAATATAAAATCAAATTCAAAAGCTTCCGCATTACTACATATTTTTTCATAATTTTTCGAAAGGCTTGTAACCTCCTCGTGAGCGATCGGGCAACTCGCATGCATTTCGACTCTCCCGAGGTGAATCGCATCATCCGTATCGAGCTATAAAACCAAGGAATTTTGACTACGTCGAGAAGCGAAATAGGTTCGTAAGTGAAAAAATTCAAAAAATTGTAAGTTGTAATTTTCGTTCTTATATTTCAATATATTGTATGTGAAGTAAAAAAAAATTGAAAAAAAAAAGAGAAAAAAACGAAAAATGAAAAAAAAATATATACAAGTTAAAAAAAAAGTGGTAAAAAAAAGTTGTGGAAAATTTTTGAAGTTTTGCTTTGAAATTCATCTCTTCTGTTTCCGATCTCAAGACTTTCATTTCTACCCTCTTCATCTTCTACCTCGACCTCCCAAATTTTTTTTCTTACCCTTTAGCCTACCCGATAACCAAATTTTTCTTTTGTTTAGCCTCCCCTATACCCGACATCAATCCCTTGAAACCCCTTTGAAGCCGACCCTCAAGCGCGATGAGTCTCCCAAACGAATGCAATTTGTGAGACGAGATAGAGCGGTAAAAGGCACGAGTGAAATCATCAAAGAAAAAGCCATCATACTGAGTTAAACACGAGTGTGAGTGATTTTCTTCTGAGTGACTCGTGAGTATTTTGTGGTAAGGTATTTTCTTTTCTATCTATTTTTTTGTATAACATATTTTATTTTCAAGAACAAAGATGTCACAAGAAGGATTCTCACCACCGACTTCCAATACTTGTTAAGTGAAATGGAAAGCATTTTTGATCGAAAGATTTCATCAAGTCAGAGAACGGAGTCGAGTTCTTCACCGCAATATACATCCCGAAACTATTCGCGAAGAGACTCTTATCAAGACTCATGTTTGACAAGGCCTTCAAGATGGAGAGAAACAAGAAATGAGTTCGAATCTTTTCGAGGTAATGAACGAGAAGAAAGCTATAAGTATTCCACTACAAAAGATCGTTTTCAAAGTGGTTCGAATCAAGATTCCTATTTGACGAAGGAATCGAGGCGAAGCAAAGTGAATTTCAAAGTTTTTTACGGTGACGACCAAGAAAGCACGAAGTATACATCTTATGATTCAACGAAGTCCTGTACGAAGTATCTTCCAAGCAAAGATTGTGATATCTATGAGAACATCGCTTCGATCTTAGAATCAAATCCTTCTATTTTTAGTTCTTTTGAATCATCTTCTTGTTGTACTCAAAATGAAAAAGAAATATCAAATGAAAAAGAAGAAAAAGAAAATAAAAGAAAAGAAATTGAAAAAGAGTTTGTGAGAGAAAAAGAAATCGAGGAAAAAGAAAATAAAAATGAGAAAGAAGAAAAAAAGATTGAGAAAGAAAGAAAAGAACTTGAAACTGAGAAAAAAATTGAAACAGAGATTGAAAAAGAAAAAGATCTTGAAAAAGAATCAAGAGAAAAGAACGAACGAGAGAAAGAGAATGAATTTTCAACTAACTCTTTGGATTTTTGTTCTTCTTATGTTTCTTCGTTTCAGGTTTTCGAGGAATCAAATGATGACTATCAACTTCAATACCTTTCCAACAAGCGACATTTTCAATTGGTTGAAAAAGGTAAGATTGAACCACCTAAGCCGGAAGGTAAGGAAGGTAAGTGTTCCAAATCGAGTTTGTCTCCACCAAATTTTTCCAATGATTGTGATCTTGTGAACGAAATCGTCTCTTGCCATTACTTCATCTCTTGTGATCATTTAAATGATGGTAAGACGAGTCTATTTCAAGAAAATCAATGTGTTACAAATTGTGACGGTGGAGAGACGTATATTCAACGGATGCAAGACACAAGTAAGTATGACGATGAATTTTCTCTTAATCCCAACTTGTTTGATTGTGGTTTTTATGAGATTTGTTCGTTGTCTAATGCAAAATCGTTGAGTTTTTGTGAGTATGTTTTGAAGCATGTTAAGAGTCTTGATCGATTGATCTTGAACATACATAATTCTTTTTGGTATAACAAGTTTGATTTTTCAAAACAGTTGGCACATCTTGTTTTAAATAATCAAACGCATGTCTTTCAACCGGGAATATGTCCGGATTTGTCTTATGGAAAATTCAAGTATCATGCGATATGTTTGAAAGAATTCTATCAGCTCGATACTTGTCTTTTAATTAAGGTAACGAAATTTGTTAACTTCTCGTTTAATTTGTATTCGTTCCTTAAACAAATCTTGTGGTTGTACTTGCGATTTACAATCCATTTGCGAGTTGTTGACTCAAACGCAAAGCTTCAACTATACTACATGCCTACGGAGAGAAGGTTTGTGATGCTTGAACAAGGTAAGAATAATCTTTGTCCTTCTGCGCATAAAGGTACGATTTCTAAACTTGTTGACGCGTTTCTACTCCCTACGAATGGTGAAAAGCTTTGTGTTGCTGATTTCGTTGTTGTGAAACATATAGATCATTACATGCTTAATCGTTCTTTTCTGCCCATTTATGATCTATTTGTTTTCTCGATGAATAATGAGAGGATTCTTACGTTTGATAATTTTGATAGTTTTCTTGTGAAAGAATCCATCTTGCGTTACTTTGAGATGTTTTCGTTCTCTTCGAAAGTTAATAGAACACATGATACCGATTTCATTTTGATAAATCATTTAGATCATGAAGTGTTTGAATGTGTTATTTTGCTTATTGATGGTCTACCTATTTCGATGATTGACAAAAGGATTTTTATCATCTGGTATCATCGTGTGTTTGATAAATATTGTAATTCTTGTGTAAGTAATATAGTATATCATTCGATGCAAGAATTGGTTGAACAATTTCATGTGCCTTATGCGTTTTCTCAATTGCTAGCTTGTGACGAATATATCTATCATTTGACATGTTATTTGCATGAAATTTTTCACTTACGGGATCCATGTTAATCGAATGCATGTCATGAAGCTTACTCACATGTGATGCAAACGTTTGACAAGGCGTTATTCCTTTTATATAAAGTGGTCATTTCCGTTTGCGTGCGATTTATGTGTCCTGTGATGTTCATATTTGGATTGCAATATTGTTTGGAAACGATCTTGCTAATTTATATTTATCTCTTTCAGGTGTTATGATTATCATCCGTCCCATTTGATCGAGGAAAACCGAGTCAAAAGAAATTTTGTTCAAAAAGTCAACATGTCGATTCGAGGACGAATCGCCTTGAAGAGTGGAGGGATGATGCGAGCACGCCCGGGGCCTCCAACATTTTTCGAAGTGATGAGCTCGGATCGTCGAGACCAAGTGTTGTGGGGCTCGTGTGCATCTTCGTTCACTTCCAAATTGAGCCAAATTAGCTCATGCTAGCTCAATTCGAGCTCCCTCAAGCTCATTTCAGCTCATCGAGCTGATTGCTTAAATTTATTGCTTTTAATAAATTGAATTTTATTTTATTTATTTTTCCTAAAGCATTTTAATGCATCTAAAACATTTTAAATTGGTTGAATTTAATTTGTTTTAGCTCAAATTAATTTTATTACATTTTATTACATGTTTTAAAGTTGTTTTAAATCAAAATTAAAGTGCAGATTTTTCTATTAAATAGGGGGCTGCCGAATTTAGTATGTGTGCTAAATGTATATTTAAGTTGTCCTAAGTGTCTATTAAGATGTCATGAACGTGTTTAATTTATGTTCAACTGATTTGGAGTGGATTTAATGTGTGATTCATGCTCTTGTAGGTACAGCCGAATCTTACATGAAGCATTGATGAGGTTCATGCACCTTGGTGCAATGTACTTGGCCGAATTCATCAATGAATCTAGAGGTGCATGGAACGGCTGGAAGCATGCATTATGACAGCCAACTTTTGGCCATTCAAGGCCCCCCATTCAGCTGGAAAGAAGACTAAGTGCATGGGTTAAATTCATGAAGATTTTTAAGCTGAAATTAAAACAAGACAGCAGCTTATTTAATTTCTTTGGGGCTGTTCGTGCAATGCAAAGGTCAAGGGGATTTCAATGGCTGAATTAAACACTTGCAAGCCATTTAAAGACATGTTTAATTGCTAGAAATATTTCAAACAAAAGGTGCAGCTCATTCTCCATGTTGGCCGAACCTAGACAAGCCTTTTCAGCTCCTTTGCTGTCCAAATTCGTTTGGCCATTTCCTTCTTCATTAAGATGCCTCCAAAACGTCCCAAATGGCTGAATTTACACATCCAAGAGAGCTATTCATCTTCATCATTATTGATGGTGATTTTTCAGCCAAAAAAAGGCTAATTAAGAGGTCACTTATTGCATGGGACGTACTAGCTGCTGCATGCATTTTCAAAGTGTCCCAAAATTCATTTTCTCTTCTAGAAACATGGTTAATGATGTTCCAAAGGCTGCACATGGACTTGGATGAATTTCTTCTTCATGAAGCATGGCTTTTGACGTTCCAAGAGGCTGAATTTGGACTTGTCCTTTGATCTCCTTCAAGCAATCATCCACCAAGTTAATTGCTCCATCTAGAAGCTGTCCACTTGACTCCCATTCAGCCGAATCTGCCCATAGCCACTTGATGAGTTTATTCCAGATTTTTCAGCTCAATTAAGCCTTCTAGAAGAGGCCATTGACATCCTCAATGCATGGGAAACTACAAGGAAGCCTTCTCCAAAATTCTGGAATTTTTGTGTTTAATTTTTGCTTAGCCATCAAGGCTTCCGAGTGACTATTCGGCTAGCCTATGTTAGCCTATAAATACCTTGTCAGTTTTCATTTGTGTGGATAGACAATATAGACAATTTTATCATTAATCATATTACATGAACTTTGTTCATTTGAGTGAGTTATCTCCTCTCTATCTTTCGTACGAGTTTCAATCCCGACTTATCAAGCTTGCTTGTGGCGTCAATTGATTCTTTTCCATTAATCTATACCTTAGGTTCTTATCATTCTTGATAACGGGTCTTTGGTCCATATCGATTTCCATCATCCACCTTAAACACTTTAGAAATCGGGGTGACACTTTCTTAGTGTTGAATCGTTTCTGTTTAAGACCTATCTTCCATTTTTTTTCACCACCTATCTTTATCACTTATTTTTCTTTGTTAAACCGAACCTATATTCTATTTCGTTCCTTTCATTTCTTTATCCTTCATTCCTAACTTAAACCATTTTATAATATAAAATCAAATTCAAAAGCTTCTGCATTACTACATATTTTTTCATAATTTTTCGAAAGGCTTGTAACCTCCTCGTAGACGATCGGTCAACTCGCATGCATTTCGACTCTCCCCAAGGCGAATCGCATCACATGGGCTAGTGGATTGCTTCTAGGATACATCTGTACCTATGTCTTCGTGAAGTTTTCACTTCCGTATGGCCATAGGGAAATGTATTCCCCTACACTGAACTCGGTCCGTATGAGCCTATAATGGGTGAGGATCGAGGAATCTGCTAGTTTAGGTACCTCAACTCTAGAGCTAAACCACACGTAGAAAATGTAAGGACACACCCTAAGTAGAACTATGCTAAACCTTAACAGCCACCCAGATAGGTGATTGTTTATTTTATTTGCTTTATGTTTTATTTCATGATACTAACTTATTGTGCTTTACTTTTGGTGCATGTCATTTCATATTTTAAGAGGTATCGATTCACGGTCAGTTTCTAAGTTAGAAAGCTGGTTATGGAGAACGAATTCCTTGATAAAGTGGAAGACAATACAGTCGTCCACACGTGTTCAGAGCAAACGCAATTAGAGAAAGGGAATAGCTTAGCTGAAGGGCATGTGTCAGAACTATGGGATTTCACTCGTATTAGTATCATGCAAAATGAGTTCCAAGAGTTGAAAGAAATATGGACCCAGTGGAATGATGAGGCTAAGCAACTATTCTATCGTAATTCTGGCGATCTACCCTACTTGCTCGACATCAAGGTATATAAGCATCTATTTTGGGCTATGACTCAGTTTTGGAACCCTGCCTATAGTTGTTTCACTTTTGAGAAAGCAGATTTAGTGGCCACGGTGGAGGAATATACAACCTTGCTTCACTGTCCAAGGATCCAAGTCGACAAAGCTTATTCTAGGGCCGCTAATGTCTCAAATTTTGTAAAGAAGTTAATGAATATCACGGGGATGAGTGAACAGTGGGTTGTAGCCAAAATTCAGAAGAAAGGTGAGAGTAAATGCATTCCTTGGGTAAGTTTGAGGGACCTAATCTTAGCACATACAGATGTAAAGAAGAAGATTGATGCCTTTGCCTTGTGTATTTATGGTTTGGTGATTTTTCCTAAGGCTCTAAGACATGTAGATGAAGCAGCCACTGATTTATTTGATCGACTTGACAGAAGGGTCACGCCTGTACCTGCGATCTTAGTCGAGATGTTCAGATCTTTGAATGCATGTTGGAGAGCTGGAGAGGGTAGGTTCATTGGATGCGTGCAGCTGTTATTAGCTTGGTTCCACAGTCATTTCTGGAAGGTGGAGAAAGTTTCTTATCGAGTTTTCTCTGAGAATTATTCTCCATTAAAAGAGATAGTAGCTACACCAATGAGAGAGGATGTATCTGAGGAAAACTGGATGGCACTCTTTCAAAACCTTCAAGAGGAAGACATCGAGTGGAGAGCTCTTTGGATTCCCAATGAAATTTTTTATCGGTGTAGGAATTTTGACTAGGTTCCTTTACTTGGAATTTGGGGAGCCGTTGGATATGCTCCTTTGCTCGTACTAAGGCAATATGGATCAAGACAGTTTGTACCAGCAACATATGGGCTGGCTCAATGTGAGTTCTCATACAGAGGGAATAACTATAAGAAGAGGGTTAAGAAGATTTCTAGTGTTTAGAATCAGATTCGTAGGGTGAAGAGATTATCTGCAGGCCCAATGATGACCCCAGAATACAGCAGATGGAGGATTAGAAGGATTAATGATAACATCCCTAAGTTGACTCCAGAAGGCGCCCGATCAAGAAAGGAATACTTACAAGTGGTCCCATCAGAATTAGAGATTATAAAACAAGATTTTGAAAGGAAGAGTTCAGAGCTCGGAAAAAGGATAGAGAAGTTGGAAGAAAAAAATGTACCTGAGATTAGATATGGATGTTCAGAAATTAGAGGCCAAAAAATTACGAAAACGGAAGAAAAGGGTCGAGGAAGATCTGGATAGTTTAAAGACAGAATATAAGAGACAACGTCTATCAATAAAAGATACTGGATTGGGTAAGACTTCGGAACAGTGGCAACAGGAGATTCAAGAGGAAAAGGCCAAAGCTAACCATTGGGAGAGGAAATTCCAAGAAATACAGGCACGAGATGAGGTTCTAAAAAGGAGTTTGGCAGAAAGCCAGAAGGAGAAATGTGCATTAAAGGCTAGAATGGCTGAGCTAGGACGGTCTTTTCATCACTATCGAAGCTGTAATTCTGCAATCGAGTTAAAGTCAAGTCTGAATAAGATTGAGGAGATGAAGGGCAAGATCGAAAAATTAGAATTGGCATTACAAAATTATGAACTCCGGATTGAGCTTCTCGAAGTAAGAGAAGGGCATTGAAAGGAGGAGCTCCACCATTCTCATGATCAAGTCAGAAATAGGGATTATCTCATGGGTGAAGCCATAGCTCAGATTCAAGAGGTAGCTGATCATTTACAGACTTTGCAGTACAGGCTGATACGTTGAGCATAAAATATGAGCTACAGTCAGATCGTGGTCAAGAGCTAGCCTTGTTGTTTAGGAAGGTCAAAACTTCGGGCATTAGGGCGAAAGCATATTTGTAGTCCATTTTATGTAAAGGATTTTGTTTTCTAATAAAGTTTTCTAAATGAAATTGAATCTGAATCGATGCCTTTTTTGCATTCATGCATTTGCATTACATCACATCATATGCATTTAAGTCCATAGAAAGATCTTAATTAGTTGAAATTATTACACAGAGAGAGAGAAAAAAATAAAAATTGGAAACTAAACACCGTTACGGTCCACGCGCTAAGACAAAAAATATGGATCAAAGACTCAAATAGTTCCAGAGAGACATGTAAGACCAGATACAAGAGCAATTGGAAAAACTCCAACAAGAGATGAGAGACCAAATGCTGGAAGCCCAAAGAAATATGATGGCTCAAATGGCTCAGCTACTGAACGGGACGATGGACAAAGGAAAAGGTCCCATGACTAATACTGAAGAAGATAATGAGGACTTTACTCTGGGTTTTACCCCACCACATGCACAAGCACAGCCTGAGGTGTATCCCCGAAGGCCATTTGTCACGATTAGGCCTCAACAATGGGCAAATGGATACTGAAGTACCCATAAACTTCCAAGTTGGCACAGGATCTAACCCAGGAGATAACCCTGCTAATCTTGTTATCCCGGATTTAGATATAGCAGAGAGGGAAGAGACAAGAATTGAATCCTCAAGGCAATTAGAGGATTGTTGTAGATGGTTGGAAGAAAAGTTTAAAGCCTTGGGAAATGCTGATAATAACCATGGAATTGATGCTAAAGACTTAAGCTTGGTTCCAGATTTGGTACTTCCTTATAAGTTCAAAATGCCAGAATCTGAGAAATACAATAGTACTAGTTGCCCTGAAGCCCACATTACCATGTTTTATAGGCGAATGATCGATTATGTTAATAATGATCAACTCTTGATTCATTGTTTCCAAGATAGTTTGGTGGGGGCAGCGTCCAAGTGGTACAGTCAACTGAGCCGTGCTAGGATTAGCTCCTGGAGGGACCTAGCCCAAGCTTTTATGAAGTAATACAATCATGTCACAGACATGACGCCTGACAGAATCACTTTGCAGAATATGGAGAAGAAGTCAAATGAAAGCTTCAGGCAGTATGCGCAAAAATAGAGGGAGATTGTCATGCAAGTTCATCCACCGCTCCTAAAAAAGGAAACTACAATGCTTTTAATCAATACCTTGAAGGCCCCATTCATTACTCATATAATAGGAAGTACCAGAAAAAGCTTTGCAGATATAGTGATGGCAGGAGAAATAATTGAAAATGTCATAAGGGGTGGCAAGATTGAAGTAGGGGAAACCACTAAAAGGCCTGCTCTCAGAAAAAAAAGAATGAGGTGAATAACACGAGTATATACAACAAAGGGTACTCGAAGGCAATCACTGTTAGCCAGCCAAAAGTAATTACTGCTTGTAACAAGGGTCGGGAAGACAGGAATCGGGCACAAGGAAAAATTTGAAAAGCTCCAATTTACGCCAATCCCAATGAAGTATAAGGAGCTATATCAAAGTTTATTTGACGCACACGTAGTGTCCCCATTTTATCTAAAACCTCTACAGCCCCCATATCTCAAATGGTATGATTTAAACACTCAATGTGATTACCATGCGGGAATACCGGGATATTCAATAGAAAACTGCACTGCCTTCAAAAAGGTAGTCGAAAGACTCATCAAGATGGGGATTGTGAAGTTTGATGATACACCCAGTGCGGAGAACCCATTACCTAACTATGGAGATAAGGGGATAAATGCAACCGGTGAAAATATCATGAGAAGGATCAAAGAGGATATTACAGAAGTAAAAACCCCATTGAGAATGGTTTGGAGAGAAATGGTAGGAAGAGGATTGGTAGAATCAGATTATGTAGAAGGATGCAAAGGAGTAAGGGTCTATGTGAGTTCCACAAAGCAGAAGGGCACGAAATCCAAGAATGTGTTGAGTTCAGGGACCTGGTGTAGAGCCTTATGGACAATAAGGAATTAGAAGTTTATAAGGAAGACTTAGGGGGAGGAAGTATATACGTGACAGAAGGAGAATTGGCTGACCAAAAAGTCAATTATCTGAGGATCATCATCACCTGACCAAGAAACACGAAAGGAGGAACACAAATGGCACCAAAGGTCGTGATCTAGAAACCTGTTTCCTTTCCTGATAATGATAACAATATGATACCTTGGAATTACGACTGTAATGTGACAATACCAGGAGGAGAAAACTTAGCTAGCATTTTCAAGGAGATCCAAAGTGAAGGATCTTACACATGTAGTGGAAGGCATTATAAATCGGTAAACGTCAGAACTGAGCCTGTGAAAGCAAAGACCTCGGTAGTTGAGCGAGAAAAAAGGGCTGAGGCACTTATCAATGAACCTGTAAAAGAGGAAGAGGTTAAAGAATTTCTAAAATTCTTGAAGCACAGTGAATACAGCATGGTAGAGCAGCTGCGCAAACAACCGGCTCACATATTAGTGCTAGCCTTGCTTTTAAGTTTAGAAGTGCATCGTGAGGCATTGATGAGAGTGCTGAATGAAACTTACGATACTAAAGATATATCAGTCAACAAACTGGACCGTCTGGTTAGTAATATAAGTGCCAACAACTTCATTTATTTCAGTGATGATGAAATTCCACCTAAGGGCATGGGATCGACTAAGGCTTTGCACATCACTACTCGTTGCAAAGGATGTACTCTACCAAGTGTGTTAATCGATAATGGATCGACTTTAAATGTCTTACCATTTTCTACGCTGAAAAGATTGCCTATAAACAGTTCTCACATGAAGACATGCCAGAACATAGTGAGAGCATTTGATGGCACTGAGAGAAGAGTGATGGGAAGGATTGACATACCGTTGTTGATTGGACCAAACACATATGAAGTGGATTTTTTGGTGATGGATATCAAGCTCTCCTATAATTGCTTATTAGGAAGACTCTGGATTCATTCGGCAGGGGCAGTACCCTCATCACTTCACCAAAAATTGAAACTATTAACAGAAGGTCAGTTGGTTATTATAAATGCAAAGGAGGACATCATAGCAACTGTTACCAACGACGCGCCGTACTTAGAGGCAAATGAGGAGGCCACTAAGTGCTCTTTTCGATCTTTAGAGTTCGTGAATGCAACATTCATTTTGGAAGGGAATGAGGTTCTGGTGCCTAGGATATCCAGAACTACGAGAATAGGCTTACAAATGATGGTGGGGAAAGGTGCCTTATCAGGAAAAGGATTGGGTAGGCATCTTTAAGGAGGGATTCAAGTTCCGATGCTGAAAGAGAAAAAAGACTATTTTGGCTTGGGTTTCAGGCCAGATGCTATAGAAAGGAAGAAGCAAGAGAGAAGAAAGGCACGGATGAATGGGGAAGAAGTCAAGTGGGAATTTATGACATTCCCTCACAAATCCCAAACTTTTGTATCAGGAGGGATAATTCACCCTGAGAGAGGATTGTTGGAAAATGAAAATCTTCACATCAATGCCATACACGAGGAAGGAATTGAGCAAAGAAACATGTTGGGCATTCATCCTTATGAACCTAGAAGTGTATTGAACAACTGGACTGCAGAAGAACTTCCTGTAGTATTTAGAGATTGCACAGAGTAATGTTCAGAACACACTTGTTGCTTTAAAGCCTAGGAGCAATAAGATTTCTTTTGTGAAATAGGCTCATGTTCAGACATCTTTTGTTTCAATAAAATACATCTTTAATGATCAATTCGATCAAATATTCTTTCATTTTTATATTCTTTTGATCTTCTAATTTCATTCCAAAATTTTTTGTTATTCTCATTCATATCATGTGAATAGTTGTTCTTGAATTCATTTTTTCTTTGTGCATTTTTTTGTGCCTACCACAGGTCCCTAAATATCAATGACATGAGCAATGATACTACAGATTCAGAGGTCCTTTCTGAGCAAGACATGTGTTTAGAGGAATCTCGGGATTTTAAGGGTGACAGAGATTGTGCCTTGTCTCCAGATTTGTTAAGAATGGTAAAGCAAGAAGAGAAACAGATTTTACCCCATGAAGAGGTGGTAGAGAATATAGTCTTAGAGGAAGGAAAGGTTGTGAAAATTGGAATGCACATAGCCAAGGAGACGAAGCAAGACCTCGTTGAGTTATTACGGGAATTCAAAGACGTCTTTGCATGGTCATACTAAGATATGCCTGGGCTATGTACTGATATTGTAGTGCATCGCCTTCCTATAAGAGAAGAATGCAAACCAGTTCAGCAAAAGCTACGAAGGATGAGGCTTGATGTGGTGTTAAAAATAAAAGAGGAAGTCAAGAAACAGTTTGATGCTGGTTTTCTACAGGTTGTAAAATACTCAGAATGGGTAGTCAACATTATACCTGTTCCTAAGAAAGATGGAAAGGTTCGAATGTGTGTAGACTACAGAGACTTAAATAAGGCTAGCCCGAAAGACAACTTCTCATTGCCTCATATTGACACTTTGGTGGATAATTCGGTGGGATACTTATTGTTTTCTTTCATGGATGATTTTTCGGGACACAATCAGATCAAGATGCATCCTGAGGATATGGAGAAAACTACTTTCATAACATTGTGGGGTACCTTTTTGCTATAAGGTAATGCCATTCGGGCTAAAGAATGCAGGAGCAACATATCAAAGGGCCAAGATAACCTTATTCCATGACATGATGCATAAAGAGATTGAAGTATATGTTGATGACATGATCGCCAAATCTCGAACAGAAAAGGAACACATTGAAGTTTTGAAGAAGTTGTTTTTGAGATTGAAAAAAGTTAAGTTGTTTTTGAGATTGAAAAAAGTTTACCTAAAGCTCAACCCGGCAAAGTATACTTTTGGAGCTCGGTCAAGAAAATTACTGGGCTTCGTAGTCAATGAGAGAGGAATCGAGGTTGACTCAGATAAGGTCAGAGCTATACAAGAATTGCCTTCACTATGCACCCAAAAAGAAGTTCGAGGTTTTCTTGGAAGGTTAAATTACATTACTCGGTTTATTTCACAATTAATTGATAAATGTGATCCCATATTTCGTCTTCTTAAGAAACACAACCAAGGCATATGGGATGATGAGTGCCAGAAAGCTTTTGACGAAGTCAGGCAATATCTGTCAAATGCCCCAGTACTATCTCCGCCTAATCTAGATAGACCACTAATACTGTATCTGACAGTGTTCAATAACTCCATGGGATGTGTGCTTGGTCAACATGATGAGTCAGGAAGAAAAGAAAAAGCGATATACTATCTTAGTAAAAAGTTCACTGGTTCTGAAATGAGATATTCATCAATTGAGAAATTGTGTTTCGCATTGATTTGGACAACTCGGAGATTGAGGCAGTAAATTCTATATCATACAACCTGGTTAATTTCGAAGCTTGACCCATTAAAGTACATGATGGAGTCAACTGCTTTGAATGGAAGGATGGCAAGGTGGCAGATTTTGCTTTCTGAATTTGATATAGTCTATGTGAACCAAAAAGCTATAAAATGGAGTGCAATAGCCGAATTTCTAACTAGCAGAGCTTTGGAGGATTATGAACCTTTGAACTTTGATTTCCCCAATGAAGAGATAATGTATGTGGCAACTACTGAAGAGTGTCCGTGGAAGCTAAATTTGAATGGAGCTTCAAATGCTGTGGGAAATGGAATTAAGACAGTCTTGGTATCCCCGTAGTGGTGATCATTATCCATTCACATGCAAATTGGATTTTGATTGCACAAATAACATGACAGAGTATGAAGCATGCATCATGGGAATTCGAGCAGCTGTAGATCATAAAATCAGAGTGCTAGAAGTATATGAGATTCTGCATTAGTAATCTACCAGCTTAAAGGAGAATGGGAGACAAGAGACCCCAAACTAATCGATTACCGAAAAATAGTTTTTGGGCTGATTGAGGAGTTTGATGATATCACTTTTAATTATCTCCCACGAGATGAAAACCAGATGGCGGATTCTTTGGCAACCCTGGCTTCTATTATCAAAGTAAATAAACCACAGGATATGAGACCTATTCAGATGAGTATTTTTGAAGTTCCAGCTCATTGTTATAACATGGAAGAGAAAGAAAAGGATGACCACCCTTGGTATCATGATGTATTGCGATACGTAAAAAATCATGAGTACCTTGATCATGCAATGGAGAATGACAAAAGGACGTTAAGAAGATTAGCCTGTGACTCTATTTTAGATGGGGATATATTGTATAAAAGGAGAAAAGATCAGGTACAATTGAAATGTGTTGACACTGTTGAAGCTAGGAACATCCTGGAAGAAGTTCATAAGGATGTTTATGGAACATATGCTAATGGGTTCATAATGGCTAGACAAATAATGAGATTTGGATACTATTGGTCCACTATGGAAGGAGATTGTATCAACTATGCCAAAAGATGTCATAAATGCAAGACCACCTTCACCTTTACATGTTATGACTTCTCTATGGCCTTTTTCCATATGGGGCATGGATGTCATTGGGCCGATCTCATCGAAAGCTTCGAATGGGCATCGATTCATCTTTGTGGTTATTAACTACTTCACGAAATGGGTAGAGGCTGCTTCCTACGCTAACGTTACTAAGTCAACAGTTAGTCGGTTCTTGAAGAAGGAGATCATTTGTCGATATAGAATGCCCAAAATGATCATATCAGACAACGCATTAAACTTAAACAATAGCACGATAGTGGAAGTTTATAGTCAATTCAAGATAAAACACCACAACTTATCTCCGTATCGTCCAAAAATGAATGGGGCAGTGGAAGCGGCCAATAAAAAAATTAAGAAGATAGTAAGGAAAATGACTGAGACTTATAAGGATTAGCATGAGAAATTACCATTTGCACTCTATGCTTATCGTACGTCCGTCAGAACCTCTACTGGGGCAACTCCTTTCTCGTTGGTCTATGGGATGGAGGCAGTTCTACCTATTGAAGTAGAGATACCTTCCCTTCGAGTTTTGTTAGAAATAAATTTGGATGAAGTTGAATAGATTTAGTCTCGATATGATCAGCTGAATTTGATTGAGGAAAAAAGACTAAATGCTATTCGTCACGGTCAGATGTACCAAAAACGAATGATGCAAGCCTATGATAAAAAAGTCTGCCCAAGAGAGTTTCACGAGGGGGACCTTGTACTGAAGAAGATCCTTCCCATACAAAGGGATTTCAGAGGAAAATGGATGCCGAATTGGGAAGGACCATATGTGGTGAAGAAGGCTTTCTCTGGAGGTACACTGATCTTGACTGAAATGGATGGGAAAAGCTTACCCAATCCTGTGAATTTGGACGCAGTCAAAAAATATTTTGCTTAAAAAAGAGAGGAGGCCAAGGTGAAAACTCGTAAATGGCACTTTGAGACTTCAAAAAAAAAAAAGAGGAGAGGCCAAGGCGAAAACCCGCAAAGGGCGCCTTGAGACCAAAGGGGTTTTGAGTTGAAAACCCAAAAGGGCGGCTCAAATTTTGAAGGGCATGAAGTGACCTTGCTATACCTAGATCAACAAGAAATGAAGTATGTTACATATTGAGGCATCAACAAAGTACTTTGAATCTTCTAAACGCATGGTAAGCTCAAAGTAGTCTTCATTGAGTTTGTATATAGAAGCCCAATCTGCGATATCTAGGGCACCTAGTCTTTGTCCTATTTATATCAATTTACTATCTTTGAATCCTTTTTCTTCTCAAAGATATGTTCCCAGTTAATTTCATTTGTATTTTTGATAATTTATTTAACTCTAATTATCCTTGAGATCAGTTTATTTGTTACCCATTATTCATAACCATGTTGCATTGAAATAATGATTGATGAACTAATAAAATTTTCATAAAAGAAGTTCTGCACATTACTCTGGAAATTTCTAGATAAAATAGGACAATTGTTTAAGAATTTCCATGTGTAAGGCTTGGAAGTACTTGAGAAAGTCTAGATTGAGACTATTTCTTTGAATTCTTTGTCTAAATGGTGATTGGACAAAATAATGTGTTTTTGCGAAAAAAAGTAGCAATATTAATCCTAAGGGAGGATCATTTTACAAGCATTCTCATTGGGTCATAACGTTCGGGGAATTGTTTGACAGACCAAGTTGACAGGAAAAGATTCAAAAACCCTAAAATGCGGTGGAATGGATTGAAGTTGAAACGAATCCTGTAGGAATAGATTAAATCCTATAATCTTAGTGGGATGGTTTGAAGGCGGTATAAGCCTTGTGTCCCTAAAGTTCAAGTAGAGTGAGCCCTAAAATTTCCATAGGGCAAATTATTTGAGTAGAATATGATACTTCAAGAGGAATGAAGATGAAACCTTGACGAATTAATGAGTGATGACACCTGAAATAGGAATCATTCTCATAACATTTTTGCATTCATATATCATAGCATGTCTAAATAGGAAAATTTGACTCATTTCGATCAGGGCGTCCTAATTATTAGGCATAAGGATATACCCATTCTACAAGTCATGTCCTCTATAGGACAATGTAGTAGGGTAAATCGACACTTTCAGCCTTGTCTCCCTAAAGTTACAATGGAACAAACTGAAGACAACAGATCTTACCTTCCTGAAGTTGCAGGAAGAAGATAGAAAATATCAACCTTGTTTCCCTGAAGTTGTAGCGGAGCAGACTGAAGACAACAGATCTTACCTTCTTGAAGTTACAGGAAGAAGATTGAAAACATCAGCCTTGTCTCCCTGAAGTTGCAGTAGAGCAGACTGAAGACAACAGATCTTACCTTCCTGAAGTTGCAAGAAGAAGATCGAAAACATCAGCCATGTCTCTCTGAAGTTGCAGTAGAGCAGACTGAATATAGCAGATCTGGCATTCTTGAAATTGCAGTGAAGCAGATCGAAGACATCAGTCTTGTCTCCCTAAGTTTGCAGCGGAGCAGACTGAAGATAGCAGATCTTGTCTTCCTGAGATTACAGTGAAGCGGATCGAAGATACTAGTCTGGCATCCCTGAGTTTACAGCATTGCAGACTGAAAATAGCATATCTTGTCTTCCTGAGATTGCAGTGAAGCGGATCAAAGATACTAGTCTGGCATCCCTGAGTTTGCAGAAGAACAGATTAAAGATAATAGATCTTGTCTTCCTGAGATTGCAGTAAAGTGGATCGAAGATACTAGTCTGGCATCCCTGAGTTTGTAGTGGAGCAGACTGAAGATAGAAGATCTTGTCTTCCTGAGATTGTAGTAAAGCAGATCGAAGATATCAGCATTGTCTCCCTGAGTTTGCAGTAGGAGCAAACTAAAGATAGCAAATCTTGTCTTCCTGAGTTTGCAGCGAAGTAGATCGAAGATACCCGTCTAGCATCCTTGAGTTTGCAGCGGAGCAAACTAAAGATAGCGGATATTGCCTTCCTGAAGTTGCAATGAAGCAGATTGAAGCCATCAGACTTATTAGAACAGATAGTCCAATACTTCTAAAATTGAAATAGTTACAAAGAAGTAAAGATGAAGTTCCTATACCTCTGAAGTTGCAGTGGGGTTAGAAGCCATTTGAAAAAGACGAGGACCAAGAAGTCAAGGCTTGGCAAAGACCGGGCAAAATTGGTCTTTTTATAGTCTTTACTCTATTTTCGTTACACGACAATGAGTAAAGAGGGGCAGTTGTACTAAGCCCATTTTGCCCAGGACCATACCATTCAAAAACAAATAATAATAATAATAATAATAATAATAATAATAATAATAATAATAATAATAATAATAATAATAATAATAATGTCCAGTTTGTTTTTTACAGCCTATTTACAAGGCCAACATAGACTACCCAGACCCAACACCCTGTTACACCAACACCCATAACCCGGAGGCCCAAAAATTAAAGGGGCCCAATTAGCCCAAAATGTTTTCAACCTCTGGAAACCCTAGTAAGGGTCTTGCGCCGCAGCTCCCAACATGGCCCTTTCTCGCGCCGCAATTAGCGCGCGGATACGCCCCACCGCCATTTTTTTTGTCGATCACCTGCAAAAGGAAAGAAAAACGACAGAAAACAGCAAGTATAGCAGACAGTAGCAGCAAAATAGGGTCCTAAATTTATTTTTCGAGTTATTTTTGGGTTATAAATTACCCTAAGGCAATTTGTAAAATACACACGAAGATATACAAAGAATACAGAAATAAAAAAAAAAGAAACCAAATAACAGAGGTGATTTCTGATTATCCCTTTTCATTTTTTTTATTTTCTTTTGATTCATGCAATTTTTTTTATATAAATACCACTAAGAATAAAGAAAAGGATTTTACCTTTTGATTTACACTAAAAACGAAGTTTTTAGCCTGGGGGCCGCCATGAGCTACGGGGCGTGAGGCGCGTGGGGGGCATGTGATGACGGCCGGAGGTCGGAAGACCGATGAAGGTAGAGCATTTTTGGGGCTTCTGCTATTTTTTTTTTTTTAGCTAAGTTTAAAATGATTTTTTTTGCTATTTTTTTATAAAGGCCCACGGAACGACGTCGTATTGGTATGGTCAATTAATGACCAAAACGGCGTCGTTTAAAGGCATAAGACCCGCGCGTTGACCCGACCCGGGGAAGATCTGCGGGTTTTTTATAAAAGGGGCAATTGCCTCTTTGGTCCTTCTGCAATTTTATTATTTTCAATTTCGTTCAATTTAAATTTTCTTTTATTTTTAATCCAGCCCTGAAAGTTTGTTTTTGTCTCGATTTGGTCCCTAAGGCCATTTTAAAGGCAGGTGATGGAACGACGCCGTTTAGGAGATAGGGTATAATTGCCCAATAAGTCCCTATAGTTTGGCACCAACATCATCCTTTTTACAATTTTATTTTAGTTTTTTTTATTCTGATTTGATCCATGTTTCTTTGATTTTTAAATCTTTTATTTTCATTTTATTCTTTTTTAATTATTTTAGTATTATATATGTATTAAATTATTACTGTCTATTATTTATCCTAAGTTATTTTATTAAATTCAATATTATTTATATATTACATATCATTTTAAAATTTGTATATTATTTATTATAATATATATTTTAAAATTTTGTATATTATATATTATTATATTATATTATATATAACATTTAAATTGTTTTATTCTTAATATTGTATAAAATTTTGTATATTGTACAACATATATTATGTATATTATTTTTTTTAATATGTAGTTTTATGCATATATGTATTAAATTATTGTATTATAAATATATTTTTATTTAAAGTTATATATTATTTATTTATTAAAATGTATCTTAATTATTTTCTCATGAATATATATATTATTTTTAGAATTTATTTTTTTATTATTAGAATATTTCTTTATATACATTATTCACCTTATTTTTATATATCGTTTAATCTTGTGTAAAATTTTCATGTTTATTCCTTAATTTTTTTTTATTATCTACATGCTATCTTTTAGTTGATCATTTATATTTTAAGAACAAATTTATAATCTTTATTTACCTTAGTATAATTGTTATATTGCTTGCATTGTTTGCATTATTTGTTATGTTATTATTTTTACTTAGTAAAATGCCCTTTGAAATTTATGTTTGGTAATGTACTAACGCCACATTTCATTCAAATCATTGTTTTAGAAAAAGTATTTCATTTTTAATTGCAATTATTTATCCAGAAAGTACTTACTTTAATAAAATAATATTTGGCATTTGGAAGTCTCGAGGAAATTGTGCCCTAACTCACTGGGTTTCAATTTTCTTCGTTGAATTTACATAGCCAAGTATCCTTTTTGAAATCAAAAATTGTAAATTTTAAATAAAAAACTTATTCTCGGGAACTCGAGATGTTATGTCCTAAGTTATTGGATATGATGTTTTGTGACTCGAGGTAAAGATTTTCTACAAATAAAGACAAGCTCAATTTCGAAGTCTTGAAATGTTGCATCCTAACTCATTGGGTGTAGCATTTTATTTCTTTGAGATAAGAGAATCTAGATTTTCTTTCAAATAAAAGGATTATATTTAAAATTTTTAAAATTTTCGACATTAGGATACGAGTTTATCAATTAGGTATCAATTTTTGGGCATTACGAGGGTGATAACCCTTCCTCGTACGTAACCGACTGCCGAACCTATTTTCTTGAATTTCGTAGGCCTAAATCAATATTTTAAAACAAAATTGGTTTTATAAGGTGATCCGATCACACCAAAGTAAAAAAAGATCGGTGGCGACTCCCGTTTTCGTTTTTCAAAGTCGGTCCCTATTTTTTAAAAAAAAAATAAAAAATGGTTTCACAATTATAAGCATAATTTTAATTTTAGGAAAATAGTTTACTAAATTTTATAATATTTTACATAAGTTGTTATAAATTTAATAAATTATATTGGTATCTTGTAATGACTCAATTTTTTAGGTATGTAACTCAATTATAATTAATTAAAGTTAACAACTAATTAAAAGAAATGACACAACAAAACATTAGGTATATAAATGATATAGGTATTAGCTTTCCTTTTAATAACTTTAAATGATTTATAAACTTAATAGTTTAACTTAAAATGATTTTAAATGATCTTATAGATGATTTTGATATTAATTTAATTATTTAATTCATTTTATAAATGTATAAACGAATCTAAAACATGTATTATGATTGTTATGAAAAAATTAAGAAATACAATATTATATTATTTTTTTACAAAACCCAAACTTTTAAAAGTCACCACACTAAACCGAACTAAATTGCAATTTTCAATTTTAATATTTCAATTTTTATTTTATATGATTTCGATTTAAAGTTAAAAATAAAAAAGTTATTCGATTCAATTCTTTTCTTTAAAAAATCAAACCGAACAGAATATAATCTAATAAAAGTGATGGAATTGTTGATGGTACTTTTGGATTCAATTCTAAATGTAACATACAGTTTAAAACTTGGAAGACACAGGGTGATCCAAGTCTCAAAAGGTTGGCCTTGAAAGTACAAATAAAAGATAAAGGGTAAACATCATTATTCAACTAACTTCACTTTTCTTATATACAAATTCCTATATATATATATATATATATATTCAATTCATATCAAATATATTTTTAAAAGTAGTATATATACAATATTTATCGTAATTTAAACAAATATGATATTTTTAATTTAAAATTTAACAAGTGATGTTGAATATAAAATTTTATATAATATTTTATCGGCTAAATTTTAGTTGGAATGATATTGTGGTTGTGAATAATAAAAACCTAAGTGTATGACCATGTCTAACAAAGCCTTATGGAGTTTCTCCAATATGTCTTATATTGGAAACCTAAAACATTCTGCGTTAGTTCCTATATATATATATATATATATATATATATATTCTTTATCTATTGTTGAACATGTTGAATTAATTTTTAATTTTTAATTTAATTATTGTTGAATGAAAATTTGATATTTTGATCCATTGGACTTTTACGCTCACCAACGTTGACGACGTAGTTGGACGAAACAGTCAACTAAAAATACTTCAGTTTTCTGGCTGTTCAATGTGGAAACAGAGAGTGAAAGTTCATTTATAGAATTAAAAATATAAGCAAAGGGGAAAATAAAACAATAATACTGAAGAAACGATAAGCGAGCTAAGACACCACGCAAAACAACAAGAGCAACAACATACATGCATGCATATGACTTGGTCTATTTTTGGCTCACTGTTTAGTCTTTTCAAACATGGAATTGGGACCCCTCTTCACAAGATGAACTTCTGTTTCTTGTTCTGGGGTTTGCTTTTGCTTTGCCTTAATTCACTCACACACCAACTCGGTCCCCAATTATCAGCTTTTTCGTAACTATAAAGGACCACGATCCTATATTTTTGCCGCCTTTTATGTACTGAGCTGTATGCATGTAAGTTGTAACGGTATTTGGAATTTGGAAAGGTAGCTAAGCTTAGTGGTTGCTGCTGCTGAATTGATTCAGACCCATGGTTGAGCCAATTGATGCAAATTTAGCTAGTTCCTGGGGTAAAAATGGACGAGCAGACTGATCATTGCCCATGCCAAGGAAATCCCTAGTTAAGCTCTGGTCAATTGAGTTTGAACCAGGGTGCATCTTTAATTGATTAGGGGCATTTTGTTTCACTCCTGTTTGTAAGATGAGCCTATCAAAGTTGTTGCTTGTTCCGAGACCTGCATTAGCACTCATTGATACACTATTTGACGCCATTAAATTACTCTCTTGTTGCTTCACATTTGGGTATATTTGCTGCAGCTGATCGTTTCTATTTTGAGTCGATCTCAAACTAGCTGACCTTTGTGAAGAAGTTGAGCTCATTACACCAAAACTGTTCCCAAAGAAGGACGTCGGTTTGCTTCTTGTTGAACCCATCTGGGCTGCTTTTTGCAAAAGCGCAGTTGCAGACATTGGTGCAGCAGGCTTGGATTGCTCGTTTTGAGTATCCGAGTAGAGAGGCGACAAGCTTTCCATCAACTTGCCTTTGCTTCCACCTTCTTCTTTTAGACCTTGTGGCAATGGCAATAGAGGAGGATTGGAATCTGTCCCAAAATTGTTCAGTGAAGATGAACCAAACAGATTGCCTGAAGCCATTTGGACCATCTCAGGCAGACCTAGCAGTAAGATGAACATGGCCTCGTTTACTAATCATAATATCAAAAGAAAACTGGGATTTAGACACGAAGGGATTATGCAAGTACCTGATACAGTCATCCCACTGACAACTTGTGTAAAACCGGAACCAAACTGAGGAATTCCACCAAATCCAATAGGCAGATTCACAACATCGTTTCTGAAATTTAGATTTGTGGCTGCACCTGCAACAGAACTGAATCTTGCACTCTCTTCAGCTAAGGCGTCACAGAAAGCTCTATGTGTGATAAAGCTGTCTTTTCTGTTTGCATTAAAACAACCCCAAATTCATTACACTAACCATGTATGACCTAATCATTAGGAAGTCCTCACATACATATATATACATGATTATGAGCATTTATGTACCTGGAAAACAGTGTCCCACAGTCACACTTGTACTCCCTAGTACCACAAGTTTTGGAGTGAGCTTTCCAGTCGGATTGAACGGCGTATTTCTTCGAACATTTCTCACACTTCCACTTCTTTTCTCCATGTTTTCTGCTGAAATGCTTCTTTATCCCAGTGAGGTCACCGAGTGCTCTCGATGGATCATGGTGGACGCAGGTTTTCTCAGGGCAAATATATACCTTCTTCTTAACTGGTTCTTTGTTGTTTCTTTGCTTCAGCTTCCATGGAAGATTGTGACCCCTTCGATGAAGCTGCAAGTTTTGGTCTCGTTGGAAACCTTTGTTGCATATTTCACATATGAATCTGTTGGTAGCCATGAGAGTTTTGGGAGATAAAGCAATAACTTCAGCATCTGGATCTGTTACGTGACAAACAAAAGAACATTAATTATTAATTAATTACTGGACTAAATTGGTTCATCAATAAAAACAAAGAAAAGGGTATCATCAAAAGAGAAAAAAAAAATTGATCAGGCAAACTTACCTGGATTTCCTGGAAGATTTCTCTTCTTCTTAACAGGATTGGATTTAGGGTTAGGGTTTGTATTATTTTGTTCTTGATGAACAAACCCACCTATTGAAACAGGTAAAGAAAACCCATCACCAGACATCTTTTTCCCCAAAAACTGATAGTTATGAAAATTAGTTATAAGAAAACAACTAGCTTTCAAAACGGCTAAAAAAACGAGTTCAAAACATAAGAGAACAAGGAGTCTCCAAACACAAACAGATTACTCTTCTTACAAAGATCTGGTTTTTCTTTAATTTGATTTCAAAAGAAAAACAACAAAATCTATGATTACTGAAGAGAATATCTCTCTGTTTCTCTCTTTTATCTTTTTTTTTTTTCTTACACTATTCAACTACGTCCTCCTTTTCTATGTTTACCCATATCTTTAAAGTCAGTCGGTCAGCCATTGATGTAGATAGGCAACACCTTCACCCCTTCCCCCCCAACTTTCTTTTTCATACACAAATACACAGTTGTTGAAATTTGCTTTTGTGTGTGCAAGAAAGCGACCAAACTGCTGCTATTGAGAGACCAGCTGCTGCTGAGGTGAAAACATTTTGATTTTTGTGTGTATTTTTGCAGTTGTTGTAGCGACCTTTTGAGCTCAAACTACGTAGGCTAGGTTAAAAATATGTAAATATATTAATAGTATTTGTAGTAGTAGCCAAGTAAAAGGCTAAAAGCTACTAGAATAGAGTAATAATAGGTTTAAAAGAAAGAGAAATGCATGGTATTTATTTAGGTTAGAGATAGAAAAGGAAGAACAAAGGTGAAATGAAAGGGATTTGATTTGGGGTGTGTTTGTGTAGTGATGAGAGTGTATGAAAAAGGGCGGGGTGAAGATTGGGTTAAAAGGGAAATGCCTTTACAGCCAGTTTTGAGCAGTTTATTTACGCATGAAATGATTAAACCATAATTAAAAGTAAGAGCAGATTGGATTTAGGGGTAAGAAGGAAGAGATAGATAAAGAAAGGGGCCCAGGGGAGGGATTGCTGAGAAGTGAAAGGACGGTCCGTGATACTTGTCTGGGAAGGGGGACCCAGATTTGAATTGTGACTCAGATGTTGCACCCTCCTCCAGCATCAGCATCCCTCATCAAGTATTCCACTGCATCTTCCTACTCACACCTACGTTCTCATACTTTGTTTTTCTTCCCCACATCCCATAATATTCGGCTTACTAACTTCCAAGACGAGTGATTTGATTTTTCAATGAGAAGTAAATCCTCTCAATGTTTTTTACTTTTTTATCAAATTCAATCCAAACATCAAATGTTTATATACTCTTTCTTATACAACAAAAGTCTATTATGTATATGTTGCCACTCATATCAATGTAGTCACCTTTTATTATTATTATTATTATTATTATTATTATTATTATTATTATTATGTTTTGGCATTTGTAGTTTTCTTTTTCATTTTGCTACTTGAATTTGGCAACCTGGTTTATTTTAATATTTGAATTTGGATTCCATCAATATTTGATAATGTGATTAATGCTTTTGGGATATGACTGGATTGGTCAATCGGGCCGATTGGATCGAAAACTGACTGGTATACTGGCCCAAACAAATAAATTAAATTTATTGAATCGAAAACTGCTTGAAATTAATAAAAATAGAAAATTGAGATAAAAAATGATAGTTGAATCAAATTATTTTTTTAATTTTTATGAATTTTTAATTATCTATTTAATTATTATTTGTCTAGCAGTTAACCGATCAAACCGATTGAATCAAGAACCAGTGATCTGTTTGATTCAACCACTAGTCCGGTTATTAGAACATTATTTATGGTACTTTATTGTACCACGTCATCACCTGAAAATTTATATAATTTTTTTAATTTTTAAGTAATGATCTGACACGTATCAAGGTGTTGCATCATCAAACTTTTATATTTTTCAATTTCAGGGACCAAAATGAATCTAATTGCTAAGTTCAAGTACCAAAGTCGATAAAAAAAGTACAAGTACCAAAGTTGACCTAGTTATAATAATAAAAAATTTATTTTATAGACCCTTCCCACCACATCATCAATGGTCCTTTTTCAATTACTTAATGATATTTCAACAAAATTTTCCATGTCATTGACACATAATTTTGATAATTTTTTAATCATGAATCTTGAATCCCGAACCGTGGACCTTGGATCTTGAACATTGAACCATAAATCTTAAATCCTAAACCCTAAGCCCAAACCATGAATTCTAAACCCTAATCCTAACCTTAGACCTTGAACTCTAAACCCAACCTCGAGTTTCAGGGTTCAAGTTTGAGGTTCAAGGTTTTGAGTTCGTGGTTTAAGGTAAAAAAGTTACTAAAATTATGTGTCAATGACATAGAAAAAATTGCTAAAATGTCATTAAATAATTGAAAATGGACCATAGGTGATTTGGTGGGAAGCGTCCAAAAAAATAATTTCTCTATAATTATTATTAAATATATGTAATTTATTTATCTAAATAAATAAATATAAATGTGTGTATGCTATTTGAAATTTATAAACTATTAATAACATCTTTTTAGAACTTTCTTATTTAGTTTGATTGTCAAAGGCGGTTCACCCATAAAACTTATTTAGGTTCAAATTTTTGAGAGAGCAAGTGGTAAGCTTTTATTTAGACAGAGGGACATTCTATAGTGTAAGTATGTCCCTATTGCGTGAATTTTTTGATTCAGTCAAACAAAGTGGAGCCTTGCTCTTCTTTTTTTTCCCCCTAATTTTTTATTCATTCGATTTTGATTTTCAAGACTGTTTTTTTGTTTGCTTCTTCCTTCTTTAATATTTGTTTTTCAAGAGTTTTCTCTCTCAAGTTTTAGGTTTTTACTTTTGTTCAAGGACCCATGAAACAATAAGACTTATAGGTGTTGAAGAAGTTTGTTTCCTTTCTTCTTCTTCTTTTTTCTTTTTGCCTTATGTGTTGTTGTGCTTAATGATATAAGAGTTTATAGCTCTATCAATCTTGCTCTTGTACAAGTTATATAACCACAAACACACTAGGCAAGTTTTAGTGACTAAGATCTACAAATGATGAAAAGATGGAGATAGATCATAGCTTTTAACCCTGGCTTCTGATTTTCATAACTTCAATTTTTATGCATTTTAACTCCAAAGGGTTGAAATCATGTTTGGATGTTTAACTTTTTAGGTTTATGTTTCTTTTATATACTTTTTTTTCCCTTTTAGTTTGCCTATTTTTTAGCATGTTGTTTTATTTACTTGTAACTTGTTTGGACCCATCATCTCTTTTATTTCGGGTTTTAGTGTCAGCTTTGGATGAATGAAATTTTTACTCTTGGTTATATATATATATATATATATATATATATATATGAGTAAAAACATTATATTTTAAAAGAAATTATTGCTATAGGGTTTGTTTTTTCCTTTTAAAACAATTTTAATTTAATACTTTCTAGTATCGGATGATATGCTATGTCCAAAAGAAATGTATGAGATGAAGTGAAAATTCACATTTAAGGTTCCATTAATGATATTCGAGGGTGAGCATTAACGAGTTTGACTTTGACATAGTTGGTAATGGTGCAGGCTCTAGTTCTTAAGTATTTAGATTCAAGACTCATCATGTATAATTATATGTGTGGGTCTTTGAATCCCACCAAATATGGATTTTAATTTGGTTAGCCTTAGGATGTATTTGATAAACTGGAAAGTTAAGTGATGAAAAATTAAATATTGAATTTTTAGCACTAAATTTTATTATAAGCACTAAATTTATATTATAAAATTGTTTGGTAGATTAGTAAAAATTAAGAATGAAATATACTTATTTTGTAGGATAATAGTAAATCTTAATTTTGAAAAATCAATTGTTTCATAATTTTAATATTATTAATATAATTTATTTTATTTTATTTTATTTTAAATCGTCTTGAATAAAAGTTAAAAGACAAATTTTGAATATTTTAATTTTAATAAAATGATGAAATAATTTATTTGAAAAATAAAATAAAACTTAATATTTCCACAGCTATCTACTTATTAATCATATTCAGTGACTTTTATATTAAGTAAAAAGTTAATAGTTATTAAATGTAGTTAAAAGAATTAAATGTTGAAAACTTTTGTTTTATTAAAATGAGAAATTTTAATAGTTGATGAAATAGTCTAATTACTTAGCTTTAATTGTTGTTGAAGTGTTGTTTGAATCAAAACACTAGTGATTGGAGGATATTTTCAATTGTAATAAATGTATTTCAATTATGAACTACCAATATTTACTTATGGATTTGAGTTATTTTGAAAATTAATCCAAATTCTTGGATTTCATTTTCAATAAGGTAATATACGTGAAGCATCTAATTCCATATGACCCAGTTCCCAAAATTTGGGTCGACGGTCCCACAATGCGAGCATCACATGTTGGATGTGCAATTTATGAAATGCAATTTTGTAGAATTATACCTCTACATCTCTAGTTTTATAATATGCAGTTAATTTTAGTTTAGATTAGTCTATTTATATTGTAATAATTTAATTATATTTTGTGGTTATTCAGACAATTTATTTCTAATAATTTGATATTTGTAATCATTCTAACTTATACTTGTATTTATATTGTACCTGTTACATTTAAAAAAAAGTAATAATTATTAAAATACTAAACATAAATATATTCTTGATGAAATTAATTAGTTATGAAATCAGACTTCAATTAATTAAATTCCTTTTCATTATTTGTGGTATATGAAATATAGATGGGATTAACCTTTTCCTCCCTACTATTCAATGAAGCATGCATGGCATGGTGAAAAACGTGGGGGCTATTATTTATTAAATCTTAAAATTGTCATACTCAGTAGACCTGCCACTCCATAATTATTATTTTCCCAAGTCATATCAGATAATTATGTAGAAATCCAATCTCATCCTCCATGTTTAAAGCTTAGTTTGAATGGACAATAAATTAACCTAAAAACAACAATAATGATAAAATTAGATATTATAATATAAAAAATAAATAAATAAATTAAACACATTGTATCGCTCCCAACCGTCCATCTAAATTCTACTTAAATTACGTATCACACCATATATTTATTGAAGGATTCCACAAAAATAATATCTAGTTATCAATTTTCATTTTATTTATAAGTCAGATCAAATTTAAGATTTATGTGTAAAAGATAAATGATATGTGATGAAAATGGATTCAAAGTTCACATCAACACTAACCTTCAAAATTGTCCATAACCTCTTAAAAACTGATAAAAAATAATCACCAAATTCTTCGTTTTTATCACTTTGGTCCATTGACAAATATCAAAAAGTCAATGACGACATGGCAGGATAGAAAAATATCATGTCTCTTGATGTGAAATAATTCTAAAAAAAAAAAAAATATCTCTTGAAAAAAATTCAAAATTTGTACCAAAATGATTAAATTTCTTAATTTTCATAATTTTGTTTTAAAAACTACAATTGTTGGTAAAAAAAAACTTAAATAGTTTTCTTTCTTTCTTTCTTTTTACATTGATAGGCTAAGGTTTTCGTGTTATCAAATGAGATTGTTGTTATTAAACCGTGATCTAGGAGCAGCACCCACATAATCCCAAGAGGATTTAAAGTTGTTTCGAGCTTTAGAAGATTTTTTTTTTTTTTTTTAATCTGGAGCAGTTTGGACAGCAAGTAAGGGTGTTTTAAGACCTGAAAACAACAAAGAGAAGATGAGAAACACAAGTAATAATGATAGAATGAAAGAAAACAAGAAGACCAAAATTGATGGAAAGATAAAAGCGAATGGAATGTGGCATAGAATGTTAAGCGTTCAATTGAATTTTCCAAGAAAGATTTTCTAACAAACTTAATTAATAGCTTTAACCGACCTTCTAAGAACGAGTTCTTGGTGACTCGAAATTTAAAAAACTTTCCCAAAATCTTAAACTAGGATTAAGTAAAAAGAATCTTCTGAATAAAAATAAGAATTAGAACTTACGAAAACACCTAAAAATTTATGATCATAATTTCACATTTTCTCATTCTTCTTTTGATACTTTAGTTCTCTGTCTTTGGATTCAACACTAGAGACTAAGATGACTTAGTCTTTGTTTGTTCTCTCTTCAACGATTTGAAATATAAGGAAAGAAATGTATTTAGGGATTGTCTAGTTTAATTATAAACATAATTTTTTAAAAAGAAATTGTTCCCCATTCTAATTTACACATTCTTTATTGAATTATATTTTCATGTAAAAAATATAAAATTATGTAATTGTAAATATTGAGTGCTAAATTTTAAAAATAAGATTAAATTGACACAATGTATAAATATTGAGTCTTGAATTTATTATTATGCCAAATTTAGAAACTATCATGTTATTTCCTGTCAACCCTTTAACAGTTAGTGATCAGAAAAGATAAATATTTTTTACTAATAATTGAATGCCTATTAATATAATTAACCCTCTTCTTTAGAAATTACTCTTAAAAAACCAACCCACAAATATAGCTAACTTCTCTTAAAAAAATGAATACACAAATATACATAGGTTTTGTTTTAATCTATAATAATAAAATTTATCTTTCACTTAAAAAATTAATTGATTTTTATTAAGAAATACAATTACTATGAAAAATTTAAAAACAAACAGTTTGGAAGCGTGACAGGAATATTTAAAAAAGGAAGTGTACATCAAGGGAGTTGGATTGATAATGCGTTTGTCTTTATCCAAACCCACTTAGAGCGTTGTAAATTACAATTCCTTGAATTAATATAATGCAAAATGTTTGACGATTCAACTGCTTTTGGCTCCTTGCTTTCGGATTTTCCTTCGATGCCTCTCTCTCTCTCTCTCTCTCTCTGCCATCTCCACACACATGCAATTGCAGAGACCCACACCCCATTTCTCATTTGTTGGGTTTTTTCAAATATTATAATCTTTTTACAAATCCAATCACTTATTTTTTTTTAATTACCTAATATTTAAAAATTTTGATATGTTCATTAATATTATCTAAAGTTACAACCTTATTTTAATTTTTATATTTTAATCATTAAAATGTTACATGTCATTAAAGGTGACATATTATAAAAATATATATATAAAGGGATTAGTTATACGTTTTAACCTAAATTTTTGTTAAAAATAATAATATAACGTGACCCAGTGATACTTAATAGTTCATTGATCAAAATGCAACAAATTGAGTACATTAATGATCATATAATAACTTTGATAATACAAATGGCCATATCATATTTTTTAAAGTTTAATGATCAAGATGTAATTTAAACTATACATAAATAATTAATTTTAGTGTACCCCAAATCTAATATACATATACTTTTTTAAAAAGAAAAAGAAATTTAAAATATATTTGAAAATTACAAGTCTCAGAGTATAATATGAAGTAAAAAAATAAAAGGAATGAGTTATTATAAATATAAAAAATTGTGTCCGACAAGAAACGACATCTTTAGACTCATCCAAGTTATTAGTTTGATAATTGTGGATACAGAGAGAGGGGATCTGATCACATTTTTATTTTTATAAGAAATGTTCCATGAAATACGTTGTTTTTGTTTTTGCTTTTGTTTTATTTCAAGATCTGGTTTCAATTGCCCTATATTATATGTAATAATTTCCCTTACATAAATTTAACAAATAAGCATGGATGCTTGTGCCCTTGTTTTGCTGTATACATATCCCTCTCGGCCCGACGAGATTTGGGATTTCTCAATATTTTTTATTAGTTTTGAGGGAAACTAGCCGAATACGTCATTTCTAAAAAATAATTAGAGAAATATATGGTTTTGAGAAAACAGGTTGATTTTGGGTATAATGGTAAAAATGCTTTATTTTTGTTGATGTGGTAAATTCTCTGCTATGTCAGCAAAAAGCTACTTCAAAATAAAATAATCATTCGATTAAAACTTAAAAGAAAAATTAGTTGTTGGATTAAAATTTCAAAAATTGAGAAAAGTAATAATTTTATGAGAATACCAAGATAAAATTTACAGTTTGTCTCGTCTTCTTTGTGACGGAATTTTTTCACAAGAATACGAATATTGGGAGAGAAAAACTTCTTAAAAAAATGTTTCATGTTACAAGCACTTCTCCGATTTGTGAGTCATGTCCGATTTTTTCCAACATTTTGAAAAATGTTTCATATTATGTGGTAGAGTTTCCTATCAAATGAAGATTGATATGGAGAGGTTTTCACAGTTAAATTTCGAGCAAAAGATTTGCATGTTGGGGAGAAGATTGTTGATGTTAAAAATCTAAAGTTGAAAAATCGACCCAACAAAGTAAATTTGTTCAAGTAAGTAAATTTGGTGTCGTTGTTTGAATTTGATTAATGAGTATTTATTTTTGTGTATAATGTTTTTGTTTTAATTTTATATTAAACATGTGAATGAGTTTTTTGGCGACAATGAGTGAACGAATTAGAGTCGTTATTTATTACAATGATCAAATTTGTGACATCGAAATTGGAGCTATTTTTGTATCAGCCCAAACTATAGAATTGACTTTCAACTGGAACATCAAATTGAATGAGTTTCTATGAAGAATTAGAAAGAAAGTCTCGACTTCAAGCCGAAGGAGAATTTCGAGCTTGAAATATAGATATCTAACGTCAATGAACCTTGTTAGATATAATACATTTGAGCTCAAAGGCGACACAAATATCGAGTTAATGCTTGATACGCATTGCTCAACTGGAATGCTATACTAGAGTTATATGCCCAGTTTGTCAATGTAGAGGAAGGTGGTCCGAATTTGACAACTTTTCTAGTTAATTTGTTTTAGGAACAAGAAGCAAAAAAGTTCAATCACTCGGTTGCACAGTGGTTTCACTATGTTGTTGCAAAGCTCGTATCAGGGAATGCTAGAATCATCAATAGGAAGATATTCCTTCTTGTTTCACCCTTTAATTTCAACTTTGGCATATAAGCAAGGATAGTTGGTAACCTGAATGTGGAGACCCCGACACGACATTTTTGTGAGTGCCTTTGATTTCAACTTCAGAACGTCGATGTCCTATACTGGAAACACTTATACGAGGTGTGCCATCAAGTAAAATAGGTAGGCAGTCTGTAAGTAATATTGGTTTTAACATAGGGTCGATGAGAACGAATGATGTTCTCCCTACAACCTGCACTAGCAAAAGGACATTCAATCCAATACATGAAGCCACAATTAGGGTTGATAACAAAGAGGAAGTTGAAACCAATAATGATCAAATCCAGGAGTCCGGGCCCGATGGTTCTGAAATTACATTATTTTCTAAACTAGAGGTTGATCCTACTGAATTAGAAGGGAGTGATTCGGACGATGAAGGTCTAGACGATGCTTGAGGAACCAAACCAGATTTTACAGTGTATGAACCTCCACCCAACATGCTTAATATCGAATTGATGCTCAAGATGGGTTAGAATTTTCAGAACTTCCTCATAGAAAACCGGGCCATGCGAGTTTTTCTACAAATTTTAACGATTTACAAGTTAGAATGGATTTTTCCTCCAAAGATGTTGCTGTAGTGAAGTGATATAGCATAAAGCATGGGGCAATTTCCATATTACAAAATCCCGAGCAAAAAAATATGAAGTGAAGAGTGCAATGCATGGTAGTAGATGTCCCTAGAAAATCATGATATCAGTGAGAAAGAAGATGGGATTCTAAACGACAATGAAATATGATGTTCCACATAGTTGTGTTGTTGCAAATATGTCACAACATCATCTGAAATTGGATTCTGACATTACCTCTGACATTGTCTTACTGGCCACCTATAAACGACTTATCGTTTATAGAATAAATATCACACTAAAATATTAAAATTATAAACGCCGAAGTCCAAGTTAACAAGTCAAATTGTAATATATATTGTACAACGAAATACTTGGAAGTATTCTGAGGATTGTACCTAAAGGAGGATAAAACAAATAATGAAAATACTTTTTACAATATACTTTTTACAATACTAAGTTTAAGAGTAATAGTTAATTACTATATTACAATGAATCATAAAATAGATTTAGAGGAATAAGAATAAATCAAATAAAGAAAGAAAAATAAACAAATGAATTAAACTGATAAACTACTCAGGAAGATTACTCGCTTTAGGGTTGAAACTAACTTTAGATTAGGGGTCTAGAGTGGATTACCTCCCAACTCTGACTTAATCGATTGGTTGATACTCGCTTATCTTTCAACCTCACTTTCTCAACCATGATAAATTACGATTTACTTAGTTTGACTTATCTTCTGATTTAGTCTAGCATATGATCACTTATTATGGTTGTCAAGCCTAATACTTTAAGAACACATAATTTATACCAACTAATTTATCCCGAGAAATCTCAAATCCTTCGTTAGTCATATTCCCATCCACTTGTTAATCTCCCCTAAGGGATTTAATCACTTATGTTATTCATAATCTCAACTTCGATTGAACAAACCATGTGAGAAGAAATTCGAATAATTGTGGGTTGAGTATCTAATGAGAAAAGGAGTAGCAAATCTCTTGATTGGAATAACTAAAAAAAAAAATGCAAAGAAAAATTAAAATGGAATACGTTAATTAAATAAACAAGTCCTTGAATCAAAACTGATTCAAGAAGAAGAACAAGAAAATATTTAAAAATCGAAAAGAAAAAAAAAGAAACTAAAACTAATTCTAAAATAAGAGGGTTGCACCTAGGATGACTTGATTACATTCAACCCCTAATGTCTTATTTATAGAGGTGCTTGTAACACCCTAAACCGAACCGAGTAGGTTCAACCCGAATTTGGTGAGCTAATTAGCCACCGAAGTGACTCTCTATTAATCCCCAACCTAACCTCCAACACACCACGTATTTTTAACATAAAAAGTGCTAACTTATGACATAACAGCGGAACAGTGTCATACATAGAATGTAAACATACGAACTATAAAACAAAATAGAGGAAGTGTAATGCCCTCAACGCGATCTGATTAACCGGATCCGGATCTTGGGTATTACCACACGAATACAGACACTAGCTTAATCTACTTATACAATTTATAGATAATTACAACTTACTTAACTACAAATTTCAAACTAAAATACATAAGTAAGTACATTAAGTAAATACAGATACAACACGAGGTAATTAAACTAAAATGATATCCAAATTGAAGCCCTAATTTATTACAAATACCCCAAGTGAATTTCTAAAGAGTATTTTAGTCTTTGAACACGCCGCCAAACTTGTTCTGTATGCATAACAGCTTGATACGTCACTCCTTATGATAAGGAATGAGGCGAATGAATGCAAAAGCGAATCGTAAAGTTTGTCAAAGTTGAAGATTTGACTTAGGGCTCTAGACGTTTAAGAAGAAACTTGGATTCTAATACAACCTGAAATGCAAACAAATCCAAATCAGATAAAAATAAAGAAAAAAATAAAAAATAAATAACTAAGATGAATAAAATAGAAAAGGAAATCTAAGATTAGAATTAATAAAGCAGAAAATAAATAAGATAGATTGAAAGATAAAATGTGGTATGTAGAAGTCCTAAGAAGCCTTGAAAACACGGAGAATCCACAACTCCCTTTAAACAGCTCTAATTTACCCTCCAAGAAAGAAAACTTGGCAAGAAAAGTTTGAAGATGATCCCCACAATCTGAAAAGATTTTTAAAACTCTTCTAAAAGAAACTCAAGATAAATTAAGTGGCGAAAAGGAATAAGGCAACCTTATGACTTGCGAAAACCTTAATGAAGTAACTGCCAAAAGGAATAAGGCAAAGTCTAATGAGACACTTAGGACTTGCGAAGCATTTATTATGCTTGGATGTGACAAATTAGGTATTTAAGGTTTAACTCACTAAGTTCCTATGAGCTTAGAAAAGTTATTTCATGTTTCAGGTTGCAAAGAAATATGCACTAGGAGGGATGACACCAGGGGTACGCCAAAAAGAAGTGGCACGATAGGTTGTTATGCATATAGAGAAAGTTAAGTGGCGTGCTTAAGTTTGAGCGTAAGTTTATTAAGTTGCTTTCCAATATGTATATTGTAGGCCGAGAGATAAAACAAAAATCGATGAAATTTTATTATCATGAATTGTATATATAATCCATATAATGTACGCCCACAAGAGACTTATTCATATTCATAGATAGAATTTTTACATAGGCAAAAATTTTAAGTTACATCTGTTATAGGATGTAACACCCAATACTCGGATCCGGTTCATCGAGTCAAATGGAGGGTGTTACATTTTCATTTTATTCACTTTAGTCCTCTATTTTAGCAATTCTTATTCAGCTCAATCTAATAGTTCAATTTATCACTATATACTGACCTTGTCATTTCCATATGTAGATAACATGAAAATGCAATCAATTAAAATGACCTTAAATCATAAATGTACAAATCGACATTTTGGGCGTCACTCGTCGACAATTTTCGCCCAAAGTCCAGTCAAATCAACATTAAATATCAAATTTTACATATTTTTTAATTTATTCAATTTAGTCTCTAAAATTAAGAAGAGCATAACTTTCAATTTAAGGCCTCGGTTTAAAATCTGGTTTCACTAAAACTCATTAGGGACCCTATTTTTTCTATCCCTACCAATAAATCATAACAATTTTCCATTTTATTCAACTTGGTCCCTAATGTAGAAAACTAACAATTAAGCTTTACAATTTAGTCCTTTCCATATACTAAGCTTATTTTTTTTAACAATTTCACACCAATTTCATTCAATTTTCAACAATGGAAACTTTTAAATCTTTAATAGTTTTACACATTAGTGCATGGGTTAGCTATATCAAGCTCCCATGACCTCAAATCTATAAAAATTAATGAAAATGACCAGGGACTTACTTAAAATTAAGGGTCGAATGTTAAAAACTAAGATTCCCAAACCCTTCAATGGTGGAAGGTGGTGAGAGATAAAGAATAAGGTGTTTTCATATTATTTTTTTCAACTATCACTTTATATATATACAAAGTTTGATCCTTAATTAAGCTTAATTAATTTAAGTTAATCATGTTTAATTAAACACAAACCTTTACTTAAGTAATTTAATGACATGTTACATCATCATCCACTAACATCCATTTTAATTTGGTCTATTTTCCATTTTAGTCCTTTGGATAATAGCTATTTAAGTCCCCAAGCCTTAATCTAATTAAAAATCTATAGCGATTAAACTTTTACAATTTAGTCCTTGAGCTATAATTTCTCACAATTTTAGTTAAATCAATTAACCAAATTTTCAAATTATCAATACAATAACTCTGTAAATATCTCTATTAAATATTTACAGACTTGGTTTACGAAAAAAGAGTCTCAAAATCATATTTTCTGACACCACTAGAAATTGGACCACTACAGACTTTCATCAAGAAAAATCTTATTCAATGATGAAAGAGGTGGGTGGCTAAGCCAACTTACAGGCTGAAAATACAAGTAATTAAAGTAGAAAATAACTTATAAATAATAATCTAACTTATAACGTGAGTAAATATCTTAATAGCACTTAAAAACTAATAAAAAAATTACTTATGACTTATTCCAACAAATGAGGTTGAAGATAAAGAATTGAATTACATCATAATTTTAATTTAAAATAGATTAAATACTGAATAAAACAACAATCTTGGTTAGTTATAATGAGATGGATTTGTATGGAGAGATAATCAATGAAAAATTGTTACATATTTTAGGCTCTTCTTCATTTACAGTTACATAGTTTCTATGTAAATCTTAATTAGGTTTAAGTATAACTTGTTGTAAATTGAGTAAAGCAAAAGGAATCTGCCTTATCAAGTTGTGATGTGGGATATAGGCTTCATGGCTTGGCCCCTAAATCTTGCATTAATTTTTGTTTCATTTTTAAGTGACCAATTTTGTCTTCTCACCTTACATTGTGAATTTACACTAGAAAGCCTTGTAGAGAGAAGAGACATCATTGTTATATTACAACATTTTTGTTTTTGTTTTCATAGTTTTCAATACATACATTCAACTCTTAATTCGTTTGTGAATTGTAGTAACTTGTTGGAGATTTATGAAATATTAAGTTTTCTTTTTTCTCTTTCGTCAAGTTTTATTTTCATATCTTTTATGTTGCTTGAAAATCTATAATGAGCTAAATTATTTATGTGGTTGGGAGATCCAAAGATTAATAGTTCAATAATTGAAATAGCATTAAAACTTGATTTAGAAAAGGTGATTGTGGTTTTATTCTCTTAGATTTGACCCTAGGTGACAAATAAGTTAACAAAAATTTTAAAGGAAATTCAGTTGAGAGCTAGCCATCAACTAGGATTTTGAAAACGGGAATCGACTAGGATTTTGAAAACGAAAATAAAACAAGAGTCGCCATCGATCTTTGTTAGGTGTGATCGAATCACCTTGGTTTTAATAAAACGTTTTGGTTTACTAAAACGATATTTTTGGTCTACGAATTTCGAGAAACGGGTTCGGGAGTCGGTTATGTGCGAAGAAGGATTAGCACCCTTGTCACGCCTAAAATTGGTACCAAATTGATTAATTAGTGTCTTAATGTCGAAAGTTGAAAACCGAGAATGAATACGATCTCTTTTTATTAGTGTTGATTTTAAAACACTTGAATGAGTTGGAATAATCATTAAAGACCATCTCATCTCGAGGCAACAAAATGCCACATCCAGTAAGTTAGGACACGGCACCCCGAATCCTTGAGAATAAGCCCGCCTTTTATTTAAGAGCACATGTATTTTAATTTTAAAAGAATATTCGGCTATTTAGATTAAACGAGAAAAAAAGGAAACCCAGTAAGTTAGGGCACAGTCTCTCGAATTTCTAAATACGGAATATAGTCATTTTTAGGAATTCTTATCTCAAGGTAACGAGATGTCACACCCAATAAGTTAGGGTACAATACTTTGTACTCTCGAGAATAAGTTTTTTATTTTAAACTTGTATTTTGTTTTAAAAGGATATTTCGTTATTTAGGCTAAACGAGAAAAATCGAAACCCAGTAAGTTAGGGCACGATTTTCTCAAATTTTCAAAACGCGAAATATTACCTTATTTTGAATAATTTTCGGTTTTTGAATAATCGCAAATACAACACGTAAAAGCATACATTTATTTTTTTTGGAGTGAAATACGACGATCTAAGTTGGATAAATGTGTTAGGGTTTAATGCACAATGTGATGGTATAATATGAAAATAGTAATGATCATGGAACCATAATACATGAATAAAATACTATACGAATGAACAACCATGATATGAGAACACGGATAAGCAAATTATAATACATACAAGAGTGATAATCACATAACTTGCACTATTTAAATACTAGCATTAATAGTCAAAGAATGAAATAAATAACATAAGACAATTTAAAATGAATAATAAGGCAATTTTAAATGAGTAAAACATAAAAAACAAATTTTAAATGGATACTATAAAAAGCAATTTACGATAAGTGGTATATAATCTTTAAAATAACTAATATGCAAATCAATTTAAAATAAAATAAAGCAACTTAGAATAAATAATATATATACGTAACAACTTAAAATAACTTATAAAAAAAGGCCTAAAGTAAGTAACATATAAAAGTAATTTAAAACTATAGCATATATATAAATTGATAATGACAAAACCATTCAAAAATAAAATATAAAAGTTTTAGAATAAACAATATATATATATATATAGTTTAATAAAAGTAGTCTACAAAACTCAAAATAATAATAATAATAATAATAATAATAATAATAATACAATTTTTAAAGAAAAATAAATAAATAAACTCTTTAAACAGGTTGAGGAGTAGATTGGAATTAGAATAAAAGACGAGGGGTAAAATTGTAATAAACTAAAGTAGGAAAGGGGAACAGGGACCATAATGCCATGCGCGTGAACTTACGAGGTCCAAATGGGTGAATAACCCAACCCCTGGTGCGCAGCGTTTTGGTGCAGGACTACATCGGGACAGAAGGAAGTATTTAGGGGTAAATTAAAATAATAATAAAAACTAGATTAAAAAATTGAAATATGCGGAAGGGTCTAGTGCGCAAATATACCATGCGCCAAAAACACGCTGTCGAAACCATTTTTAAAATCGGTTTTAAAAACAAGGATCGACTTTAAAAATAAAAATTGGAGTCGCCACAAATCCCTTTTTGCTTAGGTGTGATTGGAACACCTTTTAAAAAAACGTTTTATTTAAAACATTCGATTTTGGTCCACAAAATAAAAACAAGAAAACGGGTTCGGGAGTCGATTACGTATGAGGAAGGGCTAGCACCCTCATAACGCCCAAAAATTGGTACCTAATTGATAGAATCATGTCCAAGTGTTTGAAATTTAAAAAAGTTAAAAAAAATGATCCTTTTATTTGAAGGTAAACCAAGACTGCCTATCTCAAAGAAATAAGAATACCACACCCAGTAAGTTAGGATACAGTATCTCATAACTTCAAAGCTAGATGCATCTTTTTAGAAAATTCTTACCTCGAGATACAAAACATCACACTCAGTAAGTTAGGATACAACATTTTGAATTCCCAAGAATAAGTTTTTATGATTTAAAACTTGAGATTTCTTTGTTCCGAAGGAATATAAACATTATATCCAGCATGATTGGACACGATATTTTAAAATCTTCGTAATCAAAATTATCTCATGATTTACAAAACTTGTTAAAAGGATATTTAGTTATTTAACCAAACGGAAAATCGCAACCCAGCACGATTTGGTACTATTTCCCGAATTTCTAAATACAAAATATTGCCTTATTTTTTTAAAAAAACTTTTAGATAAAATATGGTAATTTTGCAAAAATGTATTCATAAAACAATAAAAAATAACTACACAATGGCAATTATAAATGAATAAATGAAAGAATATAGGCAAATAAAATATATACATAATATATTAATCATAAAAATTAAATCATATAAATGAAATAAGTTATATAATATAATAGACTTTGTACAAAAAAAATTTAAAAATAATATATAATATAATATAATACTATATAATATATAAATTAAAAATATAATATAATAAAAATATATAAATTAGAAAATAATATATAAATTATTAAACTAAGTAATATATAATAATAATTAAATGTATAGATAGATAACACACACACACATATATATATATGTATGTATGTATGTATTTCATGCTATTAACAAAATTAATAAAATAACATAATAAAATAGTTTAATATAATAAAATAATTAAGTATGATAATTTTAAAAAATAAAATAAAAAGGTTTTAAAATGAATAAAGATTTAAATAGTAATAAAATAAATAAAAAGGATTAAATTAAAAAGCGTGTTAAACAACAGGGACTAATATGGAAATTATACCAGATTTAAAAACGACAACGTTTTGAATTTATCATTTGAAAAACCTGAAGGACTAGATTGAAATAGAATATGAGTTTTGGGATCAAATTAAAAATAAAAAGAATTTAAAATAAACGGAATTAAAAATAATAAAACTGTGGGAGGACCGAATGGCAATTAGACCATTCAATGAAAATGCGCGGATCTTTCCTGGGTCGGGTCAACGCGCGGATCTTGGCCTTCTAAACAGCGTCGTTTCAACGCTTATTTGTTTAAGCTGAAACGGCGTCATTTTATAATATTATATAAACTTCTATTTAGGTAAAAAAATCATTTGGTAATCTGTTTTAAAAAAAAAAAATTTAAAATGCTCTCAAGAGCTTTCAGCTCTTTTGACAGAGTCTGAACGTCGGGCTGAGGAGCCTCCATCTCCAAGCGCTTCACGCGCCTACGCGCCGTCGCCTACGGCCGCTTGCAGGTATGAAATCTCGTCTTTTTTATTTCAATATTTTTTTTATAAATAAACATGCACGAAATATAAAAAAAAAGGAAAACAGATTATTAATCACCTTCGAAAACAAAAAAAATTTATTTTCCTGTATATTTTCACAACTATTTTCGTATCTCTCTTTTTCTGTCTGTCTATTCTCTCTGTATTCTCTTTGTGAATCCCCCTCTAGTTACAGAATGATCGGGCTTTTATAGCCTTAAAAGTAATAAAAAAAAAGAACATTGTTGTTGCCATTTCTGCTGCGGTTTGTTTCCTTTTTTCGCAGGTTGATGACGATGATCTCGCGGTGATGACCAGGCGCGAAGATTATGGTGCTATTGAGGGGATTTTGGTGGGTGCGAAGGCGCGACGATCGGGCTGGCGGTAGATTCGGCGATGGGGCGTAACTCGGGCGCGGATTGCGGTGCGAGGAGGGCTGTGTTGCTGGAAGAGCGGCGCCTAGGGTTTCCTTAGAAACCCTAGGCCGAAACTGTTTAGTTGTTGGGCTAAAATATTTTGGGAGAAGGGATTTGTAGCCTCAACCTACTCCACTGGAACTTCGAGGAGAAAAGAATTCAGGGAGAAGAGATTCGTAACCTCAATCTTATCTGCTGAAACTTCAAAGAAATAAGGATTGATCCTCAATGTAAACTCAAGGAGAAGGGATTTGTAGCCTCAACCTACTCCACTGGAACTTCGAGGAGAGAAGAATTTAGGGAGAAGAGATTCATAACCTCAATCTTCTCTGCTGAAACTTCAAAGAAATAAGGGTTGATCCTCAATGTAAACTCAAGGAGAAGGGATTTGTAGCCTTAATCTACTCCACTAGAACTTCGAGGAGAGAAAAATTTAGAGAGAAGAGATTCGTAACCTCAATCTTCTCTGCTAAAAGTTCAAAGAAATAAGGATTGACCCTCCATGTAAACTCAAGGAGAAGGAATTTGTAGCCTCAACCTACTCCACTAGAACTTCGAGGATATAAGAATTGTGACTTTCGATCTATTTCACTACTGCTTAGTGAGATAAGATTTGCAATCTTTAACTGATCTGCTCCACTACTTCTTAGGGAGACAAGTCTGCAATCTTCAGCCTACTCCACTACTGATCAGGGAGACAAAACTGCTCATCCTTGATCTGCTCCACTACTGTTATCTCGAAGGAGCAAAATCTGAAATCTTCAGTCTGCTTCCTTGCTATTTTAGGAAGATAAGACTACAATCTTTGATCTGCCCCACTACTATCTCTAGAGGACAAAATCTGAAATCTTCGATATTGTTACACCGTTCTCTAGGGAACCTGTCCTGTAGAATTAATTTTATGTGCTTATGCTTATGCAAATGATTAGGATACTACGATCGGAATGACTAAAATGCTCCTGAGTACATGTGCTATGAATGATATGAATGCGTAAATGTCATGAAAATGACTCCTTTTCAAATGTTTATGGTGTCATTGTTATTCATCGAGGCTTTATCCCTGACGTATTATGTTGCCTTCTTGCTCAGCTGGTATTTTGACAGCAAACCCATAGAAACGATCATACTTCACTTAACCGGTTTACCCCACTATAACTTCAAAGTTCACCATGGTACCTTTGGGACCTAGGGCTTGTACCATCTTCAAACCATCTTACCGTGATTCAGGGGGATGAAACTTTTCCAATCCATCCCACCGCCAATCAGGGGTATAGGATTTGTATTCTCAGAATCAATCCCATCACCATTCAAGGGTAGAGAACTTGTTTCATTTTTAATCCATACCACTTTTACTTAGGGGTAGAAGACTTGTATCATTTTTAATCCATCCTACCACAACTCAGGGGTAGAGGACTGTAACTTGTTCAATCAACTGATCATTCCTTGGGAAATCCGCCCAGATGTGTATTCATGATATTAGTATGGACGCAGAATATCATTCTTCCTGAGAATGATTCCCCTCTCACGCTTGAGTTGATATTGCTCTATTTCGTCAAGATTGTATTACTGACGTAATATCTTGTCATTTTGTTCAATCACCATCTGTGACAAAATTCGAAGAGATAATCCTTAATTGGACTCAAATATTTCCAACCCTTAAGCTTGGTGAATTCTAAACATTAATCATGTTTCAGGTTCTTGTATTATTTAGAAGTTCCCAGAGTAATATGCGAAGCTCTTTTTGTGAAAGTGTCATTAGTCCACTAATCATTATTCCAATGCAAAATGCTTGAAAAAGATCATAACTATGGATAAGAATGAAATTAATTAGGAGCATACCTCAAAACAAATAAGATATGCAAAGATAGCAAATGTAATCAAGGAGGAAATTTACTAGTAGTGTATTTTGAAACGAAATAAATAATTAAAGATAGCAAATTCAAAATAGGTAAGATGGAAAACTAGGTGCCCCAGATATCGCAGCTTGAGCTTCTCTATACAAACTTCTTGAGGACCATTTTGAGCTTAATATATGTTTAGGGGATCCAGAGTACTTTGTCGATGCCCCAAGATGTAGCATGCTTCCTCATTGTTAATCCAGGCATAACAGGACTACCATATGCCCCACTTTTGATCAAAATTTGAGCCGCCCTTCTCAGGTTTTCAACTCAAACCCCCTTTGGTCTCAAAGCGCCCTTTGCGGGTTTTTGTCATGGCCTATCTTTTTTCTTTTTTTCTCTTTTTTATTCTTTTGATTTTTTTGTGTATGTGTTTTTTTTGTCGGTATTCTTTCTTTCTTTTTCTCTCTTTTGTTCTGATGACTATCGACTTTGTAATATTAGCTTACGAAGCTACTTCCACCCTTTTAGTGAAATAATTAATGCCTGCTAGTAGCTTCCGACGAGATCGTCCCAATAAACTCCATGCCCCACATAGATAAGGCCATAGAGATGTCTTATGAAGAGATGAATGAGGGTGAGGAATCTTATCTCCATAAATTTGGCACTTAGGACATTTCTTGGTATAACTGATGCGATCCCCTTCCTTGGTGGACCAGCAGTATCTGAACCTCATGATTTGCCTGGCCATCGTAAAATCATTAACATGTGATCTTCAAATACCCTTATGGACCTCTTTTAGGATTTTCTTAGCCTTAACAGCGTACCCAAGTCTCAGTAGCCTAAGTGTGTCTTGATATGGTCGTGCGACAACATCTTTGAATTATTGAAAACAACTCAATGATGTCTCGCCTTATTTATGTGATGAATTAGGCTTTGATCTTTGCCCCTTTTCTAAGCTCGCAACGTCTATTGACCCTTTGCAAGGTAGAGTCTATTTTCATCTTATTCTACCATCCTTAACAAATCAAAAGATAAGCTACAATCTCTATTATCTTCAAAATCCTTAGATCCTTCTAGACCCATATCTCACTCAAAAGGGAGTCAGTAACAGTGTCGCTCATGTCTTGATATCTGGGTACCTATTGTAGGTACGAGGGCAAATTCTAAAGAATAAACGACTCTAAGGATGATTATTTATGAATGAAGAATGAAAGAATATTCCAAAGAATGTATAGTATGGAAAAGAATGAAAAAAATATTTGCTCAAAAAGATGCATTTTATTGAAATAAAAATTCTGGACACAGACCTATTTCACAAAAGAAATCTTATTGCTTCTAGGCTTAAAGCAACAAGTGCGTTTTGTACATTACTCTGAGTAAGCTCTAAATACTACAGGAATTTCTTCCGCATCCCATTGTCCAAAATGCTCCCAGATTTATATTTCTACATTTGGTGCGTCATCTAACTTCACAATACCCATGTTGATAAATTTTTCCACCAATTTCTTGAAAGCAAGACAATTTCTATTGAATGCCCTATGATCCCCGCCTGGTACTCACACTGAGCAGTTGGGTCTACCATTTTGAGTATGGAGGTTGCATCGGTTTTGGGTAGTGGGGAGACACAGCGTGCGCATCAAATAAACTTTGATACAACTCCTTATATGTCATTGGGATCGGCGTAAATTAGAGTTTTTTAGTGTTTTGCCTTGTGCCAAATTCTTTTCTTGATGAACCCTGATACCCAGTAGTAACTGTTTTTGGCTGATTAACGATAATCGACTTTGAGTACCCCATACTTGTATTATTCACTTCATTTTCTTTCTTCCTTGTGGCCATTCTCTTGTTACTTTCTCCTACCTCTATCCTTCCACTTTTTATGGCATTCTCAATCATTTCTCCAGTCATTACAATGTCCGAGAAGCTCTTTGTAGCGCTCCCTAGCATAAAAGTGATAAACGAAGCCTTCAGTGTATTAATAAAGAGTATGATCGTCTTTTTCTCTAAGAGTGGTGGTTGGACTTGCGTCGTCACTTCCCTCTATCGTTGGGCATACTATCTAAAGCTCTCACTAATTTTTCTTTTCCATATTCTGTAGCATGATCCTGTCGGGTGCCACATCCGTTACGTGGCAATATTGTTTCATGAAAGCTTGAGCCAAGTCCTTCCATGAACCAATTTGGGCACGACTCAACTGGTTATACCACTTGGCCGCAGATTCGATCAGGCTGTCTTGAAAATAGTGGATTAACAGCTAGGTCATTGTTGACGTATCCTATCATCCTCTGACAGAACATCGTAATATGAGCTTCAGGGTAGCTAGTCCCATTATACTTCTCGAACTCCGGAGTCTTGAACTTTGGTAGGAGTACCAAGTCAGGGACTAGGCTTAAGTCTTTTGCATCGATTCCGTAATGATAATCGGCGTTCTCCATAGCCCTAAACTTCTCTTCCAACCATCGACACTGGTCCTCAAGTTGTTTTGGCAAATCCCTCCCAGTTTTCTCTATCTCTTCCATATCGTCAAGATCCGGGACAACGGGATTAGTTGGATTATCCCCTGGGTTAGAACCCGAGCCCGTTGAAAAATTTATCGGTACCAATACACCGGCTTGGTACTCGGACCTAATGGTGATAGGTACCCTTTGTGGGTACGCATCCGATTGCGTTTGGGTGTTCGTTGGGTTCTTCATTGTCATCACCAAGATTGGTCACAGGGCTCTTTCCTTTGTCGAGACCTCCGGCCAATAGCTGGGCCAGTTGATTCATCATATTTCTTTGGGATTCCAGCATCTGATCCCTCATGTCTTGTTGTATTTTGGCTAATTGCTCTTGCATCTGTACTTGCAATTGATCTTGCATATCTTTTTGCATCTGTTCTAATCTTTCTAGTCTCTGATCCATTGCCTTCGTTTTGCGGCGGGTATTGTAGTGATATTTAGTCGGTGGATTTTGGTTGGTTTTCAGGGTAACTGTCATAATTTTAATTAATCAGGGTCTTTTTATGAAACTTAATGCATATGATATAATGCCATGCAGATGCATGAATGCACAAAGAGGCGCTAATTTTGATTCAATACTGTTAGAAGAACTTTACTAGAAAATAAATTTCTTTATATAAAGCGGATAATTTTCACATTCGGCCTTGCCCCAATATTCAAAGTGAAGATATTGATCCTTTTCTTCGTATCCGGATGTAAGGTCAAATCTTACGAACATTCCAATGGATGTCTCTATTGGCTCCTTTTGCTTGATCTGGGCCACGTCTCATTGCTCACTTATCCTTACAATGCTCGTTAGCTTCTTCAAGAACGTTAGGGCGTGACAGTTTTCGAATAATCTTTGTCGGTTTGAATCTTCGGGCAACGATGCAAAGTCCTGTATCCCTCCACGGACTATCAGTCTTCTCTTGTTGTTTACTTGAACCATATTCGGACGGCTGTACTATATTCCTCTATACCAAGAAGTTCGTTTTCCTATGACAAGCTCTTCTATTTAACAATTGAATATGAATCAACACCTCCTTTCTAAGATGATGCGATGCAATGAAATGCAATGCAATCATAAACAAAATAAAACACGTTAGCACAAGAAAAATAAACAACAAAACAGGTTACCTAAATAGTTGACCACTAGGGTTTGGCACGGCTCTACTTAAAGTGGGCTACTAGGGCTCTCTATATGCGGTTCAGTTCTAAAGTAAGGGTACTTGAACCAGCAGATTCCTTAATCTTCAACCATTATAGGTTCATATAGACCGAGTTCAGTTCAGGGGGATACATTTCCCTATGGCCATGCGGAGATGAAAATCTCACGAAGACATAAGTACGGATGTATCCCGGAAGCAGTTCACTAGCCCATGCAGAGGTGAGAACCTCACGAAGGCATAACTTCTGACTCCCACTTAAAAGAGGTAAGATCGACCGATCTATGCAATGGAACATGCGAAGATAAATCAATAGGCTTAACACATTATGATAAAGACCACAAAAAATGACGAATGCAACGAAAAACGTGAATTCAAATCAAATTTTTAAATTTTGACAAAAGACAGAAATTAATCAATTTATGGCCTGACTCTCTTATTCAAATCCCCAGTGGAGTCGCCAAGCTGTCGAAACCATTTTTTTGAAAACGAGAATCGATTAGGATTTTGAAAACGAAAATAAAACAAGAGTCCCTATCGATCTTTGTTAGCTGTGATCGAATCACCTTTGTTTTAATAAAACATTTTGGTTTACTAAAACGACATTTTTGGTCTACGAATTTCGAGAAAATGGGTTTGGGAGTCGATTACGTGCGAGGAAGGATTAGCACCCTCGTCACGCTCAAAATTGGTACCAAATTGATTAATTAGTGTCTTAATGTCGAAAGTTGAAAACTGAGAATGAATACAATCTCTTTTTATTAGTGTTGATTTTAAAACAATTGAATGAGTTGGAATAATCATTAAAGATCATCTCATCTCGAGGTGACGAAATGCCACATCCAGTAAGTTTGGACACGGCACCTCGAATACTTGAGAATAAGCCAGCCTTCTATTTAAGAGCACGTGTATTTTAATTTTAAAAGAATATTCGACTATTTAGATTAAATGAGAAAAAATGAAACCCAGTAAGTTAGGGCACGGTCTCTTGAATTTCTAAATAAAGAATATTGTCATTTTTAGGAATTCTTATCTCGAGGTAACGAGATGTCACACCCAATAAGTTAGGGCACACAACACTTTGTACTCTCGAGAATAAGCTTTTTATTTTAAATTTTTATTTTGTTTTAAAAAGATATTTTGTTATTTAGGCTAAATGAGAAAAGTCGAAACCCAGTAAGTTAGGGCACGATTTTCTCGAATTTCTAAAACGCGAAATATTACCTTATTTTGAAAAATTTTCGGTTTTTGAATAATCGCAAATACAACATGTAAAGGCATACATTTATTTTTTTGGGAGTGAAATACGACAAACTAAGTTGGATAAATGTTTTAGGGTTTAATGCACAATGTGATGGTATAATATGAAAATAGTAATGATCATGGAACCATAATACATAATTAAAATACTATACGAATGAACAACCATGATATGAGAACACGGATAAGCAAATTATAATACAGACAAGAGTGATAATCACATAACTTGCACTATTTAAATACTAGCATTAATAGTCAAAGAATGAAATAAATAACATAAGACAATTTAAAATGAATAATAAGATAATTTTAAATAAGTAAAACATAAAAAACAAATTTTAAATGGATACTATAAAAAGCAATTTAAAGTAAGTGGTATATAAACTTTAAAATAACTAATATGCAAATCAATTTAAAATAAAGTAAAGAAACTTAGAATAAATAATATATATACGTAACAACTTAAAATAACATATAAAAAAGGCCTAAAGTAAGTAATATATAAAAGTAATTTAAAACTATAGCATGTATATAAATTGATAATGACAAAACCATTCAAAAATAAAATATAAAAGTTTTAGAATAAACAATATATATATATATATATATATAAAGTTTAATAAAAGCGTTATACAAAACTAAAAAAATAATAAAAATAATACAATTTTAAAGAAAAAATAAATAAATAAACTCTTTAAACAGGTTGAGGACTAGATTGGAATCAGAATAAAAAACGAGGAGTAAAATTATAATAAACAAAAGTAGGAAAGGGGAACAGGGACCATAATGCCATGCGCGTGAACTTACGGGGTCCAAATGGGTGAATAACCCAACCCCTAGTCTTGTGACGTTTTAGTCTTGAGACTACATCGAGATGAAGGAAGTATTTAGAGGTAAATTAAAATAATAATAAAAACTAGATTTAAAAATTGAAAAATACGGAAGGGTCTAGTGCGCAAATATACCATGCGCCAAAAACACGCAGATCCTCTTAGGGTACGGGTCAGATTCGGGTCAGGTCACCTTAAATGGCATCGTTTTGGCGCTGGTGACCTTGGTGCAAAACGGCACTGTTTCGTGTACCCTTAAAAACCCACTTTTTTTCTTTTTTCATTCGCAGACCCCTTTTTCAACCCCCCCCCCAAAAAACACATTCTCTCCCTCTCCCTTTCATGCCCGACGATTGGGCTCCCCGATCGATCGTCGCACCACCACCATACTCGGTGGCTGACAACGCGCGGAGATGGGATTTTAGCCCTGTTCAAAGCCCCGATTCGAAGGCTAGGCCTTGGTGCCCCAAAAAATCGAGAGAATAGACCCTCTATTTTGGGTTTCGGCTTGGCCTCGACGACGGAGAGGGGGCTTCAGCAACGCGCCTCCGGTGGTTCAGGTAAGGCCCCCTTCGCCTTTCTTTTTTGATTTTGTTTATAATGTTTTTGAAATAACAAAAAAAATAGTAAATAACAATGAAAAATAAAAATGAAATCAACCTTGAAAGTTTTTGTTCTTCTTTTGATTTCTAAGCATTTGTCAGAAAGGGAAGAAGAGATTACAATGGTTTCACTTCGGTTTTTTTATAACTGATTTTCAGATTTGATTTTGTTTTCTTTCGTTTTGTTTTTCTGTTGTTTTTGTTGTCTTTCTCTTTGTTTTTTTTTTTGTTGTTGCGTGTTTCCCTTGTCCTTGCAGGTGTCAGAGGCGCGTGCAGAGGGGTCTGTTGGCGGCGGCGATAGCAGGGCGTGGTGGCAGAGGAGGCTGCGGCGCTAAGGGCAAGCTAGGGTTTCAGCTTTTCTAAAACCCTAGTTTGACTATTGGGTCAAGTGGGCTCAGGGTAAATTGGGTTTGAATTGGGTTTAGTTTTTGGGTTTCGGGTCTATTTAAATTTGGGCTGATGGTTTGATATGTAAATGGACTCTTAATAATGGACTATTAAGATTTATTTTGAGTTTTTGTTTCTATTTATTTTGGGTCTTGGGTCTGGGCCAAAATTAATTATTACAGTGATCATGTATGTATGTATAATGTTTTAATTTAGTAGAAACAGGAGGAATTGATTATTGTGAGAGGAGTGGGTTTTCAAATACTAAGATATAGATATAATAAGATTGAAAGCCAACAAGTTTAAAATTGATTTATCTCAATTTTTATGTATGTAAACTTGACAGGCTTCAACTTTTACATGTACATACGGCAATTTATTTGATATAAAATTTATAGGGTTTGAAAATACGAAAAATATCTATTTGTTTTATTATATCCTCTAAGATACATGTTATATTCTCAATCCGAAATAATTTGTTTATATATCAATTCAAAATAATATTAATTGGGAAAAGTTTTACCCCATTCCTAGGAGTAAACGTTGATCTCGCCCATGAAGGATGAAATTAGAAGGGAAAGGTAAGGTCGATGTGAAGGAGGATTTATTTTTGTCTTATTCATACACAGTTTGTTAACTATATATTTATTATCGCAAGAATAATTAAAGATGAAGATGAATTTCGAAACTGATATTATTTGAAGTTTTTAATAATATTAAATAATGAAATTAAGCAAAATTTTGTTTATAAATTAAAACGGGCATACAAATCGAAGAAAAATTAATGTTCTTACTTTTGTATTTGTCGATTGAATGGAGAAGGGATGGGCATTGCATGGTTGAAAGAGACATGTTGAGGACAAAAACAGGTAGATTCCAGGTATAAAAAATACATGCAATCCAATCACTGCTATCAACTTTGGGCTTATTATGTCTCTTTTCTCCTTTTATGTTCTGATTCTTGGAGTTTTGCACACATAAAAATCCCATACATATATGCTTCTTTTATAGGAATTGTACCTTTGATTCTTCTAGACAAGGTTTTGTACGTTTACACAGATTGGAGTTTGAGAATACCTAACAATATATTTCTAAATATTAATTTAAAATTTTATATTACATGTGAAAATTATACATCTATAAAAGTAGAAAAAGACAAAAGTATTGTAATAATAGTATTAATACTAATTAGAGTTAATTGCAGTAAAATTTTCTAATCCATTACCCTCATTTTAAATTGATCCCTAAACTTTAAAACATTCTAATTACATCTTTATATTGTCGATGTTATAACAATTTAGTCATTTTGTTTTTAAAATCATTAATTTAACTATTAAACATGTTGTATCTTATGTGACATAATTTAAAATGAAAAATTTAAGAAATATAAATATTGTAAAAATAGATGTTTTAAAATTTTTAATTTTAAGGTTTTCAAGCTTTCGTAAAAGTTTTATCGTTCACTATTTTTTCAAGTTTACTTTATTTTGTTTTAAAAGTTATGGAACAACGTTCTATTTATTCATATTAAATTTAGCTACATTTGGCGTGTCATTTATCAATTAAATTAGCGGTTTTAATAATGAAAAGGCCTAATTAATATAACATTGATAGTTTGGAGATGTAATTAGAACATTTTAAAGTTTGGAACTAATTTAGAATGATGGTCATAGTTTGGGGATGTCTAATGCAATTAACTCTATTAATTATAATTTAAAAGAAGAGGTATTTTTGTAATTTCATAATTGAGTTAGTGACCCAATTATGGGTGACACATACTAGATATTTGAGTTCTAAATTTGATAAATAACTCTTTGTAATAATAGCATGAATAAATTTTGTTGAGGCAATTTATGAGCAGTGTCCACTGGTGTTTGGCATTGCTTAAGCTCATAACTTGTCTTATTTGTTGGCATGTTTGACCAGTTATTTTCTTGCATATTTGTAACACCTCAAACCCGGCCAAGACGTTATGGCGGAATTTGAAAATGTTACGAAAAAGGGTTTTGAAACAAAACTTTCATGTTAAAATTTCTCGTATTAATTGTTACTAAAAGAGTTCACATTTTCGGAAAAACTTATTATACTCTTTAATGAAACCGTCATTTATTGCCCTTTTAAGTAAAACATAAATTTGCAGCGGAAGTTTGTAAATCGTTATAGTTGAAAACCGAGCTTGTATTTTCAAAAACATTTGCTTGCGTAAAATTGTTGTTTGCCAAACGTCGCAGTTTAACAATCAAAATGCATTCAAAACCAAACTTATAAACAACAGTCCGGAGAGTCCCAAAATTACAAAACTCTCAAAGAAAATCCCGAAACTTAAATCATTTAATAATTAAAAATAATTTTCCAGTCTAGTGGTCGCCGCTGAGCCTCCGTCGCACCGACCTGCCTATGCCTGAGGATTATCTGAATAGAACAGACAAATAGATGTGAGTTTTTAAAAACTCAGTGTGTAACTAAATAGAGTCATGCATACACATAAATTCAGATTTCTTAGAATATCAAAACAGAAGCGGACATAAGTTCTTAACAGAATCAGATCATATCAGAATTGGATTATCAGAAACATACAGATATGCAAAGTCCTACCCCCATCCTCTACACACCATCTCCGACCATCTTAACACACCATATGAGGTATAAAACACCCACCTATCCCTACACACCATATAGTGTCCTCACGACACTTATTAGAAAAGTTTGCAGCCAAGTTGCTAGTGTACCGACGAAATGTCGCCTCACAGAATACTTTCTCCACATGTACAAATCTCACCCCATATACAAATAATGAATACAGATATAACAGAGTTAACATGTCCCGCATGCTCATATACAGATAACATACATGATATTCCAAACCAGTAAGACCATACATATCAATTTCTAAATGCTTAACTTAGTCTATCAGAATAGCAGATATCATGCATTAGGGTTTGTTTTGCCCTTACCGACCCTACACAAGGCTCACAGTAGATTAGAACGACGTATGTGACCCTAGGGAAAGTTTTAGAATTTTGAGCCCACACGCCTGAATTGGCCTTGCCCGTGTTGCCCACACAGCCACACACACTCCTGTCACACGACTTACCACACGGTCGGTCACATGCCCATGTGGCTTTCGTCGAACCTCATTTTCTCGTGTTTCCATCACACACCTGGTTTATTTTTTATGCGAAAGCAATCCCGAGAACTCTGAAACCTAAAAACAGTATACCAAACACCGTTTTAGCAATTAATTTACAAATTTAAACTAGAATTTGATCTCGACTTGAGGCCTCTCAAAACCGAACTACTCGCTAAACACTTACCACCAATGAGCAGAAGCAACTCAATACTCAAATCTCTAGAGGAGCAATAGTCGCTTCTTGTCTTTCCCTTAATCGAGAAATAACTAACACTATCAATGGATTTCGCTAAACATAATCAAATCCCCCCATAATGCAAAACGAAAAACGAAAACCACTCGATAGCTTACCTATTCAGAATGAATCGAAGAACCCTAAAAGTACAACACAGCACGTACGACAACCAAAATTGAAGAAGAAAAAGAAGAGATGGAAAAGAAGAGAAAGAAGAACAAAAAATGACGTCAAAGAAAAGAAAGAAAAGGAATTTTGGGGAAAAAAAGAATTAAAATTAAAAATTAATTCTACCAAAATCCCAACTCCCCACAACTCCACTAACTACCAATCCCACTAAATCTGACCATTAACCTCATCCAACCACCTCAGAATTCCAACTCCATCGAAACTCTATCGCACAACTGATCAAAAATTATCATCTACACTCACGCAGAGACTCAAACACAAGACCTTAAGCAAGATAACACATTACCACTCGAACCAGTAGGCTTATTCTGATATGATTTGACTAACAATAGAATATGAGCCAAACCGCCCAAGGATAGGCTAGGATCAAAATAGAAAAAATTTCCAAAAGTGGGACTTGAACCCAAGACCTCAAATACACACCCAAATCACTTAACCACTGAAGCAAATACCTAATTATGAAAGAATTCACAGAAACAAAGTTAAATTAGTCAAGGCGTTACATATTTGTGTGGATTTTGTACAATCAATCTCGTGACTATATTTGGGAAAAAAGATTGGATCAAGTAAGATTATTTTTCAAATATTCTTATTTACTTTACTTATCTTATAAGATATGGGTTGACTTTATGACCTTTTGTATCCCTATATAAAAGGTAATTACTTTTACGAGATTTAGACAAATCATGATGGATTGAAGTTTTCTTAGTGAAGCTAGATTTGTTCTCTAAACATGGAAGGCTTGTTCAACCTTAATAGAGATTTTATTGTTGAGGCAGTTATGAGAGGAATGCCTAAAGCAGTGCCATGATCAGTGCCCACTGTGTCTGGCACTGCTCAAGGCATTGCTCAACCTCATAACTTGCCTTATATAGAGTTGACATTTTTTTGTTAACAAATCTTTGGGTTGTGATCTTTGCTCATTATGTGGATGTGTATAAGCTTATAGATAATATTCAAACCTACTATACGAACATATCTTGAAATTTGGTGTAACACTTGGTTACCTTAATCTACCTGAAATTTGGAAAAGTTAGGATTAAATTGAAAGGACTAGTAAATTGTCAGACTCCATTGGGAAATCAGGGAATTTTAGTGGCTAAATTTTGAATAGTTGGATCTCAACCCTACTTCAGTTAGATTGGGACCGACTAGTTCCAAATTGGGAGACAAAATTATTAAGGATTGATGGTGAAGATGGCTAGTGAGGATCGTGCCTAAGGAATGTATATATAAGGCTTGAAGGGTGGCAAGATTTTTTGAATTTTGTTGATAAATTTTCTCCTCTCCATAACATCATCTTCTTTAGCCGTCTTGAAAAAGACGAGGGATACAGGTGAAGGAAACTCTTCATGCAATACCAAAGGTGTGAGTTTAAGACTGACAATGGAAATATGGAGGAACTGGTAAGCCTCTTTATCTCCCTCTAAGTTTGGGTGCTAAAGAAAGAACTAGATTAAAACCCTTAAAGCTTTTGTATAATTTAAGGTTTTGGGTTACTAAGAGTTTACCACCATTGGTTTAACCAAAATATGGTTGTCATGCTTAGCCACCAGGATAAAAGAGGCTTTGGCATTTGGACTAACTAAGCTGTCAAGTATAACAAAACCAAGTGAGTATGTAACACCCCTAACTCGTAACCATCGCTGGAATAGGGTTAATAGGCACTATCGGACATAACAGAACTTTTACGATCAATTCACAAACATAATATACACCATACGTTTCACTTATTTCACATTTTAGTCCGCCAATTTATTATTTTCACAATTTAACCCAAATACTTAAATTTATAAAAAATCCTAAGACAAAACATGTTAATCTTTCAGATATCTTTAATATTTCATCATCAAACAACAAAAACCACAAGCTTTCAACAATAACAAAATACAAAATCATCCTCAAATTCAAAAATTGAGACAAGGGCTTTATAGTACTCAAAGCAACGATCACAAAAAAGTAGAAATTATCAAAAATCAAAGCAAAACATACCTTAATCTAGCCAAAACCAAAGCCGAACCTAGTTGTTCTTTTTTTCTTTCTTTTTTTTTTTGTATTTTCGGTGGAAAGATAAACATAATGCCTATTTTCACACATTTATTATATTATAAAACATATTAATACATAAATTACTTTATTAACCTTAATGAATTAATAAGAAAACCGTATAATATAAACCCAAAAATTGTCCACTCCTAAAGGTCAAATAACCACTTAAGGAATTTATAATTAACTAATCATATCAAATAAACACTTTAACCATTAGTATGTCACTTTTATATTTTACGCGATTTAGTCATTTTATTAAATTAAGCATACAAACAGTAAAATTAGATCACGAAATTTTCACACATATTAATTCACACATTATAATCATAGAAAATAATATTTTAATATTTTTATGACTCAAATTTGTGGTCCCGAAACTACTATTCCGACTAGGGTCTAAACCGGACTGTTATAATTCTCCCCCCTTAGGGATTTTTGTCCTCGAAAATCTTACCGATGAAAAGGTTTGGGTATCGTTCTCTCATAGTATCCTCGGGCTCCCAAGTTGCTTCTTCAACCCTGTGTCAATGCCATAAGACTTTTACTAAAGAAATTTTCTTATTTCTCAATTCTTTCACTTCGCGATCTAAAATCCGGATCTGTTCTTCCTCGTATGTCATATCTGATCAAATCTCAACCTCAGATGAAGAAATTACATGCGATGGATCGGATCAATATCGTCGAAGGATCGAAACATGAAATACATTATGGATCTTTTCTAACTCAGGTGGCAACAACAGTCTATAAGCAACTGGCCCGATACGTTCTATAATCTCATACAGCCCAATAAATCTCGGACTCAACTTGCCTTTATGACTGAATCTGAGTATTTTCTTCCACGGTGAGACTTTCAAAAATACGTTGTCCCTGATCTGAAACTCTATATCTTTTCGTTTCAAGTCTGCATACGATTTTTGACGATCTGACGCTGTTTTTAGACTTTCGCGAATCACTTTCACTTTCTGTTCAGTCTCTCTTATCAAGTCGACCCCTATATCTTATTCTCACTGAGTTCAGTCCAATACAAATGTGTTTGACATTTACGACCGTACAAAGCCTTATAAGGTGCTATTTTGATACTCGATTGAAAACTATTATTCATTCCCATGTAAGTATCGTTCCCATGTACCTTCAAACTCGAGAATGCAACATCTCAACATATCCTCGAGTATCTGAATAATTCATTCAGACTGACCATCTGTCTGCGGATGGAAAGCAGTGCTAAAGTGTAGTTTCGTACCTAGTGCATCTTACAGCTTCTTCCAAAACCGTGATGTGAACCTCAGATCTCTATCCGAAACAATAGAAATGGGTACTCCATATAATCTCACAACCTGAGAGATATACAACTCAGCAATTTTATCAAGTAAATAATCTGTACGAACCGGAACAAAGTGAGCCGATTTAGTCAATCTATCTACAATAACCCAGATTGCGTTTTTCTTACTTGGTGACAAAGGCAAACCTGATACAAAATCTATTGTGACTCTGTCCCATTTCCACTCAGGTATCATAATCGGCATACATAAGAAATAATTCAATTCGAAACTATTAAAATAATACAATAGAATTTATCGACATTTATTTACTTATGAACTTACCTCGGATGACGACAGATGAAATCGACTACTCGACTACTTTCGACTTCCTCGATCTAATTCTGTTTTCTTATGTTCTTGATTTAAATAAATTCAAATTTGGCTATTTAATAACACATTTCATTAAATTCAAACCACAAACACATATTTAGGGTATTTTTCACTTTAGCCCTTAAAATTCACATTTTTAACATTTTAGTCCCTATTTCATAAAACATAAAATATGCAAAATTTCAATATTCCATGCTTAGGCCGAATCTTCCTCATGTTCATACAAGTCCATACATTTCATTTATTTCACATTTTAGTCCCTCAATTTATTATTTTCACAATTTAACCCAAAATACTTAAATTTATCAAAAATCCTAAGACAAAACATGTTAATCTTTCACATATCTTTAATATTTCATCATCAAACAACAAAAACCACAAGCTTTCAACAATGAAAAAACACAAAATCATCCTCAAATTCAAAAATTGAGACATGGGCTTTATAGTACTCAAAGAAACGATCACAAAAACGTAGAAATTATCAAAAATCAAAGCAAAACATACCTTAATCTAGCCAAAACCAAAGTTGAACCTAGTTGTTTTTTCTTTTTCTTTTTATTTTTTTGTATTTTCGATGGAAAGATGAACATAATGCCTATTTTCATACATTTATTATATTATAAAACATATTAATACATAAATTACTTTATTAGCCTTAATGAATTAATAAGAAAACCATACAATATAAACCCAAAATTATCCACTCAATTAACTAAAGGTCAAATAACCACTTAAGGACTTCATAATTAACTAATCATATCAAATAAACACTTTAACCATTAGTATGCCAATTTTACATTTTACGCGATTTAGTCCTTTTATTATATTAAGCATACAAACAGTAAAATTAGATCACAAAATTTTCACACATATTAATTCACACATTATAATCACAAAAAATAATATTTTAATATTTTTCTGACTCAGATTTGTGGTCCTGAAACCACTATTCTGACTAGGGTCTAAACCGAACTATTACAGAGTATATGCAGTCTACCTTCTAGTTGTTAAATGTTGTAGGGTGAAAATTGTCATGCTAATTGCTGATGGTAATAGTAAATGATTTTTGAATAGATATCTGGCATAATGAATTGCATACTGATGTGTTGTATTGTATGCATGTTATGAAAGGGAAACTACCAAGGGGTTAGGCAGAGTTAAGAATGGGAAAAACGGGAATTATGTTAGATACTGTCGTATAATGTTATTGTGTGCACCCGTGATGTGTGAAGCTCTGAGCCTTGCAGAGGGGACACTACGGTGTTCGAGTACCAAGGCATAGGAATGGTGAATTGGAGGAATGAGAGGATTGCGACTGGATAAGTGAGAAAAAAATCATGGCGGAGCAATGAGTCAGATCGAGGCTATACACCTAAAATAAGTAAGACCATAGCTGAAAGATGTTATAACGTCATAATAAAAATAAGTAAGATCATAGTTGGAAGATGATATGGCTTCATACGAAAGCACACCTAAATGGTAAATAGGAATAAGACCATAGTTGAAAGATGCTATGGCATCCGTTGTTGGTCCGTTGGGATGGTAAATATTGGGTTACATTGTGTAAGACCGTAGCTAAAAGATGTTATGGCATCATGATAGAAATTAGTAAGACCATAGCTGGAAAATGCTATAACATCATAGATGGTCTACCGGGACAATAAACATGGGATAGTTCGCCGGGACAGTAAACACAAGATAGCTTGCTGGGACAATAAACATGGGGTAGTCCGCCAGGTCTGTAAACACAGGAAATCCACTAGAAAGCTAGACATGGAGATCATACTCAGAAAAATCTGTAGTTCATGAAGGATGTCAAGGGTGAAAATAGAGTTCGCGGTGTTAATGGAATGACAAGTCACAATAAGAAATGAGTTGGTGCGCCTAAGATACATAGGCCACCGGATTAATGAAGGGTGCCAAGGCTATGTCTCAATCCCAGATAGAGTGAAAAGGGAAAGGAAACTCCTCTGGTAATGAGGTAAACATGGTACACACAAATACTAGTTTGCCAAGAAAGTTGTGGATTCCACACGATTTAAACAACAGCGAATTGATCCACAGTGGGACGTAATCATATTTTGTAAGTTGATAAAAGCCCAGTCAAAGAATTTAATAGGCTGATCAGAGTTTTCAAGGGAGGGAACATATGGCCAGCCAAGTTCGCCAAAGGATAGTAGAAAGCGGATGATCGTGTCAAACAGTTGAGTTTTAATATTTATAAAAGAGTGATCGAACACATGGTCGATTGTGACAACGATAGAGGCAAGTGCACCTATCGAACAAAGAGTATAGCTCGAGCAAGAATATCTTATCGAACCCAAGGGAACCTAAAAGTACTACTACTCACTTTCTTTCTATTATTTAGCCTAAAATATGGAGTGATTCGATTATTAAACTAACGAAATACTTAGACTAAATGCAAAGACAAAAGATTGAATTGGAGAAAGGCTTTAGGAAAACTCAGTTGATAAAGACGATACCCTCAGGAAGAATCCACCTATGACTTCACTTGTAATTTATTCCCCCAAACCATATAATTTCTTTACTTAGCTTGATCTGTGAGACTCCTTAACCTATATTAAACCCTCTCTCGAGGCGAATAACGCCTAACCTTAGGTTAATTAGTGGAACTCTCGTTCTCTTATAATAACCCCCTAAGGAAGTAGTAAATCGATCAATGGATTCCCATATTAGGTTTCACCCTAATCCGACAAAATCTCGTAACCCTATCTCTAGGCGCCCAATCAACTCCGCTCAATTATGCTAGATCTACTCTTAGGGAGGGTCTATTCCTCCTCCACCTAAGCAAATCAGATTGAATTAAGCAACATAATTAACAACAAACCAAGTACTTATCATATAATTTAGAAATCAAATAACAAAATCCATCATAGGTTTCATCCCTTTCAGGTATCCGAGGGGTTTAGATCATAACTAAATGTGAAAACATCTCAAGAGTAAAGAATAAACAAAACATAAGAAATCCCTAAAACCCCCTGAAGGAATTGAAGGAGAGATCCTCCGTCTTGAATGGAGTTTCGGCTTCTTGAGATGGATCGACTGGCTTTCTTCAAGTGATTCCCTAAAAAAATGAAAGCTTCGGCCAAAAGCCTCTGCTAAAAGCCCCCTTTCATGTCTGCCTTGGGTTGTTTATATAGGCTTTGGGATGCTATACTTGGCTCTAAGTATCTCCTTCAAGTAGAATTACTATTAGGGTGTTGGAGTAGACTTAGGAGTATGTTTCTTTGGCTTCAAGTATCCAAATCCAAGTGAAATTGCTCTCTCCGCGGTAGGGGCACGGCCATGGCACCACCCCGTGTAAATCGTGGTTGGGCCGTGTCTCGATTTCGTCATTTTGGGCACGGCCAGTGTGAGTCGAGATTCAGTAGTGCTTGTGTCTCATCGATTTGGGCACGGCCATGTAGATCACCAGGCACGTTCGTATGATCAATGGATGCTGCACAGTCATGTGTTACGTAGTTGAGGCCGTGCTCTAGGTAATTGGTGAGGCACGGTCGTGTGGGCTTTGGGCCAGGCTGTGTTGATTGCTTGCTAACGCCCAATTACTCTGTTTTAAGCCCGTTTTGTGTTCTTTTTATCCTCGGGTTCTTTTCTGAGTATAAACATGAAAAGAAAGGATTAAAAGCACCTTTTTACATAAATCAAGGGCTAAATCATCCAAAAGCATACTAAATATGGGGTTAAAATATGTTACTTTTACGGTTTATCAAATACCCCCACACTTAAGCTTTTACTTGTCCTCAAGCAAAATTCTCAACTTTACAATTAAAACGAACTTTCCATAATTCATAATTCCTATTGACAATGTCTCATCATAATTCATAGATAATTTATACATGGATAATTCAACTCAAAGAACCCTAAAGATTCAATTACGATAAGTCATACCTTTATAGCATGAAAATATAGGTATCTCCCCATATCTAAGTGATTACCTTTAATTCAAAGCCGACAAGGATTGACATCCTCACAAAAGATTCACTCAAATCACTCAAAGGTGTTTAAGGTTCAAGAATAAGCACTCTAAGTCGAACCTGAAAAGTTAATCCCATAGACTTGCTTGAAAATCAAATCTCCACCACTGTATATGAGATGATACACAAATCAAAAGGTCTTTAATCAGGGTTGTAACAGGGCTAGGGTTAAAAGGCGTGGATACAAATTTGAATTAGAGGTTATAATCGAGATTGAATTGACTAATTACCTAATCTAAAATAATGAACTAAATATGAATATTTACATCGAATGAAAAACTAACAATATCTACTATTGATAATTACTCTATAATAAGAGTATTTTCATCACTCAAATTTTGAAAATACTTTAATCTGAGTTTTTCTTTAACAATTGGAGTTTTAAATGCTCTAAGCTCTTTTATTATACTACTAATATTGAATATACTTGGATTTTTTTTAAGAACAAACTAAAATAAACATAATAGAAGGAACTTTGGTGATTGAAATAACCTAATTCGGCAATTGATCAAATCAATTCTCGATAGAGGGCTAGTCAAAGGAATGTTGATAACAAATACAAAGGGATTTTGGGTTAATATTAGTGGGTGAGTCAATAAAAAAAATTGTTAGGATTCAACGGGGTTCACCAAGGGTTAATTTGTAGGAAGGCTTTTTAGTGGAGTGAACGGGTTAAAACCTAGGTGCCTTTATCATCTCAGTAAATCAAATCATTAATGTGTCGTCTCAACATGTATAAACGAGGCAAGTTCTAGAATAACAGTTCAAAGTTGACACACTCATAATCAATTAAAGTGAGCACGAAAAAGGGTATATGCTCTATAAGGCTCAAAAGCTCACAAAAAATTATGGGTGTTTTGACATCAATCCTTATAAATTTTGAACTTTAAGGAGATACTCAAATTAGGTTCAACAACCTATCAATTTTAATTTTTAGAAAGTAGACTTATCATGCTCAATTCTCTAGTATTCTTCAAATTTAATTATCAATGCACAATTAACTAAGACTTATTCTAAAACATATTGACAAAAATCATGAATCATTAGAAATTTCATCCTAATTAGTAATATGAGGAAAATACTTAAGATCAAGACTAATTTCAGGGTTTTGAGAATTATGCAAAAAGTTAGGCACTATTACCCCCACACTTAAGATGTACATTGCCCTCAATGTACAAAGATGGATAATGATAATTAGATGCCAAATCAAAAAGAGAAGTGGGGAAAGTAATACTCACTGAAATCTGGATGATCCCTGGCGTCTTTGGTGGTGGTGATGGTGTTTTCTATGGGCCTGGTGGAGTGGCTACCGAAAAGCAATTTGCTAGATGAAGAAATTGGGTAGCCTGTGAAGATATAGCCAAGAGATCTAGAGAAATAATAATAATATACTAATAATATATTTAAAGATTAAGGAAATAAAAAGGAGACTAAGAAGAAAACTGAAATTGAAAGAAAAGACTAATGGACTAAAGAGTCCTTATTGTTGAATGGTTTGTGAAGTGGGTGTGACCTCGAAGGTTGTGGTGTGTGATTCCCTAGCAGCCTTTAGAACCTAAAACCAAGAAACTAATACGAAATAAATTAAATTAAGCAGAAAAGAAGTATAGATAAGGAAAATAAAGGAGACGAGAAAAGAAAAATAGAACTGAAAAGGTTTCGGAAACCCTTGGCGTGTCAATTAAGTGAAGCTGTCGGCATGAACTCATGTTGAGGTCTCTTCTGAGGAGACGATGCTTACGTTTCTTCGGCATGATCTTTGTGTTACTCAAGAGTCTTGGACCTTTTCTATGAATAGGAAGAAAAATTTGAAAGAAAAGAGAAAGAAGGAATAAGAAAGAAGATGGGAAAAATAGGAAGGGCTGTAGGGATTTAAATAGGATTTCAAATCTGGCACGTTCTCACGCCCGTGTACCGAGGGTGTGTCGATTCACACGGCCGTATCGCACGGCCGTGTTGTGGGGTGTATTGTTCTTCCACGCCCATTTTGTTGGGTTGCACGCCCGTTCCTAAAAGGCCAGGATGTGAGCACGGATGGACTGCACGGGCTTGGTCTACTCGTGCTCAATAAGTCAGTGTCTTAGCATGGTTGTGAGGCACGGCCGTGCTATTTTTATCGGTGCCCGTGCTGTGGGTGGTTGGATCTGTGACGTTGGGGGTGGTTGGACTGACTTGCACGGCTCTGCTCTATCAGTGTGGTGATTCTGGTGGTCCACACGGCCACGGGCACGGCCATGTGTAAGGCCGTGTGGCCTGGAAACCTATATCTTTATTTTAGATGTGGAGAGAGAAGAGAAAAGGAAAGAAAAGAAAAAAATAATTTTGAAAGATAAAAAGAGTTAGTGCTCAGGTTGCCTCCCGAGAAGCGCTCGTTTATAGTCTTAAGCTAGATTGTCCTAGACCTTGAAGATTTTAGGGAGGTTTAAAGGTTTGAATATTTTCCCTCTTACTGACAGTTTTATTTTCGTGACAAAGTTTAGGTCGAGAAGAGTTTACCTTGAAATTGCCAAACATTGGATTGCTTACCTCGACTATTTCGTGTGGGAAAACATCGTGTACCTGAAGGAGTATTTCTTCCTTTTCTTGATTCATTGAGCGATGTAAGGATCGGCTTTATCTAACAGACTTGATCTTCTATTTTAAAGTGATTTGATGTCCCTATGAGCTCTTCTGGTGGTTCCTTAGGTTTTACTTCGTGTGGATCCGGCTTTTCTTTGGTGTGTATCTTCTGCTCTTCTAAATTGTTGATCGATGCGATTTTGTGTTGGCTCGGTTTGATACTTTGTGATGTTTTCGTGATGAAGTTTGAATAATTTGATTATCTATTGAAACGACTTCTTACCTTCATCTTATGTTATTTTGGTGAGTCGAGAGCTTGAAGATTGGTGATTCATCTCCTACACAGTATGAGTTCTCTGTGGCAACATCAATTTTAGTCTTGGCAGTTGCAAGAAAAGGTTTTCCTAAAATTAAAGGGATTGAATTTTCCTCATCCATGTCTAAAACAACAAAATCTACTGGGAAAATGAATTTATCAATTTTTACTAAAACGTCTTCAATAATGCCTCTAAGAATTCTAACAGTTTTATCAGCTAGTTGGATACTTATCCTAGTTTGTTTGGGCTTCCCTAGACCTAGTCGTTTAAACAGTGCATAAGGCATGACATTTATACTTGCCCCTAAATCAGCTAACGCATTATCAATAGTTAAACTACCAATTAAACATGGAATCGTAAAACTCCCTGGATCTTTTAATTTCTACGGTAGTCGGTTTTGTAGCATTACTGAGCATGTTGCGTTAAGTTCCACATGGTGCTCTTCATCTATTTTGCGTTTGTTCGTTAAGAGCTGTCTTAAAAATCTCCTTGAGTCGGGCATCTGAAAAAGAGCTTCAAGAAGAGGTAAGTTAATGTGTAATTTTTTTAGAAGTTTTAGAAACTTACCAAATTGTTCCTCTGAATCATCTCTTTTCAATGCTTCGGGATAAGGTATTCGAGGTTGGTACTCTTTAGTTACCGATTTTTCTTGTGTTACCTCTATTTTACCTTTTTCTTCCTTGGTTTCTTGTATTGAGGCGGGCTTGTCTACCTTTGTATCCTCTTGAGATGTGATGGCTTGTATCTGCTCTTTTGGGTTTATTTCTGTGTTGCTTGGTAGACGTCCTTGTTGACGTTCTAAAACAAGCTTTGTGAGATGTCCCACTGACATAGTGATTTCCCCGACTTGTTCTTTGATTTCTTTAATCGATATTTCTTGGTTATCAAGTGTTGTATCAGTTCTTTGGAGACGGGCATCGTGGTTCCGCCATGAACTTTTTCAAACATCTCTTCAAGACTCGGCTTCTTTTCCGGTGGATAGGGTTGATTTTGGTAATTTGGAGGAGGTTGCTGCCTTTGATTTCCTTGTCCTCCCCCGAAAAATTTAAGTGGTTCCTCCAACCTGGATTGTAAGTGTTACTATAAGGATTATTATTAGATCTGAAATTGTTACCTATATAGTTTGTCTGCTCGTTTTTTGTTCCTGGTTGGTAAGGTGGGTACTCAGAATTTGCCACATTCCCACTCGCTTCGCATTGCATGACTGGATGTACCTGTGAAGAACATAAATTATCAAGCTTTTTATTCATTAACTCCACCTGTGTCGACAGCATTGTCACTGCTTCTATGTTAAAAAATCTGGCTGATTTTGTCGGTTTAGCCCTTGTAATTTGCCATTGATAGGTGTTCAATGACATCTCCTCAATAAAATTGTAAGCCGCTTCAGGAGTTTTGTTGTTCAAAGTTCCACCGGCTGATGAATCAATCATTTGCCTAGTTGGAGAATTCACACCATTGTAAAAAGTTTAGACTTGAAGCCACAAAGGTAATCCGTGGTGTGGGCATCTCCTTAGGAGATCCTTGTATCTTTCCCACGCATCATATAATGTTTCTCGTCATTCTACACAAAAGAAGATATGTCATTGCTAAATTTAGCCGTTTTGGCTGGTGGAAAATATTTTAAAAGAAATTTTTCAGTCATTTGATCCCATGTGGTGATTGACCCTTGTGGTAACGAGTTCAACCACTGCTTTGCTTTGTTCCTTAATGAAAAAGGAAATAACCGAAGATGTATGGCATCGTCAGAAATGCCATTTATTTTGAAGGTATCATAGAATTCTAAAAAATTAGATATATGAGTGTTTGGATCCTCATCCTGCAAACCATCAAATTGAACAAATTGTTGAATCATTTGTATTGTGTTAGGCTTTAATTCAAAATTATTAGCAGCTATAGCGGGCCTAACAATACTAGATTCTGCTCCTGTCAAATTAGGTTTAGCATAATCATACATAGTACGCAGAGCATTCTGTTCTTGCACATTTGGTGGGTTGTTCTCGTCCATCCCTTCAGTAGGATTGGATTTTTCTTGTTCTTCTCTTTGATAGTCTAGGGCTCATCTAATTTCTTTGGTTCTGCGAGCGGTAGCTTCAATGTCACTTTCGTATTCTAATGGTCCTCTCGAATTTCTTCTAGTCATAAACTAGAGGTACCTACTATGAAAAGAAAGAAAGAAATTAAAAAAAACAAAAATATATGTATAAAAATAAGAGAAATTTAAAAATAAAGATAATGGCTAAAGTAATAGAAATAGAGCTTTCTTAATATTTTAGGAGTTCCCCGGCAACGGCGCCAAAAACTTGATCGTGTCAAACAGTCGAGTTTTAATATTTATAAAAGAGTGATCGAACCTGTAGACTGACTGCGACAACGATAGAGGCAAATGCACCTATCGAACAGTAGTATAGCTCAGGAAAGAATATCTTATCGAACCCAAGGGAACCTAAAAGTATTACTACTCACTTTCTTTCTATTATTTAGCCTAAAATATGGAGTGATTCGATTATTAAACTAACGAAATACTTAGACTAAATGCAAAGACAAAAGATTGAATTGGAGAAAGACTTTAGGAAAACTTAGTTGATAAAGACGATACCCTCAAGAAGAATCCACCTATGACTTCACTTATTATTTATTCCCCAAACCATATGATTTCTTTACTTAGCTTGATCCATTAGACTCCCTAACCTATATTAAACCCTCTCTCGAGGTGAATAACGTCTAACATTAGGTTAATTAGTGGAACTCTTGTTCTTTTATAATAACCCCCTAAGGAAGCAGTAAATCGATCAATAGATTCACATATTAGGTTTCACCCTAATTCGGCAAAATCTCGTAACCCTATCTCTAGGTGCCAGATCAACTCTGCTCAATTATACTAGATCTACTCTTAGGTAAGTCTATTCCTCCTCCACCTAAGCACATCAGATTGAATTAAGCAACATAATTATGAACAAACCAAGTACTTATCATATAATTTAGAAATCAAATAACAAAATCCATCATAGGTTTCATCGTCTTCAAGTATCTGAGGGGTTTAGTTCATAACTAAATGCGAAAACATCTCAAGAGTAAAGAATAAACAAAACATAAGAAATCCCTAAAACCCCCTAAAGGAATTGAAGGAGAGATCCACCGTCTTGAATGGAGTTCCGGCTTCTTGAGATGGATCAACTAGCTATCTTCAAGTGATTTCCTAAAAAAATGAAAGCTTTGGCCAAAAGCCTCTGCTAAAAGCCCCCTTTAATGTTTGCCTTGGTTTGTTTATATAGGCTTTGGGATGCTATACTTGGCTCTTAAGTATCTCCTTCAAGTAGAATTACTATTAGGGTGTTGGAGTAGACTTAGGAGTATGTTTCTTTGGCTTCAAGCATCCAAATCCAAGTGAAATTGCTCTCTCCTGCGGCAGGGGCACGGCCATGGCACACGCCCATGTAAATCGTGGTTGGGCCGTGTCTCGATTCTGTCATTTTGGGCACGGCCGTGTGAGTCAAGATTTAGGCCGTGCTTCAGGTCTATCGATTTGGGCACGACCATGTAGATCACCAGGCACGTCCGTGTGATTAATGGATGCTGCACGGTTGTGTGTTACGTAGTTGAGGCCGTGTTCTAGGTAATTGGCGAGGCACGGTCGTGTGGGCTTTGGGCCAAGCCGTGTTTGATTGCTTGCTAAATCCCAATTACTCCATTTTAAGCCCGTTTTATGTTTTTTTTATCTCAGGTGCTTTCCTGAGTATAAACATGAAAAGAAAGGATTAAAAGCACCTTTTTACATAAATCAAGGGCTAAATCATCCAAAAGCATACTAAATATGGGGTTAAAATATGTTACTTTTACGGTTTATCAGTGAAGGTTAAACATAACTATGGACAATGGCAGAGATCTTGTTGAGCTTCCAAAGGTAGGAACTACATGTCCTAAGAAGCTTCCCTTGTAAATAGATCAACAGAGCAAGGGTTTTGGTGCTATTAGTGAGCCCTAGTACTCCAAGGTAGTGAAGACATTGAAATCTGAGAAAGACGCAAATGTAGAAATCACTAGGGTGGTCGCCAAGCTTCGCCCATTAGAAATATTGAATGCGATTATCTAGGAGTTAAAATATGATATAACGCATCAATATTTCTTCTTAATTTCTATATACGAATCTCACTAAGTTCGCCTGAACTTATAAGTTTTCTGCTCAAATGCAGGTCAGTTAAAGATTCAAAAATTGAGAGGGACCAAGTCAGACTTCACTGGGAGCTAGGGAAAATGCAACAACTGTGCATGTGTATAGAGAGGTACCTATGGAGGCCTCGCCTCAAGGTTTAAGTTGTCTATATATATTTATATGTTATTGAACCTCTATCCAAAATTTGTAAAAGTTCGTCAGGTTCAAAGTCCTAAGAGATTTATTTCCAGTTGATATGAGTTGTAATTTCAGTTAGAATTTCAAATTCAAGTTGTTTAAGTATGTAATTAAATTGAAACGGAAAACTTTTCAAGTCATTCTAGTTAGTGTAGCATCCGATATTCAGACTTAATGATTGGGTCGGGTAGCGCGTAACAGTTCGGTTTAGACCTTAGTCAGAATAGTAGTTTTGAGAACACAAATCTGAGGTCGGAATAATATTTTAATGTTATTTTTGGTGTTGATTATATGTGATATAGCCTATGTGAAAATTCTGTGTGGTAATTTTATTTGATTATGTGCTGAATTAAGAGAAAAGACTTAATCGCGTAAAGTGTAAAATGCTGCGTGCTGATTGTTAAAGTGTCTAATTGTTGTTGGCTTTTAAATGATGAGGCCTTTTGAAGCAATTGACCCATTATTTAGTAGTGGATTGGTTGATGGACAAATATGCCCATAGTTTAAATGATTTTCATAAACATTTCATTAAGGGAAAAATTGGTATTTGATTATTAATGTTATAATAAATAAAATAAAGCCAAAATGCTCATATTATTCATGTATCTACCACCGAAATAAGAAAATAAGAGGAGGGTTTGAGACTTTGTGATTTTCGGCTAGGGATTTGCTTGATTAAGGTATGTTTTGACTTCGATTTTTGATGATTTTTATGTTTCTAAGATTGTTGCTTAGTCTATTAACAAGCCTATGTTGTAATTTGAAGAATTGATGATGTTTATGATATGTGCCATTGATGAAATGGTAAGCTTTGTGATGATTATTAGTGTTAAATAGAAGATATGTGTTTAATGAACATGTTTTGTTCATGGATTTTTGGTGAATTTAGCTAATTAAGGATAAATTGTGAAAATGATAAATTGAAGGACTAAAATGTGAAACAAATGAAATAATTGGGCTTGTATGAGTATGGTGAGAATTCAGCTAGGCATGGGTACAAGCAAATTATGTGTATTTGGTGATTTGATGAATTAGGGACTAAAGTGTCGAAGTGTGAAAATGTGAGGGCTATTTTATAAAATGACCTAAATATGTGTGTTTGGACTAAATTGAATGAATTTGTGATTGAATGGATTGAATTTGAATGTGTATAGACCAAGAAAGGACAGGTTCGGATTGAGATCGAGGCAAAGATAAAGTGCTCGATTAATCGACCGTTTCGATATTCGACGTTTAAGGTAAGTTCAGACATTATACGTGAATTTAACTAAGTTTAATGTTATGATGTGTATGGTATGATAGTGTTGAATTGTGAATGCTATGTGAGGGCTCGAGTTATGTGGCACTAAGTGTGCGTTTTTGAAAATGTGGCCGAGATGATTAGCACTGTGTGTGCTAAATAATATAAGCTTCGGCTTTGTGGTTGGCACTCTGTGTGCGATACCGATTTAAGATCGGTTTAATACAGATGCACTATGTGTGCGATGCTAATTAAGCTTCGGCTAACTATTTGGGCACTAAGTGTGCGATTGAATCGAAAAAGGGACGAAAGTTGATCGAAATGAAATAGTGAGTATTGAGTAGCAAATGTAATCGACAACTAAGTGTTGGTTAAGGTACGTTCAGAACCTATGTGGTTGATGAACCTATGAATGAGTTATGGAAGGTTAATTGAACATATTAGTTTTGGATGATATGAGATATGAGATTGTGAAATAATCTATGTGATGATTTGTCTTGGTTAATGTATTTTGTTACAAACTTACTAAACTTTTGAAAGCTTACTGTGTGATTGTTTCTCTGTTTTACAGTGTCAGCAAAGCTAGCTCGGATCTGGGAATCGTCAGCACCTCTATCACACTATTAGCAATCTTTTTTGGTACCTTTGGAAAGATGTATATAGTTGCAATATGGCATGTATAGGCTAGAAGTTATGATATGTTTTGAAATGTTTAATCCTTGCCATGTGATTTGGCTTGGAAGTGGTATGATGTAGAATTTATGAATGAGCTATGATTGTGGTATAATTCATGACTTTGTGGTTGATGAAAGATATGGTTGAAGGTGAATTATGGCTTGAACTACATAATGCTTGTTACATATATGTATATGTATATATATATATATATATATATATATATGTTTTGAGATGTACAATAGTTACTTTGAATGGACTCATTGTGATGATATTAGGCATAGAAGTAGATGGTAATGTTGATGATTATTTAGTGCATGAAATGGTATGTTTGAATGCATTTTAAAGCATGAAATGGTATTGTATTGAAGCTTGATGGTTAACCCTTGTATGGGTGATAAATTGCCTTACAAATGACCTATTTTGCATACATGGCTAAAAGACACGAGCGTGTGTCTCTGCCGTGTGGTTTAAGGATCACTTCTAGGTGTGTCTAGACAAGGTACACGACCGAGGCCCACGGGCGTGCCTGGTGGTCGTGCGACCAAGTCAGTAGCTAGTCTAATATCACACGGCCATGGCACATGGGTGTGTCTGGTGGCCGTGTGAACAAGTCAGTATGTATGCTCTGTTTTGGCATGGCCTGGACACATGGGTGTGTCTGGTAACCGTGTGAAGCACACAACCTGACTGCACGGGCATGTGACCTAAACATTGTTGAAGAATGTTTGAATTTTTGAAAAATTTCGTAAGTGTTCGGTTTAGTCCTGACCTCCTTCTAGCATGTGTTTAAGGTCTTGTAGACTTTGATAAGGGACTATATGTTTGTATTTGAATATGTTTGATTGACGATTGACTTTGTGTCGTGTAATGGTTGTGAAATGTTCCGATTGTTCAGTAATGCCTTTTAACCCTATTCCGGCGACGGTTTCGGGTTAGGGGTGTTACATAGTGGGTGTTACATTTGGTTTGTACTGGATCAAACAAATCAAGTTCAATGTTTTAAGAAGACTGGATCAGGTAACTTGGTAACATATCCTAAAGATTTGAAGACTTATCATGCTCATTTTGAAGATATTATCTTTACTAATTATCTTGATATTTTGATGGGAAGATTGATTGTAATTAATCATTATCTTAACAAGCATTAAACTCTTATATGTTAAAAGGCTTGCGTCGGTAAAAAGTGTGGAGAATTTTAGCACTTATTTTGTAATTTAGAACTTATTTTTCAAAGTGCATTTTGTAAGTAATAAAGTGAGTCACTTGGTTTTTGTTCTAAATTTTCAGGGGAAAATTTAAAGGAGAGAAATTTAGATCTTAGGTACCAAATTAAGGTTGTTAATCTAGTGGTTGTCAATGCTTGTAATCACTTGTTGTATGAGGTGTTAAATAATGGATTATCTCTCTATGCAAGACATTATAGATATAGGGAAATTGAACTGCGGAAACACATCAAGTGTATATTGTTTTTCTACTTTGTTCTTCACCAATGCTTGAAGTAGTGGGCACTGCTCGTAGCACTGCTTCTGACACTACTCAATTTCTACTTGCAATTATTGATTTTGGACCTAACAAATTTAATTAAATTTTGATACATAATTCTGAAAACTGTTCATGTTAATTTGGACTCAAATTTGATTGGATTCACTCATTTTCACTGCTTGTATTATAAAATATTTTAAAAATATGTCTCATTTTCACTTTGCTTGTATTATAAAATATTTTAAAAATATGTTAACATTAATAATATTAATAAAAAATAATTTTTTCTTCAAAATAAATTTTTACTCACAATTTAAATTATTTAAATTCAAATCAAATTAAACTAAATTAAAACTAAAAAAAATAAAATTATTTCAATGAACCATTCGAGATAGAAACAAGTATAGACGGAAGTGGATGGTAGAGCCGAAGTATATAATTGGATCAAGCGTAGGACAAATTATGTATGAAATTAGAAAGATGAAGATGAACCACAATCAAAAGAAGAAATTGCATAATTGGCCATTTGCATACCAAGTAGGTTTACCCATAAATTGTTTATGTTCGACAGTCATTCTTGGTCATGCTAGCCATGTCATAATCGACACTTCTTCAACAATTTTCCCTTTAAATAAACATCTTATCATCAAAATATTTTTATTTAACATGTATATCAAGACAACTTATTTAAGGTCCAATCACTTTTTTTTTTTTTAAGTTTAAGGTCCAATCACTCTTGTTCTTCATATGTAGCAATAACAAGTGCAAAAATCCTTTTGCCAGTCCATTTCACAAATGCTCTTTTGTCCATATATAACACTCAATTTTTGGAATTAGTATTCCTACCGGTCACCTCGATTTTTGGAATTATTATTATTTCTCTGTAGCCTCTTGATTGGCAAATGCTTATGGGGTTAAGCGAAAAAAATATTGGGGCAAAATCAAATTATTAATTTGATAATCATAATTTTATTATTCATAGACAATCAAAGTATAAACTTAACATAAATTTGTAAGATTTTAAAGGTGGCCCCTAAATTGGTTAAGCTAATCAAGACAAGTGTCAAAAAAACATGATCGAAATGAGGTAAGTATCCTTTGTAAGTTCATTATTCTAATGTCTCGTAAAATAAGCCAATACATTGGCACTTAGCATTAGCAGACAATTTCAAGGGGGGAGGGGGGGGGGGGGGGGCTCCAATACACTGGGCGCCTTAGGTTCCAACCCTAATATATATACATGACTGACTGCTGAAATCAGTTGTAGATTTGGCCTAGTTATGGTATGATGACGTGAAATACTTGGAACCGGTTTGGCATACACATTGTGACAAAACATGTCTATCCAAGAATTTCTGTTCCAAACAGGGTTCAAATATATGGACAAATCCGTAGCTTTCCAATCTCTTTCCATGAAATTTTACAAATAGGTTTTTTTAGCCAATTTTTTTTATTAATAGCCTTAAACAACGTCCACATCTGCATAGAGATATATGTAGAGGAACCACCCTATATAATCTTTGCACGGTACTCTTCCTATATTTACAACTATTTCCAATCGATAGTATCGGTGGAGAGATCATTAATCCCTAGGGTTCTTTTTCTTTTTTTTTTTCTTTTTTTTTTCTTTTTAATTTTTCATCCATTATTTGATCATCATCTCCAACTCCAAGAATAATAGTAATAATAATGTTGTGTGGCTCTTCAATGGAGGAAATACCAGCTGCTGTTAATAACTCATCAGAGATCCAGCTTCCTCCTGGTTTTAGATTCCACCCTTCTGATGAAGAGCTCATAGTTCATTACTTGAAAAACAAAGTGACGTCCAACCCTCTTCCAGCTTCTATTATAGCTGAGATTGATTTATACAAATATAATCCATGGGAGCTTCCAAGTATGTATATGCATATGTATACTAATTAATTAGAAAGGGTTCTTGTAAACTGTACTGATTAGTTCTATCTGGTTTGTTTATTTGTGATCTATCTATCTATCTATATATATATATAGTTAAAGCTTTGTTTGGAGAAGATGAATGGTTTTTTTTCTCTCCAAGAGACCGGAAGTATCCGAATGGGGCGAGGCCTAATAGAGCGGCAGCTTCGGGGTATTGGAAGGCGACGGGGACGGATAGACCGATCCTAACGTCGTGTGGAACCAAGAGTATTGGAGTGAAGAAAGCTCTGGTATTCTACAAAGGACGTCCACCTAAAGGGACCAAGACAGAGTGGATCATGCACGAGTATAGGCTGCTTGAAACCATGATTTGGACTCCCAAACGAAAAGGGTCTATGAGGGTAACAACTAAGACCGTGTGGACCGTATAGCTAATTTATGTGATGATTTATGAATGCTGATAATCGATTTTGTTTTCTTTTTTTTTATGTTAACAGTTAGATGAATGGGTGCTTTGTCGAGTGAGGCAAAAAGCCAGCATACAAAGGAACAGTTGGGAAGATAGAAATATTAGCAGTCATGAACCAGCTGATAGCTTTTATGTCCCCAATTCCATTGAGCCATGGCCTTCCAACACAAACCACAACGTTGAAATGGGCAAAACCTACCTATTCAATGACTGCCCTATGTTGCCTTACATTTTTGCATCTCAAGACCTTCCTTGCTTCGACACAACCTCCAGCATTAGCTTCCAAAGCAGTGACAAATCTTGCACATCCCTCCAGGAAGCCAATTCTGGCAACAACAACATGCAGATTTCATTTTCGTCCCTACAAAACCTGTTTAACCCTTTGAAAAGAGAGTCCATGGAGGAAGGTAGTTTTGTCCCAACCAGCTGTAAGAAGCTCAAGAATACTGAGAAAGATTGCAGTGAAATGAACTTTTATAGATCAAACCATTTGGAAAACAGTGATTCTAGTCCACATCAATGGAATCCAATGATGCAGTATGATCAACAACTTAATCTCCCGGATTTTACTGAAACTGACTAAAGAAAGCATGGGATTATACATATGGGGTAAAAAAAGGTGTACATAAAATTATCAATGGTTTCTATAGTTTGTTGAGGTGAAGGTGTGCAGTTAGATATACAGTAACTTCTACTTACGGCCGGGGTGGAGAGGATACATTTGTACGTAAATTATTAGGGTGATTTCGAGATCTTCATTTATGTTTATTTATTAAAAATTTCAGATTGTAATTTGTATCAATGTACATACGTAGTAATTACAAGTACATATGGTAAAACAATAAATGCCATACTGGCTACACCAGAGCTCAGACTAAAGCTTATGTAATTTCTATCATTGTACACACGTAGTATTACAACTACGTGGTTTTATTGTATCAATGTACTTCTGTTTTTTTTTTTTTTTTTTTATTTACAAAATTTAAACATTGTTACCTAAACTCCAAAAATAAAAAATAAAAAATTCACCATTTGGAACTCCAATGCATTTGATTCCAAAGTTTTCTGGAACTGCATCTTATTTTCAGCATCATTGCCTGTTTTTATGCCCAAAAAGAAAACTACAACATTGAACCACAAATGTAGGGCTCCCTAAATGAAACCAAAAATTCCCTTTGTTTCTAGAGAAGTTATTTCTTCTTAAAATATTTTAAAAACTTTTTTTTTAAAAAAAATTATACCCTCTATTTCACTACGTCGAAACCATTTTTAAAGTTTTGAAAAACGGGGTCGACTTTTTAAAAACGAAAATGGGAGTCGCCACCAATCCCTTTTTACTTAGGTGTGATTGGATCACCTTGTTAAATGTTTTATTTTAAAATATTTGATTTTGGTCCACGAAAATTAAGAAAACGGGTTCAGAAGTCGGTTACGTATGAGGAAGGGTTAGCACCCTCATAACATGATTGGTACCAAATCGATAAACTCATGTCCAAATGTTTAAATTTAAAAGTATTTAAAAATACGATTTCTTAAAAAACTTCGAGCAAATTAAGTTAAAACTTGAGATTTCTTTGTTCCGAAAGAATATAAACATCATATCCAGTACGTTAGGACACAATAATTTAAAACCTTCGTAATCAAAATCATCTTACGATTTACAGAACTTGTCAAAAGGGTATTTAGTTATTTAGCCAAACGGAAAATTGCAACTCAGCACGTTAGGACACTATTTTCCGAATTTCTAAATACTAAAACATTGCCTTATTTTAAGTTAAAACTTGAGAATCTTTTGTTCCAAAGGAATATAAACATCACATCCAGCAAGTTAGGACACGATATTTTAAAACCTTCGTAATTAAAATCATCTCATGATTTATAAAACTTGTAAAAGGATATTTAGTTATTTAGCCAAACGGAAAATCGCAACCCAACACGTTAGGACACTATTTTCCGAATTTCTAAATACCAAAACATTGCCTTATTTTAAAAACATTTAGATAAAATATAGTACTTTTACAAAAATGTATTTTTTTTTATGATAATCCATGTGACAACATTGTATTTATACATTATCGAACATAAATATATAAAAAACAATTATAACATACTAACATTTAATATAGGCAATAATAATAATAAATACGACAAATAATAATTCCTATACTAAAGCAATTACAAATACATGATGAAGTATAGACAAATATAATAAACAATAAAATCAACTATGAACATATTTCATGCAAATTTAAACAATAGATAAAAAAGACTTACATATGATATAAACAATATAAACATGAATTAAAAAAAGTATATAATGATTTTTAAAAAATATAAAAATATTGCAAATAAAATATATTATAAATAATTTTAGTTTAAAAATAATATACGATATAATATTATTTAATATACAAAATTTTAAAATATGATATAATAATTAATATATATAAATACTAAAATAGTTTTGTAAATAAAATAATTAAACTAAAATAAAATAATAATATAATAATAATTAAAAATATATAATATAATAAATAATATGTTGATTTATATAATATAAGTAATAAATAATAATAATAATAATAAACATAGGAATACTAATGTTAAAAGTAATGATAATACTAATATTGATAATAGTAAAATAAAAATATTAGTAATAAAATAATAAAATAATAAAAGTAAAAATAATAATAATATGATAATAAAATAAAATTGACAATAATGATAATAAAATTAATAAAATTATAAAAATTATAAAGGAAATGAAAAAAAAGGACGAAATTGAATCTACAAATGAAAGTTTAGGGTAAATTTAAAATACAAAAGAACTGAATTAAAAAAAATAAAAATGCAGAAGGGTTTGATGCGCAAATAGCCCATTTTATTGAAAAATATGTGGATCCTGTAGGCTGGGTCGGGTCGGATTCGGGCCAAAGGTGAAACGGCGCCGTTTTGGCGCAAAAAGGGCTGGTGCAAGACGGCACCGTTTTGATGCCTTATAAAAGCTACCCTTTTTCTTAAAATTTTCATTTCTTTCCTCAGCACAAAAAATTTTTTTGTGAGAGCTTTCCCAGGGCGATTTTCGGCTCTTCTCCCATGAGGCTCACCACTGCCTCACACGTCGCCAACCACACATGGTAGGAATCCCAAAAACGTAAGTTTTTTCCCCTTTTTCTATTAGTATTTTATATATATACTATATATATGATAAAAAAATAAAAATAAAAAAATAGTATACGAAAATAAGGATAAAAATAAAACAAAACCTTTGCCTTTTTTTTATTTTATGAATCTCTCTGTGTATTTGCCTATCTCTGTTTTTCTCTAAAAATAATCTCTGTGTATGTATTTCGTGTATCCCCTCGTTACATGTTTTTGATGGGTTTTTATAACCCGAAAAGAAAAAATGAAAGAGGAAAACATTGATTCTAGCCTATTTGTTGCCAAGTTTGCAGCTCCCCTTTCCTTTTCTTGCAGGTGATCGCGAAGATTGCGGCACTATCGATGGAATTCTGGTGGCTGCGAAGGTGCGACGATCGGGCTCCAGCTGCGACGATTGGGCTCTAGATATTGCGACGTGACGATTGGGATAGCCCCTGCTTGCGACATGCGGCGCCTAGGGTTTCCTAGAAACCCTAGGCTTCTATTTCTGCTTAATGCTTTGAGCCTTTTGGGCCAAGGGTGTTTTGGGCCTAGGCAGTTTGGGTTAAGGTGTGACGGGCTTGGTTGGGTCTTGGGTAATTTATTTTGGGCTTTGTAAATTAATTTTGGGTCAAATGTTATAACTGGACTGTTTAAAAATAAATACTGATTTTATTTATTTTAGTTTATTTTAAAGCCCGGTCAAAATTGAGCTCTTACACACTAAAAAATCAACTTTTTTAAATATTTTAATTAATTAAATTTAAAAAAACATATTTAAAAACTTCATCAAAAGTTTTTAAATATTTTATTCATAACAAATTTTAAAGGATAAGAGATCAAAGACGGAAACCTTTTAACCATCGATTGGGAGTACGTTTTGCCCTTTAACTTCTTATTTATTGCTTTAGATCAGCTTGTATTTATCCTTTTCACTTTGTTTCCTGTTTCTATTGAAAAATGTCTTCCCTTTATTGAATGATAAGGTTATTTCAGGAAATTTGAACTAAATTATCGTTGACAAAGGGTTAACGTACTTAAAATTTTTTTTAACTTAATTGCTACCTAAACTTGATAACCGTTAGCTAAAATCATACTCTTTTTTTAGTTATGTGATTAACACCATTTATTTTTATCAATCCAACCAATCATTGCACGCCACGTGTATTAAAAAATAAGAAAGAAAAATAATTTTAAATTTTATTTTAATATTATTAATTAAAATACTTTAAAATTTAAAAAAAAAATTTAAGTTTAACTTATTTTTTAATATCCCGAACCCCCCACCCCTCCCCTCTGCCTCTCTCCTTATCCTTCTTCTTCTTCCCAATCCCTCACCTTTCTCAATTTTTTTTTCCATTTCGTCCCTAAACTTCATGAGTTCATATCTTTGCTTTAAAAAAAATAGCAAAGTCATTTTGTAATTTTTCTGGAAGTGAGAAAGATTAAGAAAATAAATGATCTATTTTTAACCTTTTGGATTAGAGGTCTCTGGTTTATCCCCAAAAAATGGCTTCCTTTTGCTTACTACGATTGATTTTGATTTTTGATTTTCCCTTCTTTTGTTTTTCTCTGAGTTCCATAGTTGAAGAAGGCCGTCAAAGGGTCTTATTTTGTATCATCCTTTTGTTTCCTTGTTTGAATTAGTTTTGGAAAACGATGACGATAGAGGCATGTAACGATGCTAGGTCGACGCTTGAGTGGCAACGACTTGAACAGATTTTAGCGATGGTGTTGGAGAAGAAACAATAGATGAAGAAGCAAAGAGAGAAGAGACGGTGCTGGGATGAAAACTTAATTATTTAATTAATAAAAAGTGAAAATAAATTAAATATGTAATATAATTGGTCCTTTAATACACGTTTCATAATTTGATTGATGATATTGAAATTTTAATGGTATTAGTATTAGTCATGTACTTAAAATGGGTATGATTTTCTAGTTTAAATACCAAGTAGAAAAAAAATATTAAGTACAAATTGTTAAGTTTAAGGGCTGAAAATCCATTTTCGGATTGACCAAAGCAAGGTAAAAAAAAAAAAAAAAAACCTAAGAGTGGACCAGAAATGATGCCGTACGAAGGCCGATCAAATATAAGAAATCAGCGCAAAAAGGGTTATACCACTACAGCATAAATGATAAAACCATGAAGCTAGAAAAAACCTTGAATTCGACTTAACTTACTCAGTCAAGCTACTGAGCAAGTCAAAGTTAAATATCTTTATACTTTATTCCACTAAAATGCTAGCTTAATCAAGCTTTTCTTTCTTTTTCCCTTTTGGAACAAAGCTTTTTGTTTTCTAATTATGAAAATCTTCACCATAAAAAAGAATCTACCTTGAAATTGAGTATGAAAATTGAGATTTAACTAAAAAAAGTAGCCTAATCGAGCTTAGTCAAGCACTAGCTTGAGATAAAGTTCGATTACACCCCCTTAAGCATATCTAACACTAAATTACCTAGGATATCTAGCAACTACGTTTATTTCCTATTCAGCTGTATAGTACTGCCACTTTAAATATGCTACTAGTTTTTTCTACTTACCTCCATCTCCATTCCGAAATGGTTTCCGAGGCATGCACTGCAGAGGGTTCAAGGCATTTGTGTATCTGTCTAGGCAACACAACTTTTGTCTTAACCTGAAATTTTCTGCTTATGATTTGTTAGCTATGTATTGTAAAAAAGAGCCATGAAGGCAGAAGTACCTCCTTTTAAACAAATATGGTCAAACCTTTACAAACTCCAAGATATACAAACATTTCACGGTTGTCTTGAATTTGTAGAGATAGATGAACTCAAGTTTTCCCAGAGCAAACAATGATTCCCACTAATGTAACAAATCAAATACAAGATCAAGCACGAGAACAAGCCCCTCCAAATGAAAGACATTACCAGAAAAAGCCGATAACATACAAGGGAAACTCATAGATTTATCCTTTTATCCTTTCACTTCTTCAGAACACTGCAAATGAAGAACAATTAGGGGAGACTTCTCAATGATAAAAACAACAGAAATAGGAGAACAAGTCAGTTAATCCATTAACAGCATTTCCACATAAAATCATTACTACGAAAAATCCAACATCTATCACCAACCAAATATAACTGAAGCACACAGTATAGCAAGTTCCACTACAGTAAACTGTATGAATATCGAGAATACAGGACACAGTTTGTGGTTAGTATTAAAAGGAAGCTTTTTTAAATGAAGGCATGAGATAGAATCTTACTTGTACAAATAGGCAGCTATTCCCAGAACTATGCACAGCAATATGATATCAATACAGAAATTTCGGCTGGACCTCAACTGGAACAAACCAATAACTTATGTTACATCCAGCAAATAAGTGAATAAAGATGAAATGCATGGGAATCTACACTTAATGAAGTTATAATTGATCACCTGTGTGACAGTATCTTTAAGTCTAATATTGGTATTCTTAAGGTCAGCAGCTGCCTTGTCCACCTGCAAAATGTGTATAGAAACAGAATATATATACTGCAATTTTGTAATCTTTAAGCAGCTTCTACGATGTACAACAAGACGATGGTTATAATGTTCACCTTGGTGTCAATTTCATCCATCAAAGGAACTTGCCTATCTAGTTCCTGCAGATACCATAGCATACAGTTAAGTAAATGGCATGAATGTTACAATTACTCAGAAAAAAATACTTCATAACAAATAGTTGTAAATTATAAATGACACTCAGGTCAGCTTTACCTCATTCATATCATGAGCCATGTTCTTTAAAGTATCCAAACCTTCTGAAATCATATCCAAACCTTGGTCCTGCATGGATGTCAAAAGCAATAAAAGGTAAATCATAGCTAAAGAAATGTAGTGTATACAGGTAAAAGTCAACCAAGATTCCTTCCAATAGAGAAAAATGTTCATAAAGAATAGCTCCCAAACAAGTTTGACATGCCTGCTTCATTTTCCTCATTTCATACTCCTGCCTGAACTGACTTGACTGCTCAGATTCTTGAAAGTATTCATTGTCAAATCGCTCATCTATGACCAATATGGATATGTAAGTACAACGGAAAAAATAAGATCTTCCAGACATAAAAGTTCCACAGATCATAAAGGAATTACTGATAAGCCATGCATTATAAACTATAAAATTGAGAATTTCTTGCTGCAAGCAGTCTGATGGTAACAAAGAATGAACAACAGTCTTGCAGATATGAGCATAAGCTAAGCAACCTCCTCGCTTTATTATTTTTGAAGCTATAAAATATGAATTACAATAGTTTTTAATATATTAGAGAAAGCACTCAAATGCTCACTCTCGCCACCTTTTAGTTGGGTTCCTACTCTTATTTCTATTTCTCCATCTTTATTTCCAAATTTTTCTCTCGTATCTTTGAATCAAATCTTGTTCTTGATCCATTTTTTTCCCAACTTTCCCTCTCATGTTTGCATCAGCTAATTGAAAGACAAAGCAATGTTCTTCAATCATTATGGAAGGTTCTACCAAATAAAAACAAACCATTCCACCCTACCCAACAACAAAATGCAAATGGAAAAGATGATGATAACACATACAGTGTGCATTTTTAGTCAAAATGGTAGAAATAAAGATTTAAATCTAGACACTGGCAAGTTTAACAGGTCAGGAAACAGCTAAACATGAAGTCTCCATCCATACAATCTCAATAAATTTAACAAGAAATTTCAATGGAGTTAAGGATCACCTGAATCAAACTTAATTGCAGTACGAGAAGCTGAAGGTGCTGAAGACATCCAGCCTCCAGTTTGTTTATTACCAGCAGTTCCATCAGGTATAGCTTGAATCCTGTCCGGCAATGCAAGGACCAGATCATTACGAGCAGCCATCTCGTCAGTTGAAATCCCTTTAACCTGTAAATGAATCCAAACTCTATCACAATGGAAGTCCAAAATTGCATATTCCAAATACCTCTAAATATGTAAAAACAAAATACATTATAGTCAAAAAAATGTCAATCTGTTTGCTTGAACAACATTATGAATGTATGAATACTTAAACGAGCTCACATTTACAATAAGTTGTTAAACAATCTGGGAAATTGTGAAAGAGAAGGAAAAAAGTTAACCTTCTTAACAGCCAATCTCTGCAGCTTCGGGACCTCCTCAAGCAATCGAGCCTTGGTTCGACGAATCTCAGCATTGACTGCAACAGCAGATGCCTTACTTTTCTCCTTGGAAGCAAGTTCCACTTTCTAAATCATAAAAAAAAAAAAAACCCTCAAATCGAAGGCAATAAAACCCTAATTATTACTGAACAACTATCAATTAAGTAGAGGAAGACTGACACTCTAAATCTCAAATAACCTAATCATAAGGCAAGCTTAAACCTAACAATCTCAACCAAGAGAAGATGAAAGAAATAGATTAGATCGGAGCTACCTCAAGAGCGGATTCAATGTCGGCTTCGACTGCGGCGTAAGCGCGACCAAAAGCATCGTCGCCGGAGACATTTTGGTCACGCTGCTTTTCGACGTCGTATTTATCGTACCTCTTGCAGATCACATCTACTCTTGTCAATATATCGATTACACTCATTTTGTTTTTCTTTTGAGTTTAAAATTCAATCAATGTAGCTGTTTGGATGTGGGAAAAAATTGAGAGAAAAAAGAGTTGGAATTTCTTCGTTTCTGTTTGTTTCCCCTGTAAACGTCGTTCACCGAACTAACTCCAGATTCAAAGAATAAACAGTATCAATAATTAAAACATTAGGAGTCAACCCGTTTTTCATTTTTCACGACAGAGTAAGTTTTTTGAAAAAAATCCTGATATTATGTAAATTTAGGGTGAAATTACTGGGTGAAGGGATCAGATTATATTATGCTTGATTATTTTATTAAAAATTTTTATTTATTTATTCAGTTAAAACGGTTAATTTACTAAAATATACCAAAATAAAAAAAATTACGAAAATAGGCCGAAATCTGTATTATTTACGGAAAAGGGCTATTTCTCCCCAAAACGCTTCTACGTCAGCGCGTTTTGGGATGTAGCAAGAAAGCGCGCCCTTGAGGGAGCGCTTTGTGCCACATCAGCACAAAACGTGCTAACGAGGACGCACTTTGCTAATGTGGCAAGGGCGCGCTTTCCTGCTGCAACGATCAAATTTTTTTTTTACCGTTGGGCCTCCAACGGTCAGAAAAAAATATAAAAACCCCCACCCTTTGATTTTTTTACAATAAAGTCCTTATTCATTTCTCTCTCAAATTTCTCTCAAATTCTTTTCAAATTTCTCTTAAATTCCTTGAAACTTCCTCTCAAATTTCATTATAGTCCTTTAATATTTATAAAAAATCCCTTTTTTAAATTTTTTGAAATATATATTTTTGATAAATTTTAAAATATTCGATCGTATTACCAATGGCCAAGGAATTAATTCGTCTCGACGATAAACACATCTCTGTCGATCAAATGCAAATGGTAAGTTTTAATTTTAAGTTTTCAATACTATTTAATATTTTTTAGGTTTATACAATTTTAATTAATTTTTATTTTATAATTTTTTAAACAGTCTGTAGATCGAGTGTTGCAATGCTATATTTGCAATATGCCTAGTCCGCCATCGCCGTTTATCGAGAATTACCTGCAGGAAGCAGAGTTTTGGCACGTGGCCACGATAGGCCAGGGATGCAAGTTGGAGCTGAAGTTAATCAGTGCGTTGATAGAGGTGTGGAGACCCGAGAAGCACACTTTCCATCTTCCATGCGGAGAGTGTACTATCACTCTGGAAGACGTGCAGTTGCAATTGGGATTGTCGGTGGATGGGTCCGTAGTCACTGGGTCCGCAACTTCTAGCGGTTGGACCGCCGTATGCTACGAGCTTCTGGGTGCCATTCTGGATAACATTTATGGAGGTCGGATCGAGATGGGCTAGTTACGAGATACATTCTCGAAGCCGAATAATGGTTCGACCGAAATAGAAAGAATACGGTATGCTCGGGCATACATTCTTGAGATTATTGGAGGCTATCTGATGCCGGACTTATCTCGAAACCTCATACACCTGAGATGGCTGCTGAAACTCGTTGATTTTAGAGCAGCTGGTGAATTGAGTTGGGGGTCTGCCGTGCTATCAAAATTGTATAGGGAGATGTGCGAGGCAACGCTGCGAGTAAAACGAAAATCGGAGGTTGCCTATCACTACTGCAGTCATGGGCACGGTTTCGATTTCTATTTTTACGTCCTCGAGTCGACCACCCATATACATTCCCACTCATAACGAGGTAAATTTAATATTATATTTTACAATTATTACGTAGATTTAAAGTATAATTGTATGCTAAAATTTTATTTAATTAGGTGGAACCATTCGGCGAGTTATGTTGGAATACCTACCTCGCTTGAAGATATACGGCTTCTATTAGACCAACGGTCGGAATCATAAGTAAGTATTAAATAAAATATATTTTCATAATAAAATTTTCATTTCGAATTTCGTATTTATAATTTAGTATTTCGTATTTAGTATTTAGTATTATGTATATAACTAATATTTTAGTCATGTTAATATAGTTTCAATGGACACCATACGAGGATTCGACAATTTGGGCGGTAATTCCGGAGGAGTTCTTGCTAAATCCAAACATTTGGCATTTGAAGGTCCCATTGATCAACTATGCCACCGTGGAGATGCACCAGTCAGATAGGGTTCTGCGACAATTTGGATTCCGACAACCGATTCTTGTGCCACCTTAGGTGCTCGATGATGAGCACAAAGTCGACTTACGGCAGTTGCATACGGATTGGCCAAGATTTTGGTCAGCATATATCAAAATGTGGGAGAACCGGTATGATTATATACCTATTCGGGAACCGATTGTCGTTCCAGAGTAGCGTGCGTGCCGGAATACATGCCATGGTTTAGGATCCATGACAAGCCGTATTTATTGTCAGAAGAGGAGAGGCGACGGCAACTTCGTGAACAAAGGGAACGACGGGGCCCTTTAAATCTAAGGAGAATGGGTGATGAGACGGGACCATCAACAGCGTCGACACTGTCACCGGGCCCATCAACAGCGCCCACACAGTCACCGGGCCCAACACTTCAGTCGACGACACCGACATCACAGCCTTTGGCCTTTATGCCAGGTGCGTACCCTAGCTCTTATATGTATCCTAACCCATATATGTTTCCTTTTCCCAGTCCCACTGCAGGTTGGAATGCATGACCCGGTTTGAGTCCGCTCCCGACTACTGCGACTGGCCAGTCAATCTTGAGGCCGCCGTTGCATGAAGGATCACACGAGGCGCCATCGGGGAGCTCTTCTTTTTACCAGTCTCCTTCGCCTTATGGGATTCAGACACCCCTGCCATGATTTATGCAAACACCTCCGTAGTCGTTATTTTATCAAGGTGGGTCATCCTTCCAACACCTACAACCAGACCCACTGCCGGAGGAACCAAAATCCCCGCCGGAAGCTAGAAGAAGGAGGAATCCAGCGTGTAACTACCGACCACCCCCATGTGGCACTAATTCCGACTGGCACCAACATTGATTCTGACCGCCTTTTTTTATTTTTTAATTGTAATATAATTTTTTTAATAAAATAAAAGTTGTTTTTTTTATTTTTGTTTGTAATTTAATTTTAATACCTTTAGTAAAATAGAAGTTATTTTTTAATTGTATTTTAATTTTAATATATTTAATAAAATAATTTTTTTGTAATTTAGTTTTAATATCTTTAATAAAATAAAAGTTGTTTATTTTTTGTAATTTAGTTTTAATATCTTTAATAAAATAAAAGTTATTTTTATTTTTTTGTAATTTAGTTTTAATATCTTTAATAAAATAAAAGTTGTTTTTTTTGTAATTTAGTTTTAATATCTTTAATAAAATAAAAGTTGTTTATTTTTTAATTTAATTTTAATATCTTTAATAAAATAAAAGTTGTTTATTTTTTTGTAATTTAATTTTAATATCTTTAATAAAATAAAAGTTTTTTATTTGTAATTAAATTTTAATATCTTTAATAAAAATAAAAGTCCAAGATTTGTTTTTTTATTGTAATTTAATTTTTTGTTTTGCAAATTAGTCCTTCTATAAAAGTTCACCGTTTTCAGCAAGAAATAAATAGAATTTACATAGCCACAAAGAGACAAAAAAAGATAAGAAGACTGTCAACTATTCCGATTTAGACACGAGCGAGATGTATGGCATGGGTTCCTACACCATCCACACAACCTATGTTGGTTGGCCGTTTCTCGGATATCCATATTGTTGCATATTCTAGTCGAGCAAGGTCAACCTTTTGGTTTTGCCTCGATTGTCTATCCCAAGAACAACTTATATGATGTAAGCGTCTGACTGACCACTTACGTTCATCTAAAACTGGTGGGAATACATGTATCCAAACGTTGTACATGTTTTCTATTTTATACACTTCATCGACATAGCTTATGGGATCCAGACGGAGATTCTGACAAGCCGCAAGTACATGAGCGCAGGGGTAACGAAGTGCATCAAATATCCCACAGTCGCAGGTCCTGTTTCTCAAGTGTACACGGTATTGCCCACCAACAATACCTTGGTTCAGTCTGTCAAACTCCGTCACACGAAACTATAGGTTGTCGCGATCGTGACACACTGTGTGCATGGTGTTAGCCATGCCTTGCCCTTGTTAATTTCTCACAAGACCTTTGCGCACCATACATGGCCTCCTTGCATTTGGCCTTTATAACTCGCTACTCGCTTCAGAAATAGTGCCGCTAAATGAAAATATGTCTCTCGCACAACCGATGTTATCGGTAAATGGCGCGTTTCTTTTAGAACAGAATTTATGCATTCGACTAGGTTTGAGGTCATATGATCATATCGTAGGCTACCGTCGTATGCTTGTGTCCCCTATTCGAAAGGAATATTGCATAGGTAGTTTGCGCCTTCTTCGTTAACTTCTCACAAACTCACCAACATCTCTTGAAAATGGTCTTTATTGATCTCGTACCCTGCCAATATAAGTTGATAGCGAATATTACATACCACTCTTCAATTTAGAATAAATTGAATATTACAAACAAAATTATATTAATAGATATTACATACCCATATTGGTCACTTGCCGTCGTTGACTTGTAGATCGATATTGCCTTTGGTAGTTAGACGCAACATGCCTTAGGCAATATCGATGGTGTGTGCGATGCCACAAGCTTCCCTGTCGCTCTATTGCGGCTATTATTCCAGAGTCCCGATATGATATAACGCATATATCAGGTTGGGGGCAGACATGCCTCCTTAACCTAGATAGTAAGAAATCCCAGTCATCAACTAACTCCCCCGGTGTTATTGCAAACGCAATTAGAAGGATTCTCTCACTGCCGTTCTATGCCATAGCTAGCAATAGCCGATGCGTATATCTACCATACATAAAGGTACCATCAATTTGTACCAATGGCTTGCAGTATATAAACGTGTCTCGGCATTGCTTAAATGTCTAGAACAGACGCTTGAACACTGCGCATCCATGGAGCAATTGTTTGTTGTAGTACGCCAGTTCCGTTTCAAGGTCTGTTATGCTGCCTGGGACATATCTCTCCAGCACCTGACACCACTGCCACACTTCATTATATGAAGCGTCCCACCAACCATGCAAATTTTCCAACGCCTTCTGCTTGGCTATCCAAGTCTTTCGATAAGAGGGCGTGTACCCTAATTGGCTACGAATATTGCCAATTAAAGCCGACACTGTAGCCTTGGGATCGGCCTTCACTGTCAGTATTATTAAGTCAACCAACATCTCTGAATCCATCTTCGGATGATCTTGTGAAACAACTGTCATGCAACATTACGTAATATTAGTGTTATTCAAAAACATTGAACACATAATGATACTATACCGACAAGACATGTATGTGGACTTTTGTACTTTTTGATCTCCCACAAGCCTGTCATTTTCCTCAATGAGGCCATAATTTTTCATGAACATGTACCGTCTTGCACTAAACACTTCGCTTCGTACTTATCTAGCTCGGATTTAATCACGTTGTAGTTAACCCTGTTCTTGATGCTGTATTATTTCAATGCACCAAGAAAAACATCCTTGTTGGAAAACTCTTTACCAACTTCTAATTCACCCGAATCCAATGACGAACTTGTACGATCACGCGTCTTGTGTGGTAGTTCAGGAAACTCCAATGCATCGTCTTGAGATAGATCGACATTATGCATGTGGGCTGGAGATGAGTACGCCTTGAATAGCGGATCCTCTTCTTCTTCTTCTTCTGAACCGCCCTCAACATCTTCAGGTACGATTGGAACAGGCTCCAGTTCAGAAAATAATGCAACTTCTGCACCATCGGGCCTGGGCTCTCGAGGTGGATCCATATCGGACTCATCATTCGACCCACCATAATCTGCAATGAATGAGGGCCCCTCGCCGGTGGATGTCGTGGGGAGTACATTATCCCTCCTTAAACATCTTTCGTAACGTTCCCAATCATATGTGGATTGCCAACCACTAGAAGTTGATGACGTTCCCCAATATGTATTTCTATCATCGGACATTGAAGGAAGGATATGCATGTCCCATCCACCAACCGAGTGTTGTACTGGGGTTATGTTTTCCATACTACCACCAAACACGGGCACTTCCATATTCTACCTCCCACTAACAGAGTGTCGGCTTAGGGTCGTGTATTCCCCTTGAACAGCAGTAAATGTTGAGGTCGAAGGAAGATCACTTGGCGATGAAAATTGTACATATACCTCAAGATAGGGTGATCCACTGGCAAGATGAGTCTCCACCATTGCCTCAAAGCTCCGAGGACCTTTGATGTCGAATGAGTCATATCTCACCGGATTAATCGAAGCGCAAAATCTATACTTAATAGACTAAACTTTCATTGGCGTTGTTCCAAATATTTTACGCCTAATTCTTTTGCGAAGTTCTATCAAATCTATGTTCCGATTAAAACCCAGTCACGCTGTGTTCTCCGATAAAAAACAACACCATTTTTGATGTCACAAACCTCACCATCGTAGTAAATAACAGCATTAATATGTTCACTCATTTTTAGTTTCTATTTTTCTTTTGCCTCAATTTCTGTTATGCAACCTAAGAATGAAATTTGGCTGATTTATAGTCTAAGGATTGCCAGAGACTACTGTAGCAAAAGAGCGTCCACGTGGGAGCTCTTTTCAGTACTCTTGCTGACAGTTCATCCTGCTTGAAGCATTTTGGGCACTATTTGTTTAGAAATGTCTTCTCAAAATTATTTTACTGGAAACTACTGTAGCAAAAGAGCGTTTACGTGGGAGCTCTTTTCAGTACTCTTGTTGACAGTGCATCCTGCTTGAATCATTTTCGGCACTATTTGTTCAGAAACGTCTTCTCAAAATTATTTTACCGGAGACTACTATAGCAAAAGAGCGTCCGCGTGGGAGCTCTATTCAGTACTCTTGCTGACGGTGCATCCTGCTTGAAGCGCTTTGGGCACTCTTTGTTCAGAAACGTCTTCTCAAAATTATTTTACCGGAGACTACTGTAGCAAAAGAGCGTCCACGTGGGAGCTCTTTTCGGTACTCTTGCTGATAGTGCATCCTGCTTGAAGCGTTTTGGGCATTATTTGTTCAGAAACGTCTTCTCAAAATTATTTTGCCAGATACAACTGTCAAAAAAATTCAAATAATTTTTATTTTGCTAATATATTTTCCCCAAAACCCTAAACATATTTTTACTAAACCCTAATTAACCTTATAATCTAGTCCATTAATTTTTTCTTAAAAACCCTAAACCCAATGACCCTAAAAAATCCTAAACTCTAGCCCTAAAACCCTAAAACCTCATACCATAACACTAAAAACAACCGAAAAGGTAGTCGGGGGGAAAGAGGGCAAAAGTGCGCCCTTGAGGGAGCGCTTTGCCACATCAGCAAAGCGCGTCCTCGTCAGCGTGCTTTGTGATGATATGGCACAAAGCGCTCCCTCAAGGGCGCACTTTCCTGCTGCATCCCCCCAAAACACACTGACGTGGACGCGTTTTGGGGAGAAATGGCCCTTTTCCATAAATAATGCAGATATCGGCCCATTTTCGTAATTTTTTTTATTTTGGTATATTTTGGTAAATTACCCGTTAGAAACGGTATATGAATTTTAATATGAGGTATTGGTATATGTGATACATTGTGTGCTTTTTTTTAATAGAAATGATTAATTTATTCTTTGATCTAATATATAAGTATTAATTTATTTATTTTTAAATAGAGTAAGCAAAATGTAATTTGACTCTTAGTATAATACCTCTATAGCACTTTTATTAAATCAAGATTTTTTTATTTCAATAGTAATAATTTCAAACTAATACAACTAACTTTTTTTATAACAATCTCGTTTATTTGTCAACATTTTGCTTGTTATAAAGAGATGATTATAGACCTAAGCTAATAAAGTCAATCGTCTTTATAATTGTCTCATTTATCTATTATAAACATATATCCTTTTGCACTAAGAACAATCTGATGCTAACTAAATTAGTACTTAATTGACTTATTTTATTTTGTTTTACGTTACAAAATTCTATGATTAACACATTATATTTTTAATTCTATATTTTTATATCGTTAATGTTACATTATTGATATTCTTAGTTTAAAACCCACAACAACAGGCTAGTAGTAGCATAGAGCCTATTTCATTCCACAGTCGCATGCGCTCAATTATTTCACTTTATTTTTCCATGGTTAAGGAAAAAGAAATCATATTCCACTACTTATCAAGTCCATAAATAAATTATTTTATTTTCAAATAAAATAAATTAAAAGAATAAAAATAAAGATTCCACTTAAACTTAAAAGTCACACATTCAGCCACCTTCAAGTGTAACAGGCTAGAGCTTAAGGTTCGTAAATCACGTGGCCTTAAACAGAAACTTAATTTTGAATTCATTTAAGCCAGTCTAATTCTCAAAAGATGAAAATTCGCAACGGAAATTCTCGAAACATGAGAATCAGGCACCGAAATAAAGCGGAAACAAACTCTCAAGCGAAGAAGCAAAAAGCAAACAAAAAAGCCACAAAAAAAAAACTAAGTATACCAAGTGTTTTTATTACTTTGAAGAATTACAACTGAGTGATTACAAATGAGGGGAAATACCTCTATTTATAGTTGAACTCCCCCAAATCCAACAGTACAGTTTAAATTACATTGGCGATCAAAATCAAAGCCTATCTACAAGAAGAGAATCCTAAGGGATTTAAACTCTATAATATTATCCCTTAGGATTATAAATATTAATCATGATAAATCTAGTTTTACTGAAGTACTCTACTAGGCCACCAAGGCTTCAAGTAGATGTGTTTCTTTATGTAACAACCCGATTTAGGGCCTAGTCAGAATAGTGGTACGAGACCATGAAACCGAGATGAAATTATGAGTTTTAAGGTTTATGTCATGTTTGCATACTAGTATGAAGGTTTCATGAAGCAATTTCGCTAAATTGTGGTTGAATGGTCCAAAAGGACTAAATTGCAAAAGTTGCAAAATATGAGTTTCTAGAAGCTTTTGGTATGAAATAGCTTTAGAATAATAATTATGAACCCCTAGATAGCAATTTTCCCAAAATTTAATTTTTGGACAAAATTGGTCATGAGATAGCTTTATGGAATTTTTTTAAAAGAGTGGCATTTTGGTCATTTACCTAATAAATGATTAAAATGGGAAAAGATGACAAAAATCCATTCATCTTCTTCCCCAAGTTGCCAAAAATTCCAATAGCCATTGTTAGGGCTCTTTCAATTTTCCAAGCTTGCTAGTAAGTGCTCCTAAGCCCGGTTTTTGATATTCTTCGTATTTTTGAAGTCCCGGTAGCATGAGTAAGCTATTTTTAGCTATTTGATGAGCTATAATGGATGTTAAAAAATGTGGTCATGTATGACATGCATGTATTTTGATGTTTTATGGAAGATTATGAAAGCTTGATGTAGTAGAAACATCTTTTGTTAAGTGATTTTTCATGAAAATGCATGTAGGGACTTGATTGTAAAAATCTTAAGTTTGGTCATACATGTGTGATTTTGTGAGAATTGATGATTACTATAGATCATACTATTAATCAGCTAAGCATGTAGTTTAAGAAAGTTGTATAAAAATCATTTTACGAGCCTAGGGGCAAAAGTGTAAATATGAAAAAGTATAAGGGCAAAATAGTAATTTTGCAAAAGAATGAGTTATGAGTCAATTTAGTAAATATGCTTATTAAATGGTCTATTTATGATTATAGATCAAGAAAAACGGAGCTCGGAACGAAACTGAGGCAAGAACAAAGTCGAGGACTAAATTGCATATCTACATACATTTTGTATACTGAGGTAAGTTTGTATGATTTCTAAGCTTTATGATTTCTATCATTGAATTGCTTAGTATAATGTACATTGTTATCATGAAATGATTAATGTTTGTTAAATAAAGAAATCAATGTGATTAAGTATGAACAAGTTATCATGTAAGTCCAAGGACCCAAGCTTGGTATTGAACAAGTTATCATGTAAGTCCAAGGACCGAAGCTTGGCATTGAACAAGTTATCATGTAAGTCTAAGGACCCAAACTTGGCATTGATCAAGTTATCATGTAAGTCCAAGGACCCAAGCTTGGCATTGAACAAGTCATCATGTAAGTTCAAGGACCCAAGCTTGGCATTGAACAAGTCATCATGTAAGTCCAAAGACCCAAGCTTAGCATTGAACAAGTTATCATGTAAGTCTAAGGACCCAAGCTTGGCATTGAATAAGTTATCATATAAGCCCAAGGTAAGCTTGCATTGATTCAAAAAGAGATATATCATGTATGACCGTATCTAGGATATGTCTTTGGCATTAAGTTACGTGGGATGAGATTTAGTATCCTCGATTATTCACAGAAATTCATCGCGCAAATGAGTAAAGTTAAAATGAGAAAACAAGAAAGCTAAGTAAGCAAAGATATTACCAAGTTGAAATTGAGTATTATTTATGTTATGAATGATGAATTAGAGATCATGATTATTAAATTAAAGTATGTTGATCAATGTGATCAAATGATACAAACACCATGTTTACCTTACAAGTATGAGGATAGTAAGTATCATGAGACATGTGAGAATCAGTATGAGTAAGTAAGCTCTAAAGCTAAAATTATGATACCATTGTTTTGCCAAATGGTTTATATTAAGCAAGTTTATTAATCTGTGTTTTACATGCAAACTTACTAAGCTAAATGCTTACGTCTTTAATTCTTTCTTTCTATGTAGTCCCGCCAAGCTAACTTGTGGATCGTTGGAGTCGGAGCTCGTAGCACACTATCAATCCTTATTTTAGTATAGCCAAGTTATTTTACTAAGTATGACATGTATAGGAAGCATTCATTTTGAGAACATATTTTAAGAAGGGCCATTGTAAAGGTTATCAAACCATTATTCTTTTGTATATGGCTAAGTGGTTAGCCAAAATTAGTTATATGTATGTTGCTGTATTCAATGAAGCATGTTGTATAGTTTTGAAATGTATTGGTTTTTTTTTTATTTCAGGGTGGTAAATGGCTTGGTAAATAGCCTCTAAGTTCTCACACGGTTAGACACACGGGCATGTGTCTAGGCCGTGTAAACCCTGCACCTTATTATTATTAATCAGGATAGGCCACGGTGCAACCCCACGGCCGTGTGTATGAGCCGCGTAGAATACACGATTTGAACATGGGCGTGTGCCCATACCGTGTGGATCAAGTCAGTATATCAAGGTTTATCACACGATTTAAGCCCACGGGCGTGTTCAGGCCGTGTGAAAATAGTCAGTAGCTCCCCACGGTTGATAACATGGGCGTGTCAAGGGGTACACGGACGTGTTCCAAGCCACATGGGCGTGTGACCCCTGCTTTAAAGAAATGTTTCGATTAAGTTCCGAAAGTTTTTAGATATGTGCTTAAGGCCTCATAGGCCCATGAAATGTATGATTAGATTAATATAGAGAAGTTTTAAGTTGTAACGAAATTTTACAGCCCATAAGTGTATGTTTTAAAGAGTTCAAGCATGGTAATATCTCTTACCCAGTCCTAGCCTCGGGCTTGGGCATGGGGTGTTACATTTAGTGGTATCAGAGCCACGGTTTAATTGGTTCTAAGACTAACGTAGCACGAGTTTGAGTCTAGCTATACATGCCATACATAATAATGTTATAATAATGATAGTGTGACGACTACTGACTATTTAAATTATGTTTATACATATAGTAAATGGATCCCGAAGAAGTTGTGGCGGATGATGTAGAAAGTAATGTGCCGGCTCCTGCAGAAGGGACGGTGCAAAATGAGAAAGAGAATAGACCCACTACGGTGAGTTAAGAAGGAGGAGAAGAGGCAAGAGAAGCTTTCCTCCATATGATGAATGCCTGGTATACGGAGTTCGTTCGTGCGAACCCGAATGCACAACCCCCTCCACCCTCGCCTATTCCAAAACCTGCTCCAATAGCCCCTCAAGTAGTAGAGGTGGTAAGAGGAGATAAACCTCCAATTGATAGGATCAGGAAACATGGGGCAGAAGAATTTCGGGCTAGAAAAGATGATGATCCAGAAAGAGCTGAATTCTTGTTAGCAAATACCATCAGGGTATTTAATGAGCTATCATGCACCCCTAAAGAATGCCTGAAGTGTGTAATATCTCTCTTAAGAGACTCTAGTTACCAATGGTGGAACACTCTTGTGTCGGTAGTACCGAGGGAAAGGGTCACATGGGAATTTTTCCAAGAAGAGTTCAAGAAAAAGTATATCAGCCAAAGATTTGTAGACCAGAAGAGGAAGGAATTTCTAGAGCTGAAGCAAGGCAAGATGTCAGTAACTAATTATGAGCGAGAGTTTGTATGACTCAATAAATACGCTCGTGAATGTGTATCCATTGAGGCCATTATGAGTAAAAGATTTGAAGATGGATTAAATGAGGACATCAGGTTGTTTGTTGCTGTCCTAGAATTAAAGGAATTTGTTGTGCTAGTAGAAAGGGCTTGTAAAGCCGAAGAACTAGTAAAAGGGAATAAGAAGTCTGAAATGGAGTCTCGTGACTCTAGAAAGAGACAGTGGAATAAGTCATTCCAATCTTCATCCAAAAAGTCAAGAGATTTCCCTACCCAATCAACTACTTCCACTAGGCTTTCAAGGAAAGACAAGAGTAAACAGTATTCAGGGAATAAAGCACATACTACTTCAGTTACAAGTGTTAGGAATATTAGATCTGACAGACCTGAATGCCCACAGTGTGGCAGACGTCACCTTGGAGAATGCCGAGCACATGAAAATGCATGCTTTAGATGTGGTTCTAAAGACCATTATATAAAAGATTGTCCAGAGATGATAAAAGAAGAAAGAGCTCAGAACCCGAGATCCGGGAGTATAGTCAGAGGCAGACCACAGAGGAACCCGGGAAGTGGGGCAAGTGGAAGAGGTAACCCTAGAGAACAGGCTACGAGACCTAAGGGTAGAGCGCCTGTAAGGACTTATGCCATTCGCACTCGCGAAGAGGCATCTTCCATGATGTTATTACGGGTAACTTTTCTCTTCATGATGTTAAAGTTATTGCTTTAATAGATCCCGGATCCACACACTCTTACATTTGCATGAAATTAGTATCAGGTTTGAGTATGCCTATAAATTCTATAGAATTTATGATTAAAGTGTCTAATCATTTAGGCAAGAGTGTGTTAGTTGATAAAGTTTGTAAAGATTGTCCATTAATGATTAGAGGTCATTGCTTTAAAGCAAATCTTATGTTAATACCATTTGATGAGTTCGACCTCATTCTTGGCATGGACTGGTTGACTACCCATGATGTAATAGTTAATTGTGGGAAGAAATATGTTGAAATGAGACGTGAGGATGGGGATACTCTTCATGTAGAATCAGATGAACTAGGTAGATCACCGACAATGATTTCTCTTATGATGGCACAGAAATATATAAGAAAAGGGTATGAAGCATATCTGGCTTATGTGATGAATGATAGAGGAACAGAACTGAAGATTGAGTTAGTACCAATAGTACATGAGTACGTGAATGTTTTTCCTAAGGAATTACCAGGACTACCACCAGTTAGAGAGGTTGAGTTCAATATTGAGCTAACTTCCAGTATTGTACCGATATCCATTACTCCTTACAGAATGGCTCCAACAGAGTTGAAAGAGCTAAAGTCACAGTTGCAAGAGTTAACAGACAAAGGCTTTGCAAGATCAAGTTGTTCACAATGGGGTGCCCCGGTTTTATTTGTGAAAAAGAAAGATGACACCATGAGATTGTGCATAGATTACTGTCAACTTAATAAAGTGACAGTAATGAACAAGTACCCATTGCCTAGGATCGATGATTTGTTCGATCAATTGAAAGGAGCCACTGTGTTCTCCAAAATAGACTTGAGATCAGGGTACTATCAGCTTAGAGTGAAGGATTCAGATGTATCCAAGACCGCCTTTCGAACGAGGTATAGGCATTATGAATTTTTAGTCATGCCCTTTGGGTTGACCAATGCTCCTACGGTATTCATGGATTTAATGAACCGCATATTCAGACCATACCTCGACAAGTTTATAGTCATTTTTATTGACGACATACTGATTTATTCCCAAGATGAGAATGATCATGCTGAACACTTACGGACAGTTCTACAGATTCTTTGAGAAAATTAGTTATATGTCAAATTCAGTAAAAGTGAAATTTGGCTCAAGAAAGTAGGATTTCTTGGACATATTGTTTCGAAAGATAGAGCCCGAGTAGATCCAAATAAGATCTTGGCCATAATGGATTGAAAGCCACCGAAGAACATCTCTGAGATTAAAAGTTTTCTAGGCCTAGCCGACTATTATAGACGATTTGTCAAGGGGTTTTCCATGATTGCAACCCCGATGACTAAACTGTTCTAGAAGAATGTAAAGTTTGAATGGTCAGAACGATGCCAAAAAAGTTTTGAGAAGTTGAAAGCAATGTTGACAGAAGCTCCAGTTTTAGTACAACCTGAGTCAGGGAAAGAATTTGTGATTTACAGCGATGCATCCTTAAACGGATTAGGTTGTGTACTCATGCAAGAAGGTAAGGTGATTGCTTATGCCTCAAGACAGCTGAAACCTCATGAGAAGAATTATCCGACTTATGATTTAAAATTAGCTGCCATAGTCTTCGCTTTGAAGATTTGGAGACACCATTTATATGGTGAGAGATGTCAAATTTTTACTGATCATAAAAGTCTGAAGTACTTGATGACGCAGAAAGAGTTGAACTTAAGGCAACGGAAATGGTTAGAGTTGATAAAAGACTATGAATTGGTCATTAACTACCACCCAGGAAAGGCGAATGTAGTCGACGATGCTTTAAGCAGGAAGTCCCTTTTTGCCTTAAGGGTATTGAATTCCAGGATATCTTTATCCGACGATGGTTCTATTATAGCTGAGTTGAGAGCTAGACCAATGTTTTTTCACGAGATCCTGGAAGCTCAGAAAGAAGATAGTGAATTGCAAGTCAAGAGAGCTCAGTGCGAGCCAGATGTTGAATCCGACTTTCGGATTAATTCTGATGGACACTTGATGTTTAGAGATAGAGTTTGTATACCGAGAAAAGAGGAGTTGATTCAGAGAATTTTGTATGAAGCACATAATGGATGTTTGTCTGTACATCCAGGAAGTACTAAGATGTATAATGATTTAAAGTAACAGTATTGGTGGCCAAAAATGAAGGAAGATATTTCAGAATTTGTTTCCAAGTGCATGATTTGCCAGTAAGGAAAGGCTGAACACCAAGTACTTTCGGGTTTACTTCAGCCCATTTTGATTCCCGAGTGGAAATGGGACCGTATCACCATAGATTTTGTAATGGAGTTATCGTTGTCACCAAGCAAGAAGGATTCTATATGGGTTGTAGTTAATAGACTCACGAAGTCAGCCCATTTCATACCCTTACAGGTGGATTACTCCCTAGGCAAATTGGCAAACTTGTATGTTTCAGAAATAGTAAGGCTTCACGGAGTTCCCTTATCGATTATATCGGATAGAGATCCGAGATTCACATCTAGATTTTGGAAGAGGCTGCAAGAAGCCTTAGGTACAAGATTGAATTTTAGCACAGCTTTTCATCCTCAAACTGATGGTCAGTCAGAGAGGTTAATTCAAGTACTCAAAGATATGCTCAGATGTTGTATTTTAGAATTTCAAGGTAGTTAGGAAAAGTTTCTCCCATTGATAGAATTTGTCTACAATAATAGTTTTCAGTCGAGCTTAAAGATGTCGCCTTATGAGCTCTATATGGGCGTAAATGCGGAACACCTTTGTTTTGGACTGAACTCAAGGAAAACCAAATTCACGGGGTTGATCTGGTTAAAGAAGCTGAAGAGAAAGTGAAAGTGATACGAGAATGTTTAAAAGCTGCCTCAGACAGACAAAAATCCTATTCGGATTTAAAGAGAAAAGAGATAGAGTACCAAGTTGGGGATAAAGTGTTCTCGAAAGTGTCACCATGGAAAAAAGTTCTCAGATTTGGCCGGAAAGGCAAATTGAGTCCACGTTTCATTGGACCTTATGAGATTACTGAGAGAGTTGGGCCAGTAGCTTACCGTTTGGCTTTGCCATCAGAATTGGAAAAGATATATGATGTGTTTCACGTGTCAATGTTGAGACGCTACAGATCAGATCCTTCACATGTAATTATTCCGTCAGAGATAGAGATTTGTCCCGACATGACTTATGGTGAAGAACCAGTCAAGATTTTAGCTCGGGAAGTAAAACAACTGAGAAATAAAAGTATTGCCCTAGTGAAAGTATTGTGGTAAAGACATGGAATAGAAGAAGCTACGTGGGAAACAGAAGAGAATATTAGAAACCAGTATCCAAACCTTTTTGCTGGTAAGATTTTAGAGGACGAAAATCCTTAAGGGGGGGAATTGTAACAGCCCGATTTAGGGCCTAGTCAGAATAGTGGTACGAGACCACAAAACCGAGATGAAATTATGAGTTTTAAGGTTTATGTCATGTTTGCATGTTAGTATGAAGGTTTCATGAAGCAATTTCGCTAAATTGTGGCTGAATGGTCCAAAAGGACTAAATTGCAAATGTTGCAAAATATGAGTTTCTAGAAGCTTTTTGTATAAAATAGCTTTAGAATAATAATTATGAACCCCTAGATAGCAATTTTCCCAAAATTTAATTTTTGGACAAAATTGGTCATGAGATAGTTTTATGGAAATTTTTTAAAAGAGGGGCATTTTGGTCATTTGCCTAATAAATGATTAAAATGGGAAAAAGATGACAAAAATCCATTCATCTTCTTCCCCAAGTTGTCTAAAATTCCAATAGCCATTGTTAGGGCTATTTCAATTTTCCAAGCTTGCTAGTAAGTGCTCCTAAGCCCGGTTTTTGGTATTCTTCGTATTTTTGAAGTCATGGTAGCATGAGTAAGGTATTTTTAGCTATTTGATGAGCTATAATGGATGTTCAAAAATGTGGTCATGTATGACATGCATGCATTTTAATGTTTTATGGAAGATTATGAAAGCTTGATGTAGTAGAAACATCTTTTGTTAAGTGATTTTCCATGAAAATGCATGTAGGGACTTGATTGTGAAAATCTTAAGTTTGGTCATACATGTGTGATTTTGTGAGAATTGATGATTACTATAGATGATACTATTAATCAGATAAGCATGTAGTTTAAGAAAGTTGTATAAAAATCATTTTAAGAGCCTAGGGGCAAAAGTGCAAATATGAGAAAGTATAAGGGCAAAATAGTAATTTTGCAAAAGAATGATTTATGAGTAAATTTAGTCAATATGCTTATTAAATAGTCTATTTATGATTATAGATCAAGAAAAATTGAGCCCTGAATGAAACCGAGGCAAGAACAAAGTCGAGGACTAAATTGCATATCTATATATATTTTGTATACTGAGGTAAGTTTGTATGATTTCTAAGCTTTATGATTTCTATCATCGAATTGCTTATTATAATGTACATTGTCATCATGAAATACTTAATGTTTGTTAAATAAAGAAATCAATGTGATTATGTATGAACAAGTTATCATGTAAGTCCAAGGACCCAAGCTTGGCATTGAACAAGTTATCATGTAAGTCCAAGGATCCAAGCTTGGCATTGAACAAGTTATCATGTAAGTCCAAGGACCCATGCTTGGCATTGAACAAGTTATCATGTAAGTCCAAGGACCTAAGCTTGGCATTGAACAAGTCATCATGTAAGTCCAAGGACCCAAGCTTGGCATTGAACAAGTCATCATGTAAGTCCAAGGACCCAAGCTTGACATTGAACAAGTTATCATGTAAGTCTAAGGACCCAAGCTTGGAATTGAATAAGTTATCATATAAGCCCAAGGTAAGCTTGGCATTGATTCAAAAAGAGATATATCATGTAAGACCGTATCTAGGATATGGCTTTGGCATTAAGTTACGTGGGATGAGATTTAGTATCCTCGATTATTCGCAGAAATTCATCGAGCAAATGAGTAAAGTTAAAATTAGATAACAAGAAAGCTAAGTAAGCAAAGATATTACCAAGTTGAAATTGAGTATTATTTATGTTATGAATGATGAATTAGAGATCATGATTATTAAATTAAAGTATGTTGATCAATGTGATCAAGTGATACAGACACCATGTTTACCTTACAAGTATGAGGATAGTAAGTATCATGAGACATGTGAGAATCAGTATGAGTAAGTAAGCTCTAAAGCTGAAATTATGATACCATTGTTATGCCAAATGGTTTATATTAAGCAAGTTTATTAATCTGTGTTTTACATGCAAACTTACTAAGCTAAATGCTTACGTCTTTAATCCTTTCTTTTTATGTAGCCCCGCCAAGCTAACTTGTGGATCGTTGGAGTCGGAGCTCATAGCACACTATCAATCTTTATTTTGGTATAGCCAAGCTATTTTACTAAGTATGGAATGTATAGGAAGCATTCATTTTGAGAACATGTTTTAAGAAGGGCCATTGTAAAGGTTATCAAACCATTATTCTTTTGTATATGGCTAAGTGGTTAGCCAAAATTGGTTATATGTATGTTGCTGTATTCAATGAAGCATATTGTATAGTTTTGAAATGTATTGGTTTGATTTTGATTTTAGGGTGGTAAATGGCTTGGTAAATAGCCTCTAAGTGCTCACACGGTTAGACACACGGGCGTGTGTCTAGGCCGTGTGAACCCTGCACCTTATTATTATTAATCAAGATAGGCCACGGTGCAACCCTACGGCCGTGTGTATGAGCCGTGTAGAATACACAATTTGAACATGGGCATGTGCCCATATCGTGTGGATCAAGTCAGTATATCAAGGTTTATCACACGGTTTAAGCCCACGGGCGTGTTCAGGCCGTGTGAAAATAGTCAGTAGCTCCCCACGATTGATAACATGGGCGTGTCAAGGGGTACACGGACGTGTCCCAAGCCACATGGGCGTGTGACCCCTGCTTTAAAGAAAGGTTTCGATTAAGTTCCAAAAGTTTTTAGATATGTGCTTAAGGCCTCGTAGGCCCATGAAATGTATGATTAGATTAATATAGCGAAGTTTTAAGTCAGAACGAAATTTTACAGGCCCATAAGTGTATGTTTTAAAGAGTTCCAGCATGGTAATATCTCTTATCCAGTCCTAGCCTCGGGCTTGGGCATGGGGTGTTACACTTTATATGCTCCACGAATTGGGCCAATTCAAGTGGGTTAATAGGACGTTCCATGTGTATTCCTCATGAGCTTCGATCTGCGACCAATGACATTCTCTCACACCCATTCTTGTGATGCCTTTTTAGCATCCTTGAAATGACACCAGTCCAACTAATCTCCAAATTACCACGACGCCCCAAACATTCTCTCAGTTGGTTTGCTTCGTCCCTCGAAACATTTTCCTGACTTATGTTTCTATCATCATCTAACTCAAACTGTTTCTCTTTTTTTTTTTACATCTTTAACTGTAAAAGGCCATCGCCCTCTTACTTGCATCCATTGTGACTTGTCTCGGTTAGGATCCCTTTGATCCTCACAAATAGGATTCGAAACACCCATATTGAGCATCAGGTTAACTTTGATTTTTGCTGCCAACTCTAGTTTGTAAGCCCCTCGGTTTAGCTACTTTCGAACTCTAAAAGAGCCCTTGTGTTTTTGTTAAGCCAATGATAAGTCATAATGAAAAACATTAGGAAATTATTTAAGATGTACGTCGATCATAACATTTTTCTCGTTTTGACTGCCCAGTTTGCATCACCACTTTACCCACAAAGTTTCATGCACAACCCACCACTCTCTTAAGAGGTAGCCCCATTGATAACCAAACAGGCTTCACATCGGTTTGCCATACCTTTAGCATTTCCAAAAGGGTCCCCTTAGCACTCCAATTTACCAAGTCAACATTCTCACCACTCATGTCTTGGCTAGCTAGATTGCTAACAATATCTTGGTTTCACCCTTAACAATATCTTGGTTTCACCCTTAATGTCTCGACTTAGCGGCACAACGCATTGTTGTTGTCAAGTATCCAAGATACATATGTAATAAAAAAAAGAACCGAAAGAGTATTAATCTTGTCAAAAAAATTCAAGCTAAGAACAAATTCATAATCATCTAAGTGAATTACCTAAAAGTCTTCCTCGCCTTTCCACTAACCAATCTATAGCTCATCACTTTGTACTACTTCCACAGTCAGTACCTCCTTAGAATTAACAATATTAATTCTCTTAGTCATTTTACTAACTGAGAGACCAAGTTTATCCGCGATTCTTTTCGACATGAACAAATTAGGTACCCATGTATCAACAAGAGCACTCCTCATTTGACCTGCGATGTCGATGTCAACAAATATCAACCCTTTTTGCTTATGATCTCTCTTTGCTTTTGCAGAATTAAGTATCATTGATCCAAGTCTTAATATCATTTTATCATCAAGCTCCACTTTATCTTCTTTAATGATCACTGACAGCTTAGATCGCTCTGGACAATCTCACATCTTATGTCGAACACAATATAAGAAGCACTTTACTAGCTCCTTCGATTTGTTGTTGGGCTTCAAATTCCCATTATGTGGTTCCCATTATAACCATTGTCGTTTTTACCCTATCCTTATTCACCTCCGCCACCATTTCCCTTCTCGTTGGACTTGGAAGACTCAAACTTATCTTTCCTCAGAACAACCTTATTTAAGGACTCCACTACGATCATGGCTTTGGTAAGTTAAGTGGTACCTTATTGACGCAACTCATGTTTTGCCCACGGATTCATACCATCTTCAAACCAGTAAAATACTTTTTTTTCCTCACTCAAACAAAAGATTTGGAGCATCAATTCACTGAAGTCTTTCACATACTCCCAAATAGTACCTTGTTATGTAAGCCGACAAAACTTAGCCTAAGCCTCCTTATCAGTATATTGAAGGTAAAATTATTTTTTCAACTCCTTTTGGAACTCTCCGCAAGTTTCAATTGTGATTCCACCCCGTTTTTCATCTTGGACCTACGATGTCACCATAAGAGAGCAACATCAGTAAAATAAATTGAAGCAGTATTTTCCTTAGTGGCATCACCCTTAATGCCTATTGCAAGGAAGTATTATTCCACCCCTTAAAGAAAGTTATCCACATCTTTCAAAGACCTTGTCCCCCTAAGCTCTTTCGATTTAGGAACATCTTTTTGCGCTGCTTAGAAGTCAAAGCTAACATCCCATTACCTAAAGCAACCTTATAGATAGTGAGTTCCCCCGTGCGCTCCACAATATGTTCTTTCAAAGTCATTACAAAAGCTTCAATAACATCATTCTTCTCTATCTGATTATCCACTACGATATTGAGGGCCCCTTTCATCGTATCCAAATTGGAACTGAGAGCCTTTGCTACATATTCTTTGAGCTACTCTTTCACTAAGTCCAGCTCATCGATTCCTCGAGTGTTTCCCTCACACCACTCATTGGTTCCTCGAGATTGACCACTCAACTTTCCAAAGCCGATAGCATATTCCTTGATCAACTAGCTTTCCTACCCCAACGGGTCTTTTTAGTCTCAATATGCTCATTTACTCCTTTCTTCATCTCAATCGGGCACCTTACTAAACACTAGCTTAGATACCAATTGTCACAAGGCTAAAACTTAAGTCTCGCAAACCACGTGACCTTAGGTAAAAACTTAGCTTCAATTCTGCCTAAGTCAACCTAACTCTTAAAAGATGAGAATTCATAATGGAAATTCTCCAAGGCACAGAAATAAAGTGGAAGCAAACTTTTAAGCAAAAAAGCAAAAAAAAAAAAAAAACCACAAAAGCCTCAAGAAAACTAAGCACACCAAGTGTTTATGTAAATGCTCTCAAAGTGTTTTCATTATTTTGAAGCAGTACGACTGAGTGATTACAAATGAGGGAAAGATCTATAAATAGAGATCCCCCAAATCCAATGGTATAGTTAAAATTACATCGACGGTTGAGATCAAAGCCTATTTACAAGAAGAGAATCCTAAGGGATTTAAACTCTATATAATATTATCCCTTAGGATTACAAATATTAACCATGATAACTCTAGTCTTACTAGAGTGTTTCACTGGACCACCGAGGCTTCAAGTAGATGGGTTTCTCTATATGTTCCACGAATCGGGTCAATTCAAGTGAGTTAAATGAGCCTAATTTAATCAGTTAACCTCTATAAAACGTTCTATGTGCATTCATCATGGATTTCAATCCACAGCCCTTGACACAAGTGTATGATTAACACATTAACAAGGGTGACTATTATTTTATTAATTGATTTAGTAAACAATTTATAACATTTTTATTAGATCTTTTTTATTTTACACACATCCCGTCTTGGTGAGCAAAAAACCAAAACCAAAACCCAAATTCATTTATTTATTTTATTTTATTTATTTGTTGGGAATTTTATCTTTCTCTTATTATATGCACAAACCAAACAAGCACATCCAACCGCTTTATTTTTCCTTTCTCTTTTCTCATTTTCCCAAAAACAATCTTTCATCATTTTTTTCTAATTTTTTATTATAATTCTTATAATTTTCTTTCAAATTTTCATCCATATCCGGTACATTCTCCTTTTCCTCTGGTTCTTTTTATATTTTTTGGTTGATAATTTTGTTAGTTAATTTTTTATCAACTTTATTATGGAAAGTTTTGTTTATCGAAGCCTGATTGTTGTTTATTTCTTTAGTTTGGATTTATTAATGTTTAATCTTGGTTTTACATGATAATCTGTATTGGTTTCAACTTGTGTCATTAATGTTTAATCTTAAATTCCCTATTAAAATTATGTATTTGTTAGAGATATTAAAGAAAATAATTAAGATTGGTTTTTGAGTTGTGATCATGACCATGATCAACATAAGATTTTTGGTCGTTTATCATTCGATTATGGTACTTCACTTAAAATATGATCAATTATCTTGATCTCAATGTGGTTGTTGTAGCTAAAAATAAGAGAGTTTGTTGGTTTTCTATGTTAAAACTTTGTTTAATTCAATGTTCTGTTTTCATAGAATTAATTGATTTCTTCTCATCATTGCTTGTTAACTCATTTTAAAATTAATACAATACTTCAATTATAGTTTTCAAATGTGAATGCTTCGACATATGAAATAGTTAGTATATAATTGAGTATATTATTTTTTTAATGTCCTTTATTGGGTTACAAAATGGACATTGTGGCACATTATATCCTATATACTACATCTTGATTTTAGTCTCAGCTTTTTCGTATAAATATCACTTACTATTGTGTAGTTTGATTGATAAGGTTAATGTTTCATCTTCTTTGTCTACCATGTTGATGCTGCAAGTGATTGCTTAAAGATTTAATTTTTAAAGGAAATAAAAAATGTTACCATAAAGCGCTCCTTCCTTTAGATTTCTATAAATCTGACTTTCATATTTTATTGATCTTAGATGAATTTCTTGTAGTTTCTACTTTATCTTGATTGTCATAGCAACAACTAGGTTTAGATGTTTTTATTTATGCAAGTTAGGGACTTGGTGTTTTTTATTTTTGCCTCACATTTTGAGTTTGACCTTGAACCAGTTTTTGAACAATATCTTCTTTGTATCTGAACGTGGTTTTCTTATTATCCTCTTTCTCAAAGAACTTCTTTTTTAAAAGTAGTTATAGAAGTTAAACATTGATACTTGGTATAACAGTTAGCATTTGAGTGAAAATTGTTAACATCTGTCAACGAGTATTATTTTGTATATTATTCTCTTTCCATCATCCTATTCCTTATCATGTTTTGTAGGATGTGGCACATTCATCTTAATTCCCCAAGCTTTTATTTATTTGTTGGCTTATATGCAAATGGTTTTGACGTATATTGAGCATTCCTTTAAACAAGAGTTGGTAAATAGTTTAGTTGTGTCCTTTCTAGATTTCTATTTTCTAAATTGCAAATGGTGTTACAGGAAAGCTTTGTTGATGGGTAACCGAAGGAAAGATTCCTATGTCTTCTTATTAAAATCATGTCCCCTCATTGTAGAGTTTTATAAGTTGGCCTTCATCCAAAAGAGCAAGTAAATAGTATTAAAGCTACTACTCTAATTTGCAGAATTCTTAGACCTCGTTGAATTGGAACCCATTTTGACACTAAGGTCTTTCTGCTCTATTGACTAGAGATTGCATGAAATTTATTAAAAGAAAACTAAAACCTAATGATTATAGTCATGTTATGATCTTAAATTCATCATATTTGAATTTTTATGTTATCATGCTAGTGCCTGGTGTAGAGTGTCACAGGAGTTTTAAGAAATGGGAATATGGGATTGAAATTAAGGAATTGAAAATAGTATCTGTTTTTGTATCTCGTGGGTTTCAGTTCTAAAAAGATCTAATGATTTAACTGTAACACCCTAAACCCGGCCTGAACGTCTAGCCCGAGTTTAGAAAGTTACATCATCGATTATCAAATGCAACACAATAAAGTTAAAACATGCTTCACATCACATTCATCACAAAACTAATTAAGTGTATAATCTTCAAATTCCTATTGTTATAGTTTACCAAAATTTCTAATATACTACTTAAGAAAGATAAATGCTTGACCGAGCATCCGCTGCGCCGACTCGTTCAAGACTGGGAACCACCTAAAATCCAATCAAAACAAAATGAGTTGTGAATTCAATGCGTACAAGAAGTTTATTCAATTAATGTTCACTTATAAGGTAGTTCCAAATTCAGAGATTCGGTTTGATAAATGATTAATTACAGTTCAGATTCAGATCAGATTAGTTATATATATACAAGTTTAGTTCATACACATTGCAGATCAGATTCATATGCAGATATTCCTAAAGCCATTCGCTACACACCATCTTCGGCCATCCCAACACACTGATAAGGGCATGCAATGCCCATCCAACACTACACACCACACAGTGTCGATTTGACACGTTTACAGTAACACAGCTTAGCTGCTGGATCATTATGTGACGAAGCGCCAAAATCGAAACTATACACATGGTGGCTTAACCACTGATTCAGAGTAGATTACTTCCTTTTTCATAACATCCCAACCGATGCAAATGCAGAATACAATTATCCACAATACACATACTATTATAATATTCCTACGTCGTTACAATGTATCAGAGAGTTCTTATTCAATCAAATTCAGATCATTCATGCAATGGGGAAGTCAACATCAGTCATAAACAACATTTACGACCTTAAAAATAGGTTTTGAGCCTCTTTTACAATGTCACACGGCCTGGACACATGCCCATGTCATTGCCCATGTGGCTCACACGGCCTGGGCACACATTTATGTCCTTGCCCGTGTGGCTCACACGGCTTGGGTACATGCCCATGTCCTTGCCCGTGTGGCTCACATGGCCTGGGCATACGCCTATGTCCTTGACTATGTGAGTTACACAGCTTGGACACACGGCTGTGTCCTTGCTCGTGTGGTTCTTAAACGTAAACAGAGAGTTACACAGCTTGGACACATGGTCTTGTCCTTGCTCATATGACTCACACGGCCTGGGCACACGCTGTGTGCTTACCTATGTGGTTCTAAGTCACAAACAGTGAGTTACACAGACTAGGCACATGCCCGTGTCCTATGCCCGTGTGAACCCTGCACTAACATGGCCACACACGGCCTGGACACACACCCATGTGTCTACCTGTGTGGCTTTAAATCGATGAACAACGAGTTACACGACCACCCACACGGCCTGCCACACGCCCGTGTGCCTAGTCGTGTGGCTTCAACAACCACCATTTTCGGCGACCAAAACTTGCAAAAACTAAGGTTTCCGATACGCACCTAGAAATATTTCAAAGAGACAACAACTCATAATATCCCCGAGGCCTAAAACAAGCATTCAGTAACACAATTTAGCCATTTACTCAACAAAATTTCCAGATTACTCAATGCCTATGTCGAAAGTTTCAACATGAAACCTTCAAACGACCCAAACTTACCGAAACTTCAGCAACAATCATAGAGATTGTCTTACTGCTATTCCTTGTTGTTAATAGCCTCACCTGCTAGGTAAGTACACAACCGTTAATATTAGATTCTTGTAACTCACACAAATACCCCATTCCAAGCAATTTATGAGGTGAAAAAAAGTTGTGAAGATGTTCGCATTGACAGTTACTTACCCGACAACCTTCTGACCAGTGACTAATAATAGAGTTTTCGTGAATCCTATATTTCCCCACTACTCTGATTAACAAAATAATCAAAAATGAAAAAGAGTAAAAGAAGATAGAAAACAACCAAAAAGAAAGAAATAAAAAAAATAAAGAAGAAGAAACTATCGTTAATTAATTTCCTAACTTCCAGGCAGATTTCTGGCATTTGGCTAAAATATTTCACTAGCACATACAATGGGATTCAAACTCAAGACTAGATAGAATACAGACAGATGTTTAACCAGTAAACCAGTAGGTTCATTCTTGAAACAATTTCACACTGAATTGAACTTAATCAGGTAACGCGTGCTTATGGGTTGATTTCAAAACAACAAAAATTTTGATGAAGCGATACGACCTCTAGACCCTAAACAAAAAAGCCGAGCACAGAACAACATATACAGAAATTAACTATTACAAATTCTCACAATTAAATTCTTAAAATTTTGGGGCGTTACAACTCTCTCCCTCTAAAAGAAATTTCGACCTTGAAATTTTAACTGAGTCGAACAGATATGGATATAGCCGTCGAATTAATTCTCCTAGTTCTCACGTGGCTTCCTTAGTACCGTGGTTCTGCCAAAAAAATTTCACTAGATGAATGGTTTTCTTCCTCAGCATCTTAACGTCCCATTCCAAGATCTAGACAGGCTCCTTTTCGAAGGCTAAGTCCGGTCGCAATTCAATCTCGTCGACAGTAACAACATGTGACGGATTTGACCGATATCGCCTCAGCATCGAAACATGAAATACATAATGAATTCATTCTAATTTTGATGGTAACTCTAACTGATACACAACAGGTCCGACAAGATTTAGAATACGGTAAGGTCTAATGAACCTCGGGCTCAGCTTACCATTGCGCCCAAATCAGAGAACTTTCTTCCAAGGTGATACTTTTAGAAACACTTGGTCACCTACCGAAAACTCAATATCCTTTTTTTATAAATCCACATAAGAATTTTGTTGATCAGAAGCTACTTCAGACGATCACAAATCACTTTCATAGTGCTCTCAGTTTCAGAAACCAGTTCAAGACCCAATATCCGGTGTGTAACAGCTCGGTTTAGACCCTAGTCAGAACAGTGGTTCGAGACCACAAATCCGAGGTCGTAAAAAAATATTTTAATGACATTTTCTATGTGAATGATATGTGACATAGCCTGTGTGAAAATTTTGTGTGATGATTTGATTGTTTTAATGCCGAATTAAGAGAAGTGACTTAATCGCGTAAAGAGTAAAAGCTATGTGCTGATTTATAAGTATCTAAGTGTTGTTGTCTTTTAACTATGAAGGCTTTATGATGCAATTAAACCATTTTGTACTTAGTGGATGGTAGATGGACATTTTTAACCAACTAAAATGTATTATAATATGTTATTATTAAAGGCTAACAAGGTAATTTATGCATTAAAATGTTTTATAATAAAAAAAATATGAAAGTGGGCATTTCTTATTCATCTTTGAACCGAAAATACTAAAGAAGAAGAAAAGAGAAAGAAGCTAAGTTCGGCTAGCTTTTGGATTCAATTAAGGTATGATTTGGTTTCGATTTTCAATAATTTCTACATTTTCGTAATCGTTGCTTTGTGCTCTACAAAACCCATGCTTGAATTTTGAGTATTGATGATGTTTGTGTGAGATGCCATTGATACTATATTGAGCTTTGTGATGATTTTTGGTGTTAAATGAAAGATATGAGTTAGATGAACATACTTTGTTCTTTAAGTTTTGATGAATTTAGCAAATTAGGGCTAAATTGAGAAAATGGAAAGTTGAGGGACTAAATAGCAAATTTGATGAAATATTTGGACTTATATAATTCCTGGAGAGGTTCGGCCAAGCATGTGAATGTGTGGAATTTGTGAATTTGATGATCTTGTGAGATAGGGACTAAAGTGTCCAAATGTGAAAATGTGAAAATATGAGGGTTAATTTGTAAAATGCCCTAAATATGTGTGTTTGGACTAAATGACTGAATTGATGATTGAATGAATTGAATTTGAATGTGTATAGACCAAGAGAGGAGAGGTTTGGATCGAGATCAAGGCAAAGATAAAGTGCTCGATTAATCAGCCGTATCGATAGTTTGACGTCTGAGGTAAGTTTGGATATAATACTAGTTGTAAACTTTATCTATGTGATATAAATTGAATGGATGTATATGTATCTATGAGATTTGAAATGCTATGTGTTGAATTGAGATAAAGGGGCACTAAGTGTATGAAATTTGAAACGAGAAATAGATGATTGGCACTGTGTGTGCGAAAAGATAGAAGCTTCGGCTTATCGACTTGGCACTGTATGTGCAATACCGATATAAGTTCGGTTTAATGTATTGGTACTAAGTGTGCGGTGATGATTATGTTTCAGTTATGAAATTGGCACTAAGTGTGTGAATAAATCAAAGGAATAGCAAGGGTTGAAAGAGAGGTAATATCGAACAATTGAGTAGCATAAATGGTAAGTAACTATATGTTGATCAAGGTACGTTTGAACCTATGTGGTTGATGATAGATTTAAGAGTTGAATGAATAGATAATTAGGTATGTGGTTGAGATTGATAATGTGCCTAGTTGTGCCTTTATCTATGTGATGGTACATATATATATACATATTGATGTTGTAGTATTGAGTAATTTGTATTATATTACGAACTTACTAAGCTTTGGAAAGATTACTGTGTGATTTGTTTCTCAGCCTTGCAGTGTCAGTAAAGCTAGCTCGGATCTAGGATCATCAGCTTCTCAATCACACTATCGGCATTCCATTTTGGTACTTTTGAAAAGATGTATATAACGAGAATATGGCATGTATAGGCTAGTTAATTGAATCAAGTTTGAGATTTGTAATTAGCCATGAGATGTGGCTAGATATGTGATAGGTTTGGCATGAATGAATGTGGTATATATATGATGCATCTTTTGGCATGATTTGTAGATTGATAAATTTGCTATTGAGTGGTAACTTTGTGTTGATAAATGCTAGTAGGGGTAGTGAGATTGGGAATGAATTATGCTTGTGATAGAATAAGTATTGATATTGAATTGGGTATGATTAGAGTTGGTATTGATTGCATGTTTTGAATTGCTAAATTGGTATGCTTTTAGATGGCAATATGTGCATGAGATGTTTGGTTGATTGGCTTGTAGGTTTGACCCTAAGTGGGTGGCATGTTGGCATTGCAAAAATGGCTTATAATGTCACACGGTTGAGGCACATGGGCGTGCCTCAGACCATGGGTAAATTGGCAGAATGTGGCTTAAACTATACACGGCCTCGACACGGGGGTGTCATCTAACCGTGGTGCACAAGTCAATAGCGGGCTTTAATAGTACATGGCCATGGCACGGGCGTGCCTACAGGTCGTACGAGAAATGACAATATATGACCTTATAGGACACGGCCTTAGCACACGGGTGTGTCATGTAGTCGTGGGAGAGGCACGGCCTACCCCCACGGGCGTGTCTCCCCTGTATTCTAGAAAAGTTTCAATTTTTCATGAAATTTTATATGTGTTTCGGTTTAGTCTCGACTCAGCTTATGAGCATACTTAAGGTCTTGATGACTCGTTTAAGGGACACTATGATTGTATATGAATGTGTTTGATGATGATTGACTTTGTGTCGACATTTAAAGGTTAAATGTTCTGATTGATCGGTAATACCCCTTAATCCTATTCTGGCGACGGTTTCGGGTTAGGGGTGTTACACGACGGTCACTTAATTCAGTCCAACATAGTGGAGTACGACACTTACGACCATATAAGGCCTCATAGGGTGCCATGAAACACCCCAAACCCGGCCCAAAAAGCCTGACCGTATTTGATATGTTCCTCGAGTAAAACTTTAGCAAATTCTCGCTTTGTTTAAGAAAAACTTGATGATTTTGAATAAAACAGATTAACTTAAAGATCGGGTTGAAATCAAATTGTAAAGTAAATTTGTATCTTCTTAAAACATTATTTTTAAGAGAAATTAATAAGTTAAAAGAAAACCAAATTTAATGAAAAATTTATTAATATTGTGGAAATATATTTTGTTTTTAAAAACAGTTTAAATTATTTATCAAAAACCATTTAGTTATTTAATTAATAATTGTTCATGGCGTAAAAATAAATCCAAACACAAAAATTAAAAGCAGTTCATAGTGGCCTTATTACATAAAAATAGCAAAAACCCATAATAAATTCTAAATAAGTTTAATAAGTTTAATTTGGAGAAACTCCAAATAATTTGTTGAACAATGGCCACCACGTAGTCCTCATTGACCCGATCCATCGCTAAGAGTCATCGAAAAATTATCCCACAAAAGGGTGAGTCATAAACTCAATGTGTAACACATACATTAAAAAGCCCATTTGATCATAGCCTTTAAGCCCATTAATAACACATATAGCCATAGGCCCATTTTAGTCATATTTAGCCAAAAGCCCATTTTTATAGCAAATCAAATAAAATCATTTAGAAGTCACATGGATATTTATATAATGAAATGCAAACCCAAGCCCACCTAAATATCCATCCGCTACACACCACCGTACCAACCAATCACACCGTGGGATTACTAAATCGACCTCCATCTGCTACACACCATCGAAGGCGATTCTTTGCAGTCAACATGCACATCGCCTTATAATTTTGTGGCATGGCCACAGATAATTGTGACCAAGTCACCGGATTTCAAATATGTGACCAAGTCACCAGATTCACATATGTGACCGAAGTCACGGATATTGTGGTAAAACCACCGAACACTTCCCTTTATCAATTTCACCCATATGCCCATGTACATACATATTATTAGGTTTTCATGCCATTTACCCCAAAATCATAACATAGTCATACTTATTTCACATTTATGCATATAGCAAAATTAACGAAGTATTGGGGTAAACATACCTGAATATCGCATACCATTGAATGGTACCCGCAACCATTATTACACATATTTTCATACAAATCACATTTAATATATATCTATGAGATTTTAATATAATGTTACACACCTTATGACTGTGAGAACGATACCTTCTCGCTCGTCAACACCTAGTTAATTATCGCACTTGATTAGTATACACTATTACTAAATAAACTATACTATTGATGAGAGATCTAAATCCTTACCCTCGGATTCTCGAACAATCGTTATTTGTGGTTTTTCTCCGTTAGATGGATCAAAACCCGATGACAACCCACTAACAAAAAGTGGTTCGGTTGTACGCACGACTTCAAATAAACAATCTTCGTTAGCAGAGGGTCCACAACCGGTGGAAAATCTCGTATACTCGTCATGACCCTTCGCTTGAAGTTTGAGGTATATGAGCCTCCTCTCTTCCAAACACTCAGTACCACTCTTTTCGAACCTATCTTGTTAGTCTCAAAATCACCCCTAAAATAAAGTTGATTAATAAACTATCTAAAAGAAATGATATAACCGAAAATGATAATCCTTACCTTGGATGATTTCGAAAGATCTCTCCTTAAACGTTGGCTATCAAAAAGGATCCTTAACAATCCCTTCCAAAGTTTTGGCCTAGGAGAAAAATGAGAGAATTAAGTTTCTAAATCAGCTATTCTAAAAGAAATAGTGAAAACACTTAACAAAATCCTTACTTAACCACTTGAAGATTCGGCCTTGTCAAAGTAGAAGAAAAGAAATGATGCTTTCGCTTGAATAAAAGAAGAGAAAAATATGATGTTTTTGGCTATGGTGGTTTGGGTTTTCAACAAAAGAAAAGAAAGAAGAAGATGAAAATAGAGAATGGGAGTTTTACCTTAGCAAGGTAAATGAGAAGAGAAATTTGAGAGAAAGGGATGATTTGCTTTTGGTAGAAAATGGTTTTGGTTGAAAGTGAAAAAGAAAGAAAAATGAAAGGAGAAAGAAAGAAAAAGGAAGAAAAAGATGATGATAATGATGATTTCCAAAAGAAAAGAGATGAGTTTAGGGACTTATGTGCATTCGGCCATAAGGGAAAAAGTGAAGAAAATAGGTTTTGAACTTTGGTACTTTCGGTTACAAAGAGGAAGAAAAAGATGTTATGTTTAGGAGAAAAGAAACTAGAAAGACTTCTCAAACCGAAATGGCAAATTGAAAAAGACCAAAAGAAGAGAAAAGGCTTCTCTTTTGTGTAGATAAGCATTGACTATGAACAAGGTTTTGAGAGAAAATTGGTTAAAATTTTGGCCAACTAACACCCTAATGCCTATGCAACATTTACCAACCTTACCAACAAAATCCCTTTTTCCTCCTCAATTCTTCCCCATCAATCCCTTGATTCCAAACACAATTAAACCTTCTCCCCTTAGCCCCTAAAGCCGACTAGGTTCATGGTCAAATGACCATGAAAAAGCTTCCAAAACACCTTCCTTTCTTCAAGCCTTTTGTCCCCCTATCTTACCATATCTTCATGATTCCATGCCATAACTTCTAGCTTGCCTTTTTCATATGGTCTACTAACCAAAAATAAAAAGATGACCATCCATTCTAGAATAGTCTTGGCCGACACTACAGGAAAGAAAATAAAAAAAAAATTAAAAATCCTTCCACTTGCTAACTAGGGGATTCGAACCTCTCCCCTCAAGCATTCATCCATGCGCCCTTGCCACCTTGCCAATTGACTTATTATGCTTTAAACCTCTTGTCAATATTTCTTAAAGCCTATCTTGCTTAGCTCCATCTTATTTATTAAAAACTTAATATTTCTCTAAGCATTCACTTACATAATGAAGTTTGAAAAACTTCCAAAACACACTCAATTATACTTAGACATGCAACAACATACAATTAAATAAAATGCATAACCCCTATTTTCAGGATGTTACATGCCATCTGAATACTAGACTGAAAGCTGTTGTTGCATGCGAATTTCACCAATGGTAAGTACTCCTCCCAACTACCACTGAAGTCTATCACACAACCTCGAAGCATATCTTCTAGGATCTGAATAACTCATTCCGACTGTCTATCAGTCTAGAGGTGATACGCAGTGCTGAAATTAAGTCGGGTGCATAAGGCCTTATGGAGTTTCTTCTAGAACCAGAACGCAAATCATGGATCTCTATCAGAGATGATCGAGACCGAAATTTTGTGTAGCCTCACAATTTTGGCGATATATAGTTTAGCTAACTTTTGCAAAGAGTAATCTATTCGGATAGGATTGAAGTGAGTCGATTTGGTCAACTGATCAACGATGACCCAAACTGAATCTTTTTTTGTAGGAGTTAAAGACAACCCTGTAACAAAATTCATTGTTACCCACTTCCATTTCCACTGTGGAATTTTAGCTGACTGAAGTAGTCTGAAGGGCAACTGATGTTCGGCCTTAACATTTTGACACGTCAAACAGTGAGACACAAAAGTGACTACCTCCCGTTTTAGTTCGGGCCACCAATAAAGTTCTCGGAGATCCCGGTACATTTTATTCCTACCAGGGTGCAAAGTATAAGGACTATTATATGCCTCTTGTAGGATAGAATGCCTTAACTCCTTATCGTTGGGTACACAAATCAGACCCTTGAAGCATAACACATTATCGCTATTCAAGCTAAAATCGGAATTCTCATTTGAACCAATATGTTGCAAACACTGCACTAATGACTCATCGCTCAATTGTTTCGCTTGAATCTGTTCCACTCAAATCGGTTTAACCTACAATTCTGCCAACAGTCCTCCATCCTCAACTAGACTCAAACGAGCTAACATTGCTCTCAGATTAGTCATTCCTCTACAGCTAAGGGCGTCAGCTACCACATTAGCCTTACCCGGATGGTACTCTATCGTGCAATCATAATCTTTGAGTAATTCAACCTATCGACGCTGCCGAAGATTTAACTCTTTTTGGGTTAACAAATATTTGAGACTCTTGTGATTGGTGTAAATAATACACATTTCACCATACAAATAGTGTTTCTAGATTTTTAGAGCAAACACAACCACAGGTAATTCAAGATAGTGCATAGAGTAGTTACCCTCGTGTGTCTTAAGCATCCGTGATGCGTAAGAGACCACCTTATCATCTTGCATAAGCACACATCCTAACTCGATATGTGAAGCATCACTACATATCACAAACTCCCGACCTGATTCCGATTGAACTAATACAGGAGCCTGTGTCAGAACGGACTTGAGTTTATTAAAATTAGACTAATATGCCTCATACCACGCGAATGAAGCATTCTTACGCAGCAGCTTCGTTAGAGGTAACGCAATCAAAGAGAACCCCTCGACGAACCTTCGGTAGTAACCAGATAAACCCAAAAAGCTACAAAGCTCAGATACATTTTTTGGCTATTGCCACTCAACAATAGCTTTTATTTTCTTGGGATCAACTCGGATCCCCTCCGTCGTCGCTACATGACCCAAAAAAGTGACTTCCTACAACCAAAACTTGCACTTACTGAACTTGGTATACAACTGTTTCTCTTGGAATATCTAAAGTACAATGTAAAGATGATCATCATGCTGAGTTTCAGTTTTAGAGTAGATCAAGATATCATCGATAAAAACCACTACAAATTGATCCAAGTACGGTTATAACACCCGGTTCATTAAATCCATAAATGTCGTCGGGGCATTTATTAAACCAAAAGGCATTACCAGGAACTCGTAGTGTTCGTAACGAGCCTTCAAGATAGTTTTGTACACATCAGTCTTTTTGAGGCCTTAGGGGCCTAATGAGAACTAAAGGTGAGCTAATGTACTTAGTGAGTGTGCAAGAAACCATTCGGGGGCATACAAACTGAATACTGATCGCTGTGTTGCAACACGAGAAGTTCGATGTCGCAACATAGGGAGAAAAATGCAAGAATCTCGAGATTCCTTTGGTGTTACGAAACAACTATGGGATGTCACGACACACCCTTGAAGCTACCCTGAACCTGAGCATACTGCCTTCGATGTCGCGACATAAGCGCTAGGGTGTCACAACATCGACCTTATATGGGAAATACTTAAAAGCCAAGGGTGTTTTAGTCCACACATTTAAAAGCTAAATACGAGAACATTATCTAACCTAGGGTTGAGGATGACGACAACCTTAACTCTATAAATAGGCTTCTAAATACTTGTTAAATGATAGTTTTTATATTCTTATGTTTTCTTTGTAATTCTAGTTTTAGTTTTTCCTTTATTTTAGGTTTTAGGTTTATTTTAGTTCTTCGTATTCATGTTATTTGGAGAAGTTTCTTTATAGACTCGAAACAAATCTTGTGGATTCTGCACTTACAATCAATTAAATACAATTCAAGATTCTCTAAACATTTCTCTTGATTTATTCTTTATGCATATCTTATTTGTCAAGATTATTATTTTCATGAGATCTATGAGGAACAACCCTCTTATGCGGGATTAGCGAGTGGAGGTGTGATTAAATGATTACTATGTAGGGTTTTCTTAATGGATCAGCTATTTGGGAGAGGAAAAATTTAAACCCTAAGCTTAACGATCGTAGGAAGTCATTTAGGTGAGAATTAACCTAAAGTTGGTATGGTCTATCCGTGAACACCTTATCCCCAAACTAGTTTGGACTTTGAGGTCGAGAGATAAGTAGTTCTTGCTGACTCATTAATTTAGTACAAGACTGAGAGATCCTACTAGGTTAATGAGTAGTTGATTGAATAGAAACCTTGTAACAGCCTGATTTTGGGGCTAGTCAGAATAGTAGTTTTGGGACCACTAATTCAAGGTTGAAGAAAATTATTTTAATATTTTTTATGTGTATAGTATGATTATGAGGATGCATGAAAATTTTGGTGCTTTAATTTTAGTGATTGTATGCTTAATTGCAAAAAACGACTAAATCTCATAAAGTGCAAAAGTTTCATTTTACAAGCTAAAGGTGTCTAATAGCTATGGAATATTAAATTGGAGGTCCTTAAATGAAATTAGGCCTTACTATAGGTGATGGCCGGCCAAGGGGCACAAGAGCGTTAAATTGGTCAATATTTGGTGGCATTAGGTGGTAAAATGAATAAAATAAGACTAAATAAAGAAGTTATCATATTTTACTATTTACATTTCGTCTTCCACCAAAAATTCAAGCAAGAATAGGGATTTTTCAAGCTTAAACTTTTAGCCAAGCTATTCCCTTGCAAGTAAGTGATTTTGGAGGTCTTTCTTAATAATTTTTGTACTTTTGGAACCCCTAAAGCTTAAGCTAGCTAATGAGGGGACTATTTTGCAAAATTGTTGAAAGTTTAGGGATTTTCCATTAGAGTGCTTATGTTGTTTGCTGAGTTTTTATGGAAGAAAATGAATGTTAGTGGGTTAGTGAACAACTTTTGTGAAAGGTGTTTTCATTAAAACACCTAAAAAGACCTATTTGTAAAGGTTGTAAATTGAGTAGTAAATGCATGAAATGATTGGTATTGTGAGTTGTAATAAGAGTAATAAATGTTCAGCTAGACTTGTTAAATAAGGAAATTTGATGAAAAAATGATTTACGAGCCTAGGGGAAAATTGTAATTTTGCCAAAGTATAAGGGCAAAACGGTTATTTTTGACAAAGTAGAAATTGCAAGGTTTCAGACTAAACTGCCAATTAACATATTTTGCACTGAGGTAAGTTTATGTGTAAACGATACATTCTTATTATGTATGTTTTTACCAATTAATGCATTGTGTGGATGTAAATGCTTATTGGTAAGATTTATTAAGAATAGTAAATAATGGGGAAATTCTTGGAATGAACCTTCGGAATAGAAATATGAGTACGGATGAATATCTGCAAATGTGTAATTATCATTTTCATGGGCTGTGTGCGATACCACCGTGGTACTTATTAATGATGGGTTAAGTGTGTTACCATCGTATTTATTATCATTTTGGTGGGCTATGTGCGATACCACCGTAATTATCATTGTTGGTGGCCTGTGTGCGAACCACCCTATTATTGATAAATGGTGGGTTGTGCGCAAAACCACCTATTATCTTGTATCATTCCGAAGTGTTCATCGAGAAACTTGTTTAGCTATAAATTTCATGTGGATTTGTGGTGATAAGTGCAGAGCATAAGTACAAGTAAATATGAGAAATTTATATGGTATGTGGTTGGGATGTGGTAAGAGTTGAGATGAGTAAGTATGATCATGAGAATATGAATTGTTCTTACATAGTATGTAAGGTTTCTAATTGATTAGCATATGGTATGATGTTTATTGTTTACATATAGACTTACTAAGCTTAAAACTCACTCCCTTCTCTTTTCCCTTGTTTTATAGTGTCAAAGAGCCAACTCGGGATACGGAGATAAGCAAAGGATCACCTACACTATCAGTACATCTTGGCATAGTTAGATTTAGTATTTTGAGTATAGCATGTATAGGGACTAGACTTAGTTTAATGTCATATTTTTTTGGCCAAAAATGTTTTGGCTCATTCAAGGATGAACTCTTTTGTATAAGGCCATAGTTGATGGCTCTTTCTTAATGATTTATGAAAAGACGAGGTTATTCATGAATGTGCAAGTTGCATGATTAGTTTACTTGGTTTAAGTATGCATAAATGGGTTGATGGTTGAATGTGATTTTGGTTTGTATGAGTTAGGGTGATAGAAAGATCTTGGCAAATAGCCTTGTTCTTGTCCACACGGGTAGGCACACGGACATGTGTCTAGGCCGTGTGTGACACACGGTCAATCCCATGGGCATGTGGTTAGGCCATGTGTCCCCTTGCATACTAGGTTTACAAGTCAGTATGCTTAGTAATAAGCACACGGGTATATACACGACCGTGTGTCTCAACCGTGTAGGGGACATGGCCATAGACATGGGCGTGTGCCCAGGACATGTGAAGTCTGCACCTAAAATTAAGAATTTAATTTTCCACACGGCTGAAGGACACGGGCGTGTGCCTTGGCCATGTGACATTTATGGGGTGATGACGTCAAAAATAGAATGCCAAGGTTTTTACACACGGACTAAGACACGGGCGTGTCGAGGTCGTGTGAGGGATACGGGCCAGGGACACGAGCGTGTGAAAACCCTTGTAGGTTCGAATTGGAAAATAATTCCACACGGGTGTGGAACACGAGCATGTCATATGCCATACGGGCGTGCCCCTTTATCCACACGGGCGTGTGGATTGTTTAGTGAAAATTTTCTAAGATTTTCTAGAGAGCTTCAAAAGGGTTCGAATTGATCCTGAACTATTCCTAATGTGTGATTTAGGCCTCGTAGGCTTATTTAAGAGATGATATGAAAGGTTTTAATTTGGTGTGGAAAGTCAAGTTTTGGTATCGCACAATTGTTTGTGTATGAGTCTAGTAATGCCTCGTACCCTGTTTCGACATCGAATACGGGTAAGGGGTGTTACATTTAGTGGTATCAGAGTTATGGTTTAGTCGATTCTCGGACTACCGTAACGTGTGTAAAAGTCTAGCTATACATTCCATAAACATAAACATATAGTAAATGGATCCCGACCGAGCTACTGCTGATGATGCTGCTAGTAATGTGTCAGCTCTCGTGCAAGGGACTGCGCTTGTATAAAGTAGACTCGAGACTTTGGGTGAACAAGAAGAGGCTCGGGTAGCCTTTCTCCACATGATGAGTAATTGGTACACTGAGTATGTACGAGTAAACCCTAATGCTCAACCTCCTCCACCCTCACCTATACCGCAGCCAATCCCCGTGGCTTCTCAAGGTATAGATTTGGTAAGAATGACCAAACCCCCGGTCGATAAGATTCAAAAATAAAGGGCCGAAAAATTTAGAGCCAACATAGATGACGACCCTGAGAGAGCGGAGAGTTCTGGTTTGAAAACTCCATGCGGGTATTCGATGAACTTTCTTGCACGCTTGATGAGAGCTTAAAATATGTTGTGTCATTGCTGAAAGACTCGTCATATCGTTGGTGGAAAATGCTGACATCTGTAGTACCGAGGGAGAGAGTGACATGGGACTTCTTTCTAGAAGAGTTTCGAAAGAAGTACATAAGTTAGTGATTTGTTGACCAAAAATAGAAAGAGTTTCTTGAATTGAAGCAAGACAAGATGACTGTGGCAGAGTATGAGCGCGAATTTGTTAGGCTCAGTAAGTATGCGAAAAAGTGTGCGTCTACGGAAGCTATTTTGTACAAGAGGTTCGAAGATAGGCTGAATAAGGATATCAGATTGCTAGTTGGGATCTTGAAATTGAAAGAATTTATGGTATTGGTTGATAGAGCTTGCAAGGTGAAGAGTTGAATAAGGAAAAGAGAAAAGCTATGATTGAGGCTCGAGGTGCAAAGAAGAGGTCGACGAGTAAGTCATTTCAAACTCAATCAAAAAGGTCAAAGGAAACGAATCCTCGGACAACTGCTTCAGTTGGGTATTCATATCGAGATCGTGGTAACACATATTCGGGCTCGAGAGTTTAAGCCACCTCGATGGAAAGCGTGGGTAATGCAAAGTTAAATAAACTAGAGTGTCTAAATTGTGGTAGACAACATACTGGGGAGTGTTGGGGGAACAATCGTACTTGCTACAAGTGTGGTTCACCGGACCACTTCATTCGGAACTGTCTAGAGAGGGATGAGAAAGACAAAAAATAAGAAGTAAGAGCGAGCAATGTACCTACGAGGGGTAGACCATAAAGGAACCCGGGGAGTGGGACTAGTAGTAGAGGTGCGCCTAGAGATTCTGCTGTGAGATCAGAGGGTAGAGCACCTGCAAGGACTTATGCCATTTGTGCTTGCGAAGAGGCATCATCTCCAAACGTGATAATGGGTACTTTTTCTCTTCATAATATCTGTGTTGTTGCTTTAATTGATTCGGGGTCTACCCATTCTTATTTTTGCATGAAATTGGTACCTAGCATGGGTATGATTGTTGAGTCTACAAAATTTGTGATAAAATTGTCCAACTCGTTAGGCAAATATGTGCTAGTTAACAAAGTGTGTAGGAATTGTCCTTTGACAATTAGAGGTCATTGTTTTTTGGCTAATCTCATGTTGTTGCCGTTTGATGAATTTGACCTGATTCTTGGTATGGATTGGTTGACTACACATAATATTTTAGTAAATTGTGGTAGTAAGTATTCAACTGAGATGTGTAAATAGAGATGTCATTCGGGTTGAATCAGGTAAATAGGATAATATGCCTATAGTGACTTCGTCTATGGTAGCTGAGAAATACATGAGAAAAGTGTATGAGTCCTATCTTGCCTTTGTGTTGAATACTTGAGAGTTAGAGGTAAAGATTGAATCAGTGTCTGTGGTGTGCGAGTATCCGGATGTGTTTTCGAAAGAGTTACCTAAATTGCCTTCAGTTAGAGAGGTCGAGTTTGGTATTGAACTAGTTTCGGTACAACACCTATTTCAGTTGCCCCATATGGGATGGCACTGTTAGAGTTAAAAGAGTTGAAGGTTTAGTTGTAAGAGTAAATGGATAAGGGTTTTGCAAGACAGAGCTATTCATCGTGGGGTACTCCGGTACTTTTTATGAAAAAAGAAAGACGGGTCGATGAGATTGTGTATAGACTACAAACAACTTAACAAGGTGACAGTGAAGAATAAGTATCCTTTGCTAAGGATTGATGATTTATTCGACCAATTGAAGGGAGCTACGGTGTTTTCTAAGATAGACCTGAGGTCTGGTTATTACCAGTTGAGAGTTAAGGAGCAAGATGTGTCGAAAACCACATTTCGGACGAGCTATGGCCATTATGAGTTCCTTGTTATGCCATTTGGCTTAACGAATGCTCTTGCGATCTTCATGGATTTAATGAACCGTATCTTCCAACCGTATTTGAATAAGTTTGTAGTTGTTTTTATCGACCACATACTAATTTATTCTCAGGATGAGAATGATCACGCAGAGCACCTAAGAACTGTTTCGCAAACACTAAGAGACAAGCAGTTGTATGCTAAGTTTAGCAAGAGTGACTTTTGGCTCCGAGAGATCGGATTCTTAGTACACATCGTGTCGGGCGATGGCATCAAAATTGATCCGAGTAAGGTCTCGGCTATTGTTGAGTGGAAACCGCCTAGAAATGTGTAAGATATTAGGAGCTTTTTGGGTTTAGCGGGTTACTACAGACGGTTCGTTAAAGGGTTCTCCATGGTTGCTACTGATGACGAGACTGCTACATAAAGATGTTAAGTTTTAATGGACCAAGAGGTGCCAACAGAGTTTTGAGCAGCTGAAAGCTTTGTTGACTGAAGCACCGGTTTTAGTACAACCAGAGTCGAGAAAGGATTTTGTGGTCTACAGTGATGTATCATTAAATGGTCTTGGTTGTGTGTTGATGCAAGAGGGTAAAGTAGTAGCTTATGCCTCGAGATAGCTAAAATCGCATGAGAAGAATTATCTGACTCACGATTTTTTGCTTTGAAGATTTGGCGTCATTATTTGTATGGTGAGAAATACCGAATCTTCACCAATCACAAGAGTTTGAAATACCTGATAAACCAAAAGGATTTGAATTTGCGACAAAGACGGTGGCTCGAATTATTGAAGGATTATGAGCTAGTAATCGATTACCATCCGGGGAAAGCGAATATGGTTGCGGATGCCTTGAGCAGAAAATCCCTGTATGTTTTGAGCTATGGATTATTTAACGTTTCATGATAGAGTTTGTGTGCCTAAAGATGATGAGTTGGTTCGAAAAATTTTACATGAGGCACACCATGGTTGTTTTTCGGTACATCTGGGAAGTACAAAAATGTATAATGATTTGAAAAAGTTGTATTGGTGGCCTGGTATGAAGAGAGATATTTTTGAGTTTGTTACAAAGTGTTTGATCTGTCAATAAGTGAAAGCCGAGCGTCAAGTACCTTTGGGATTACTTTAGCTAGTGATGGTTCCCAAGTGGAAGTGGGATCGAATCACGATGGATTTTGTAATGGGGCTACCTATGACTCTGAAAAAAAAAAGATGTTTTATGGGTTATCGTTGATAGATTAACCAAATCGTCTCACTGTATACCAGTACGCGTTGATTATTTACTTGACAAGTTGGCTGAGCTGTATATTGCTGAGGTTGTGAGATTACATGGGGTGCCTATATCCATTATCTCGGATAGAGATCCAATGTTTACTTCAAGGTTTTGGAAAAAGCTATAAGAAGCCTTGGGTGTGAAATTGAAATTTAGTACCGCGTTCCATCTGCAAACCGATGGCCAGTCTGAAAGAGTGATTTCTTGAGGATATGCTCCGATGCTGTGTTTTAGAGTTCAAATGTAGTTGGGAAAAATATCTACCTTTGGTTGAGTTTGCCTACAACAACAATTATCATTCGAGTATATGGATGGCACCGTACGAAGCCTTATATGGTCGCAAGTGTCGGACTCCTTTGTATTGGATCGAGCTTAGTGAGAAGGAAATTCATGGGGTTGATCTAGTTAGAGAAACCGAGGAAAAAGTAAAAGTGATCTGTGATAGTCTGAAAGCTGCTTTAGATCAACAAAAGTCATATGCAGATTTAAAAAGGAAAGAAATTGAGTTTCAGGTGGGCTATAAAGTATTCTTGAAAGTATCCCCGTGAAAGAAAATATTGAGATTTGGACAGAAGGTTAAATTGAGTTCACGATTTATAGGGCCGTATGAGGTTATTGAAAGTATTGGACCAGTAGCTTACCGGTTGGCCTTGCCGGCAGAGTTAGAGAGAATACAAAATATGTTTCATGTGTCGATGTTGCAATGATATTGTTCTGATCCTTCGCATGTGATTCCTCTGATTGAAATTGAGATACGACCTGACATGACTTATGAAGAGAAACCAATAAGATTCTGGCTTGAGAGGTTAAACAGTTGAGGAATAAAAGTATAGCATTAGTGAAAGTGTTATGGAAAAAACACGGTGTAGAAGAGTCTACATGGGAACCGGAAGAAGCCACGAGAGAACAGTACCCAAACCTTTTTACCGGTAAGATTTTCAGGGACAAAAATCTCTAAAGGAGGAGAGTTGTAACAGCTCGATTTTGGGGCTAGTTGAAAAATTGGTGTAGGGACCACTAATCCGAGATTGAAGAAAATTATTTTAATATTTCTTTATGTGTATTGCATGATTATGAGGATGCATGAAAATTTTGGTGCTTTAATTTAAGCGATTGTTTGTTTAATTGCGAAAAACGACTAAATCGCATAAAGTGCGAAAGTTTCATTTTACAAGCTAAAGGTGTCTAATAGCTATGGAATATTAAATTAGAGGTCCTTAAATTGAAATTAGGCCTTCCTATAGGTGATGGCCGACCAAGAGGGACAAGAGCATTAAATTGGTCAATATTTGGTGGCATTAGGTGGTAAAATGAATAAAATAAGACTAAATAAACAAGTTATCATCTTTTACTATTTACATTTCTTCTTTCACCAAAAATTCAAGCAAGAATAGGAATTTTTGAAGCTCAAACTTTCCGCCAAGCTATTCCTTTGCAAGTAATTGATTTTGGAGGTCTTTCTTGATAATTTTGTACTTTTGGAACCCCTAAAGCTTAAGTTAGCTAATAAGGGGACTATTTTGCAAAATGGTTAAAAGTTTAGGGATTTTCCATAAGAGTGATTATGTTGTTTGCTGAGTTTTTATCGAATAAAATGAATGTTAGTGGTTAGAGAACAACTTTTATGAAAGGTGTTTCCATGAAAACACCTAAAAAGACCTATTTGTAAAGGTTGTAAATTGAGTAGTAAATGCATGAAATGATTGGTATTATGAGTTGTAATAAGAGTAATAAATATTCAGCTAGGCTTGTTAAATGAGGAAATTTGATGAAAAACGATTTACGAGCCTAGGGGAAAAATTATAATTTTGCCAAAGCATAAGGGCAAAATGGTTATTTTTGCCAAAGTAGAAATTTTGAAGTGTTTTGACTTATGAAGTGATTAAATGAGTAAATTTTATTATTATAGATCAAGAAGAAAGCGGAAACAACCTTGACCGGGGAAAAGGCAAGGTTTCGGACTAAACCGACAATTGACACATTTTGCACCGAGGTAAGTTTATGTGTAAACGATACATCCTTATTATTTATGTTTTTACCAATTAATGCATTGTATGGATGTAAATGCTTATTGGTAAGATTTATTGAGAATGGTAAATAATGGGGAAATTCTTGGAATGAACCTTCGGAATAGAAATAGGAGTACGGATAAATATCCGCAAATATGTAATTATCATTTTAATGGGCTATGTACAATACCACCTTGTTACTAATTAACTATGGGCTAAGTGCGTTACCATCATATTTATTATCATTTTGGTGGGCTATGTGCGATACCACCGTAATTATCATTGTTGGTGGGATGTGTGCAATACAACCCTATTATTGATAAATGGTGGGCTGTGCGCGAAACCACCTGTTATCTTGTATCATTCCGAAGTGTTCATCGAGAAACTTGTTTAGCTATAAATTTCATGTGGCTTTGTGGTGATAAGTGCAGGGCATAAATACAAGTAAATGTGAGCAATTTATATGGTATGTGGTTGGGATGTGGTAAGAGTTGAGATGAGTAAGTATGATCATGAGAATATGAATTTTTCTTACATAGTATGTAAGGTTTCCGATTGATTAGCATATGGTATGATGTTTATTGTTTACATATAGACTTACTAAGCTTAAAGCTTACTCCCTTCTCTTTCCATTGTTTTATAGTGTCGAAGAGCCAACTCGGGATACAGAGATAAGCAAAGGATCACCCACACTATCAGCACATCTTGGTATAGTTAGATTTAGCATTTTGAGTATGTCATGTATAGGAACTAGACTTAGTTGAATGTCATATTGTTTTGGCCAAATGAATTGGCTCATTCAAGGATGAACTCTTTTGTATAAGGCCATAGTTGATGGCTCTTTCTTAATGATCTATGAAAAGATGAGGTTGTTCATGAATGTGCAAGTTGCATGATTAGTTTACTTGGTTTAAATATGCATGAATGGGTTGATGGTTGAATGTGATTTAGGTTTGTATAAGTTGGGGTGATAGAAAGAGCTTGGCAAATAGCCTTGTTCTTGTCCACACAGGTAGGCACACGGGCGTGTGTCTAGGCTATGTGTGACACATGGTCAATCCCATGGGTGTGTGGTTAGGCCGTGTGTCCCTTTCCATACTAGGTTTACAAGTCAGTATGCTCAGTAATAAACACACGGGTAGAGACACGGCCGTGTGTCTCAACCGTGTGGGGAACACGGCCATGGACATTGGCGTGTGCCTAGGCCGTGTGAAGCCTGCACCTGAAATTAGGAATTTAATTCACAACACGGCCGAAGGACACGGGCGTGTACCTTGGCCGTGTGACATTTATGGGGTGATGACATCAGAAACAGAATGCCAAGGTTTTTGCACACGGGGTAAGACACGGGCGTGTCGAGGTCGTGTGACAGACACAGGCTAGGGACACGGGCGTGTGTCCGACCGTGTGAAAACCCCTGTAGGTTCGACTTGGAAAATAATTCCACACGGGTGTGGAACACGGGCATGTCATATACCACACGGGCGTGCCCCTTTATCCACATAAGTGTGTGGACTGTTTAGTGAAAATTTTCTAAGATTTTCTAGAGAGCTTCAAAAGGGTTCGACTTGATCCCAAACCATTCCTAATGTGTGATTTAGGCCTCATAGGCTTATTTAAGAAATGCTATTAAGGTTTTAATTTGGAGTGGAAAGTCAAGTCTCAGTATCGCATAATTGTTTGTGTATAAGTCTAGTAATGCCTCGCACCCTGTTCTGGCGTCGAATACGGGTAAGAGGTGTTACAAACCTAAAATAGGAATTAGTTATGACCACTAAAGCAAGCTAATCACCCATGCCTAGATTTGATGTAGTTTACAAATTAGTTTTCCAAAGTTGTTTTATTTATGCTATTTTAGTTTTTAAATTATAAAAAACCCAAAAATCTCTCATTTATATTTTATCATACTATTATTTATTTAAAATACTAATTAGATCTTTTTGTGTTTAGGTTAGAATTAATTTAGTGTTCGTCTCCCTTGGGTACGATCCTTGGAGTTCTTACCTACTTCGTTATAATTATATTACAACTTGACCTGTATACTTGCAGACACCACTTTATTTCATATATTTTGTGTAGTACTCTCATTTTTTACGTTAATACATTCGAAGACAATCACCTAGCGCTCTCTTATGTACAACCATATAAACATGTTATTTATGGAGACTTGTTTGGTGGTGCTAACATGTCATATGGCCTTTTACGGTGAAAAAATTGGATGTGTCGATGACCATATCCAATTAGTTGGGATTGGCTTTTCTAGCATATAGTGTTGACATATCTAGGCACTAAAATTATGCTCTAAATGTCTGTAAAGAGGGATGACTATGCTAACGCTATAAGGATATCAGTGAATGTAGAAGGGCCTGATAGTTTCAAATTCTACTATTTTATTGAAGTGGAGGCTCAATATGTACTTGGACGTAATGATTTAATTAATCAATACTCATTATGATTGTTGTTGTCAAGATGCAAGGTAGTGAACTCTTGACAAGGTGCTAAATGTTTATTAAGTTCTAATTAAACCAATTGTAGCCGATATGGTTTTTCTGACTGTTTGTTAGCCTTTCTTCCTAATGTTATGATCTGTTCATAATGAGTGTTTTATTTACACTTTTCTTAAGCTTTTGTATTTGGATGGTGAAATCATCTTGATTTGTAATACTAAAGCTCATGATTAAACATTCCATAATTGTGAAACATTTCCTTAAACTGATGATAGGTTTCTTTTAAGTAACTAATCTTATGGAAAATTGAGGCCTGCATTTTAAGTAAGACGTACACCTTACACATTTTATGTCCATACTCACCTAATCCTTTGAATTGGAAGTTTTCAAAAAGACATTGTGATTCACTACAATGTTCCAAAAAGGTACAATCATGTGTTAACTTCATCTTGACTTCAATTTTTTTATGTGGTATAAAAAGGTACTATAGGAATTAATCTAGACCTTCTTACTAAAGCCAGCTAGGCTTTTGGTAGATAGAATCTTACATTAGGGATGGTGGTGGTTACCTTCCTTACAATTGTTTGTAGAGATCCTTGATTTCTCATTATTTCCCTTTTTTTTTGGCTTTTTTTTTATCAAAAATATAATTTTTAGCTTTAGATGATACATTTAATTTCTTTCGGTAAGGTTATTCTCTCCTAATCATTTTGAGGTTGCTTAAGAAACAATTTATACACCCACATGAAATTTGATTGTTATTCATTATATTGATGAATAATTTCAAATTTGAAGCTCCTTTCCTATTTCTCCTCCTCAAATCTTTAAGGATGTTTGCTTCTACTATGTATTACTATTTCATGTTTTATCTGCTTTTTGCTTTTAAAAATTTATAGCATACTTTAAAGTTAAAGCTTTCAATTGTTTGGCCTCTGCTTATCTCTATGTTATTGTATATTCTAACTTGTTTTCATCATAGATAGATTTTGGTTTCTCTTGCATAGAGTAGAAGCCTAATGTCAAGGAGTTTATTTATAATGAATTATTCTTTTTCTTTTGCCAAACTAAAAGGAGATTTTTTTTATTTCTACTAATTTCTTTACTGAGTGAAAGACATTATTTTTTTCTGTTATTTTCACTTTACAAACTTTTTATGTAACACCCCTTACCCGTAATTCCCGTCGGAACCGGGCCTAAGGCATTACTGGATAAAAACCACATGATCACCACTTAGGCTCATCGTGACTACTCTCTCTTAAGTCACCTCAACAACCTCATTCTCAACTTACAAGACCTTACTCATACACACGAGGCTCTCGAGACTAAATCGGAACTTTTTCGAATCTTAAAATTTTGTCCATCTAAACAGGGACTACACACCCGTGTTAGATGGCACACGCCCGTGACCACCAACCGTGCAAGAAAACTCAAGCATTCTGTCAATGCCCCACGGCTAGAGCACACGCCCGTGCCCACCACCCGTGGTGAACACTGACTACTTCACACGGCCTTGAGTCTAGGCACACGTCCGTGTGGCTAGCCCGTGGCCTACACTACTCAATTCTGCCAAAGTGACACGGCCAAGGCACACGCCCGTGGATTGTCCGTATGTCACACATGGCCTAGACACATGCCCGTGTGTCTATCCACATGAACAAGAACTAAGCTATTTGCCAAGTTCTTTTCACTCCTCATTCATACACAACATGCACTCATCTAATCCATCTATAATCAACTCATATTGAAGTACAATCTCACATGGATAACTACATCTTTTCATATAATAAAATAGCCAACAACTATGTCATTATACAAAATAGATTATCCATCTAAGGGCCAACATATCTTAGCCATTTACAACAAAATTCACTAACTTGTCTAGCCTCTATACATGGCATATACAAAACATTGAGTCTCAAGTACCAGAGTGTGCTGATAGTATGGCCAATCCTCCAATTGATTCACGTATCTCAATTCAACTTTTTTGCTCTATAAGACAAGGGAAAAGAAAAGGAGTAAGCTTTGAGCTTAGTAAGTTTACACATAAACAATTTAAGCATTCTAGTATAAGCTAAACAACAATTTGCATTATACTACCAAATAAATTGACTTCCATAACTATGCTTACTCTTTCTATTCCTTACCACATTTCCAACACATCATGAGTCACATACTCATAGTCATCGACATGCACCCCTGCACTCAATACCACATTTACTCAAAAGTACAACACATCATTTTATCACACTAATACATCCACACCTAAATTACTTGGTGGTTTCATACTCAACCCACCACAATCAGATAATAAGGTAGTATCGCACATAGCCTACCAAGAGGAAATCATAGTGGTTTCGCACATAGCCCACTAAATAATATACTTAACTATGGTATCGCACACAGCCCATCGTTGTTAAGTCTTAAGGTGGTATCGCACTTAGCCCACCATCAAATATTATCACTACACATCGACATATCTACTTACTCATTCATTTATTCATGATATCTACCACATTCATTCCACTTGAACCACATAGGTTCTTAATCATTCTCAATCATTCATTCATTCACTCATGATATCTACCACATTCATTCCACTTGAACCACATAGGTTCTTAATCATTCTCATTCATTCTCATTCATGCTACATACTAGTTAGCATTAAGAATGTATAAGTATAATCGCATTGATTACGCATAAACTTACCTCGGCACTCAAAAGTATAGAGACATGCAATTTAGTCCACCACCTTGCTCTTGCCTTGGTTTCAATCTAGGCTTCGTGTTTCTTGATCTATAATGATAAATAAACTCATTCAATACACATATTGAAAAAATTGACCATTATCATACTTTAGCAAAATTACCATTTTGCCCTTAAACTTTCTCATATTTACACTTTTGCCCCAAGGCTCGTAAAGTGATTTTCATTCAACTTTCTAGTCTTTTATGCTTAGCCGAACCATTTACTCAACTAAAGCAATCATCAATTCTCACTAAATCACATATGTATGATCGAACTCAAGACTTTCACAAACAAGTCCCTACATGCATTTTTCATGGAAATCACTTAGCAAAAAATGTTTCTTCTACATCAAGCTTTCATATTCTTCCATAAAATATCAAAATACATGCATGTCATACATGGGCACATTTTTGAACATCCATCTTAGCTCAACATATAGCTAAAAATAGCTTTCTCATGTTACTAAGACTTTAAAAATACGAAAAATATTAAAAATGGGGCTTGGATGCACTTACTAGCAAGCTTGAAAAGTTGAAAAGCCCTAACAATGGCTCCCTTCAAAGTTTGGCAGCTTGGAGAAAAAGATGAATGAATTTTGTCATCTTTTCTCCCTTTTTAATCATTTAATTGCCAAATGACCAAAATACGCTTTTTGACAAACTTTCTATTTTAACTCATTCATGCCCAATTTTGTCCAAAAATTAGAAATTGGGAAAATTGCTCTTTAAGGACCTCTAATTGATATTCTAAAGCTATTTCATACAAATAACTTCTAGAATCTCACATTTTGCAACTTTTGCAAATTAGTCTTTTTGGACAATTCAACCGCAATTTCACAAAATTACTTCATGAAACTTTCACACTAACATGTAAACATGGCATAAACCCTAAAAACTCATACATATACCTCAAATTTGTGGTCTCATACCACTATTCTGAATAGGCCCTAAATCGGAATGTTACATTTTAGCCATGCTTAGTTAAGTGGTGAGCATTCCCATATTCCATCTGCTATGATTATAAATCAATCCCAAGTGATGTCCTAGCGAGTAATCTTGCTTCTAGTGCCTTTTCTTCGAGTTTGAACCTAAGGTACTACTATATTCAGGTTTAAGGTTTAGTATTGGCATCCAATTTAATGCTTGTATTTAATTTCTAATCTAGTGTTCCTTATGCTGCCTTCATTTTTTCCTTATTTGTTTCTTTCTTAAAAATATGAAAGATGCTTCCTTTCTTTCTCCAATTTTATAAAGAGAGGCAATATGTTTGCAACATATAAAAGCAAGAGGGTGGACCATGGCTAGCATGCCAATTTTTAAGAAAACCACAGTTGTGTAACTGAGCATTTGGGGTTGTTGACTTATATTTGTAAAAGCCTATTAAGAAGAACCTTAGGCATCACATGCTCTTTCATCTATGTTATTTTTTCCTATTCCTAAAAATCAACTCACATACGATTTTGTTGACCTTTGTTACTTAGTTTTGATTAAGTGTGCTAGAATGTCTACGTTAATTTATTAGGGAGCTTACAACAATAGTTCTATTGTTATTGGTGCTTGTAACCTCATATCTTTTTTTTTTAAAGTTTTTTGTAGCTTGTCAAAATAGTATTTTCTTTTACAAGAATGAGCATATGGTGTCAGGAGAAAAAAAAAGGGTCGTTTAATACTCAATATATTTCTACAAAATGGTGACAAATTTATGACAACCAAGAAATATAATTCTTAGAGATACAACTAAGCTTTATTGTATTTGAGTTAGAATTGTCAATTTCTACAGAACTCTTGAAATTTTTTATAAGAAATTAAATCCAAAGTTAGTGTATGTTTGCTTAGATAAATAACATGTGGATGTTGAATGTATGCCTGTTTTCTTTTCTTTTTGTCTTATTAAACAATAATTATTTTTACGAATTATTTTTTACTAACTTCATTCTCATCTAAATATTGGATTTTTTTCTCCTTTTGTAGGTTGACCATTCTCCTAGAACATAACTTATTTTTAACTTTTAAGGGTCTTGGTTATGGGGCATAGACATGTATTTGACACCTCCCAAATGTTTGAAAGTGAAAATGAGCAGGGATGGAACCATATGCATTCAGACCAACTTTATGCAAATCTAGGTATTATTTTAATGCCTTCAAATTTGCATTTTTAAGGGGATAATTATTTACTATATGATGATACTTATTTGCAAAGTGGGTTGAATTGAACTTATCAAATTATACTACTTAGAAAGGTGGGCCTAGGTTTTGGCTTTTGTGCTATGCTGCCTTTTTCGTAATACAAGATCCTTTATTGTTCTAATAGCTATTACTACCTTTATGTTTTGTATGACAGTGAGCGCAAACACTATAGAACATGGTTCCTTCTTCTGTCTTGTAGAAAATATGTTTTTTAATGTAGTGTATATTTCTATTGATGCAATGCAAATTTCTTCTTATTGGAATCTTGCCCCTGGATCAATTGGTTATGCTACCTCAAGCCACAATGTTAAAGCTCTTTATTATCAACTCGATGCTTCAAGTCCATCTCATGATATTATTCTACATCCATCAACGTACGTCTAGAGCATTTGGTGCAACCCTTGAAAACTATATGCATTATGCTTTTTCTTCCAATTATGATACACAGAGTTTCCATCAAATTGGGGGTGGTTTTGTCGATCTCACAATGAGTGGTGGAAAAAGACCTCACAAGTGAAAAAGCCCTATATTCCCTTCTGTCTATGAAGGGGTGGTTCTAGCAGATATGTTGGAGCTGGGTGTTCATCTAATCTTCCTCTCTCTTCTAACTTATGCCAAGAGAAACCTAATATAGATCCTCAACACATGCACTAAGATCATGTTGTCATGCCCCCAAGTTATAGAGGTAATAGCATTTCAATTAGGGGTGAGGGTTCTACGAGGAATGTTAGAAGTCGTCCAACACTTGATCTTAAATCCAACCTAGCCAAAATGCATTTACCAAGTAATCCTTTACACACTTCCTATTCTACAAGCCACCCAATTGATTATTCTAGATCGGTAGACCTCTCAGGTCAAAGCTCTAATGCTTTTTCTAGTGAGTGGGAGTGGGGCCACTTGAGAATGTCCCCTATTCATGAAAGGATTCAAGCTTCAGGTAATTTAGTTAAACATATTTCTATATGTTTTAATTATCCTATTATTTTTTAGTCCATTACCTGTGAATTTCATATCCAGGTGTTCTTAATCATGAGACAAACCACTTTCTAAGAAGTAGCGGTGTTACAAATGCTTCTATAGAGTTTGAGGGACTTCAGCATGATTTAATTTCAAGTAGAAATACCATTCTTCCTTAGAGTTTCCATGGAAGCTTGGCATATTCTATGAAGGGTGTTTGCAAAAACTACTATTATAGATCTAGCCCGACTTTTAGGGCTTCGTCCAACAATGTGTGATCAGGATGTTACAGGACCCTCAGAAGAGGGGATGCAGATTGTTGCTGAGAATTATTCCTCTAGACATCCTGGCCATTATCAGTTATAACATGGTGTAATAATGGTCTTGTTTGGAGGTCAAGGACATTTAATGAAAGATATCGATCTCCAACTGATGAGGCAAAATTTTCCATGATCGATTTATATATGAGGTGTTTTCCTCTTATGTGGGACAAATGGTTTTGCTTAAGAAACTTGGGTAGACTTATTACATGTCCTCCAGTAAGAGTCTGAAATCCTATTTGATATAGTGTTCATCATGTTGGATCTCTTCTGAGAGTGTTGTACTGCTTCCTAGTAGTGCACTTTTTGACTTATTTGTCTAAAGTACCATTGTTTGTCAATTAATAGTGGCTTGTTCTGTTGACGACTAGACCATCAATAGTCATTACATTTTATGATTCTAATCTACTCAAATGTTTCAGATAAAGTGTTTGGCCATGAGATAAATTTTAGCTTGCCAACTAACTTCCTTGATTTTATGACTTACAACACATTAGTTGAATGTTACAATGTGTTCTCAATATGTCCTAATTGTGGACCGCTCATCCTTTTCTGAATCAAGATATATGTTCAATCAGCATGGGGAGATGAGGTTGGACATAGACAACATGAATTATGAGGTGTGTACATACATTTCCTTTCTCAATTAAAGTGTGATTTCATTGTTATTTGTGTTGTGTTATAAGTGAAGTTGGATTGTAACACTCCTCACCCGACCCGTTCGACGGGTCCAAGTTATGGGATGCTACAATCGTTGTCGAAGTAACTATAGACAAATTCATAGTAAAATCTTCATTTCACAGAATCATTCATGCAATCAACAAAAACATAACATTGTATATCATGAACATTTTTTCTTAGGTCTTATACGAGCATACAAATGCTTTAAAGTCAACTCGAGATCAAGTAGGGACCTTTTTGCAATATTTTTAAAATTTCAAATCAAGTAATTGTTGGGAAATGTGCCCATATTGTAGTAAACATGTAACTATTTTCTATATATTTGAACAATGAATAAATAAATAAAGTTAATTTCACATTTCACTATTATGTCTTTTGTATTTATGTCTTTTATATTTTGTATTCATAGTGAATCTATGATAAGCAAATATTAGCTCATTTATTGTCTAGAGTTCAAACTGAAGATAAGTGACATTGTAAAAAACGTTTACATTGTGAGAAAAATAACTTACTTCAGTAGATAATCTAAATGAGTTCTTAATCCCGTAAAAGAATCAAAGTGAGCATTTGATTCAAATATTGAGAAGGATTACTATGTCGTCTATAGTTCCAATTAGGGAGATAGCTAGTTTTGGCTATCGGAGTAGTTGACTCCACGAGTAGAGACATATATGTATTCATTGGTAGAATGATACATTGGATTGGACCCAAGATGAATTAATTCTGAATCCGTTTGTGAATTAATTCACTTGTGACGTTCATTTTGTGATTTACCTAAATCCTGAGTTAGTCATTAACCATGCGTATGCAACTCATGTCCTTTGATATAAGTTGAGGCTTATGCTCTAAAGATGACCGAACCCATACCCGATATGTTGGGTACATAACTTGTGTAAGACATGGCTTTACTAGCAATAGTGGAATTCATAGCTCAATTAAAGAGTTAATGATATCTTCTTATTGGCATTGTGCAGATTGATAAATATGGAACGTGGCCACGGGTTGCTTGTTCTCGAACGAGCAATTTATCACAGTCATTTGTTGGCAGTGATCATATCAATCATTAAGAAGACACAACGGTGACAATGAGATAAAATAGGATTGTATTGAGTGAACGAATTTAACTCAAAGGAATTGTAACACCCCTAACCCGTGTCCGTCACTGGAACAGGATTACGGAGTATTACCAGAACATTAAAAACATTTTCAGATAAATCATGTCAATCACTATTCATTAACTAAGATCATTTGTAAAGTCCCCTAGATAGACCCTCAAGGTCTAATACGAGCATTAGGATCGATTCGGGACTTAATCGGAAACTCTAAGAATTTTTTGTGACATTTCAAAAATTTTCCAAGGTTTAGGGCTCACACGCCCGTGTGGTCCAAGTGACATGCCTGTGTGACCCTTAGACACGCCCGTGCCTCAGGCTGTGTTCAATTTAGGTTGCTCTCTAACTTATGCCTCAATGCCATACCACACGCCCGTGTGCTAGGCCGTGTGGTTCATTAATTCAAATCGAATTAAGTGCAGGTTTCACACGGCCAACACACACGCCCGTGTTCAAGGCCGTGTCACCCACACGGCTGAGACACATGCCCGTGTCTCTGCCCGTGTGCCCAATTATAAGCTTCTATTTTCTCAAATTTAAGGTGCAGGGGACACACTGCCTGGTTACACACCCATGGGGTAGGCCATGTGTAAGACACGGTCTAGACACACGCCCGTGTGTCTTCCCATGTGGACAAGATAAAGCCATTTCCTAGCCCCATTTGTCACCTAAATTTACCATTTTCCTGCACCAAAACTGACCAAGTACAATCCAAGCATTCAAATAGCAAATTTCATCATACAACATGGCCTATCGTTGCATGCATACATGTTTACTATCTTACCTTGGTTCAATTCATGTGTTAAACATGATTTGATCAACTACTTAACATATACATATGGTTACCATAGCATAGCCAATATGGCCAACATATCCTATACATGCCATTACAACCGTAACTAATTTACCATATTGTACCGACATTGGCTGATGGATAGTGTGAGTGATCTCCGCCGAGCTTCCGATTTACTCTAACATAGGGGAAAATAAAATGGGGTAAGCATTGTATGTTTAATAAGTTCGTATAGCATGGTACTTAACTTACCATTCATTCTATTTTGAGGTAACTATGTAAGGCACATTCATTCAATTTGACTTCAACCCCTACAAATATCCTCATTGCCCTTGTTAGTCATATATTCCATAATAACCTCAAAACATGTTTGGGCTTAACAACAATCAAGTTTCCATGCACATTTGCATTCCATAACATTTGTTCATTTAACATGCATAAATCATCTCTTTATATTACAAGTATAATTTCATAATAGTTCATCTCAAGTTCAGATTATTTCATATTAGAACTTTATTCATATTTCTCGACATATCAATGTCACACAGTCGTAGTACATTCAAAGTATACAAGTCTATAATCAAGGATGACATATTCATCAAATGAATTTCATGTACAAGTATCATCATCTCATGTTTTCTTATATCAATCGTCATGTATCATCATTTTCATGTATTTCAGGCATATACGTGTAATAATTCATTTCTTATTCATATTCATCTCATGCCAAGAGTTTTACCCGTTGAATTTATTTGGAATATCGATGGATACACCGTTGTACACTCGAGGTGTACAAATCAGAATCCGTCAAGTCATACTCAATAGTACCTTGTAGGTACACTCTCGAGCCACATATCATACATCAGAATTACCAATTCAGGCTAAATTCTAGTTGTAACATATACTCTAAAGGCTTTGTCGGATTACAAGTCCAGGCTAAATCCTTTATATGACAAAGAATTCCCTATAGAGTCCGATCTAGATTACCAGTCCAAGCTAAATCCAGTTAATTAGGATTACCAGTCCAGGCTAGATCCTAATTGAAACATATACTCGAGAGACTCATTTCGAATTACCCGTCCGGGCTAAATCCAGTCTGCAACATATGTAGTTTTATCAAGGAAATCACCCTTATCCATCGACTTCCATTTATTCAAATGGAATTTAACATTTATCAGGAAATTGTCAGGTATGTTATCATTTCATACATCTTTAACACCACATAATTCATATGATAATATTCCGCATCCATTTCGGGCATGAAAGCAACATTTCCATCATTTACCCTTTTAACATCTATCGGGCAATATCAATTAATTAGAACATTTTTATTTATCAGGCTTGATCGGATACGTGATCCTTTCATATATATATGACATTTATACAATTTACATAATCATAATCAAAATAAACATATAAATAAACATAATTTAGTTACACGAACTTACCTCGACAAAGGTTTGTGTACAAACATCTACTAATCCGATATTTTCCTCTTTTTCCTCGTTCTAACTCCGAATTTGGTCTATCCTGATCTATACGAGTAAATTTTACATCAATTTCACATATCTCATATTTATTTGGACTCAATTTACATTCTAGGCAAAATTACCATTTTGCCCCTAACTTTTCCATTAATTCCATTTTCATCCCTAGGCTCAGAAAATGAAACTTGTGCAAATTACTCCCTATTCCAAGCCTAAAAAAAGCCCCATTACAAATTTTACAGCACATGTATTCCTAAAATTTTAGAATTTTTCTTCAAAATTTACAACTTTTCATTTTAGTCCCTAAATCATGTATTCATCAAAAATCATTTTGTAAAAGTTGTTTATCTATCAATAATCTTTCATTTTCTACCATAAATTTCTAATTTTCAGCATATACATCCATGACTCATTTTCATACTTTGATAACTTTTCAAATTAATCCCCCAAATAGAGAGATTAAGTTATCCTAATTCTAAAAATATCAAAATTACTAAAACAGGATAAGGAAACTTACCCAATTTGGCCATGAAAGTATATTCTCTCTCTCCTAGGGTTTCCATGTTTATTTTGGGGAAGAAGATGACATAAAATAAGATGATATCTATTTTACCATCTTTTAATTAATTAAAATTTTCACTTTCCAATTTAGTCCCTAGCCTTTTTCTCATTTTCTGTAACACCCTAAAAATCTGAGTATTTAAATTGCATAAATTGGTGTTTAGATTTTTTTTTTTAGGAAAAATCTCTTATTTTTATTTTAGTGCTTATTGAAGTCCTAGAGAGGGTAAAGCATAATTTGAAGAAGGAATAAAATTTATTAATTGAGAATTTATGGAAGTGAAACAAAGGTGATTAAGACTTAAGTTAAATTATGTGCTAAAGAGTGTCATAAAATGAGCATATGGCATGGTGGAGTTGGCGCATGGGTTCTAGTAAGAGGAAGAGGTTGAATCCCTTGTATAGCACCTAAATGAATTTTTGTTTTAATTTTCTGCTCATGACTAAGAAGTGTCGGCAAGGAACATATAAGGAAGGTGTTGACCATGTTATTTTTGGTTAGTGTATCAATGGATTAAGGAAACAACTAACTTATGGCATGGAATCAAAGATTTAAGGAAAGATAGGGGGACATAAGGCACTTATCAAGGGAAATTTTGGAAAGAAATCATGGCCAATTGACCATGTCTTTGGACAGCATCTTGGTTTAGGGAAGGAGCCAAATTTTTGTTAGTTTGGCTAAAATCTCATTCTTTTCTCTTTGGTCATTCTTTGCACTTGTGCAGATTTTTCTTTGTTTTCTCCTCTCAAACTTTCATCTTGGCGAATAGGGCATTAGTAAAGCTCAAATTTTGTCACCATTTGGTTATTCCTTTTGCTTATCTCGTTAGCCAATTCTTTGTGCCTTTTCTTCTTGTCTTGAAATCATCCATACCAAAAGAATCATCTTTTCTCTTTTCTTTTGCCATGGCCGAATATACTAGCTCCTAAAGTTCATTTTTCTTTTCTTCTCTTCTCTTTGAAATCAAGCAACAACATCACCATCATCCTTTCATTCTTATATTATTTCTTTTCAATCGAAATTCTCTCCATCTTCACTCTCTTGGCCGAATGCTATTGTGCCTATAAACCAAATATTTTTCTTTCTTTTCCTTGATCATACATAGCCGAATCCTTCATCAATTAGACACCATTCTCAATCCTTTCCTTTCGACCGTGGAAAATAGGTAAGGGTTCTTTTCCATTTTCGATTTATTAAGGTACTATGGCGAATAGTAAGGGTGAATTGAAGGACTTTTGGATTGATATAACGTTCATTCTAATAACGTCTCTTTGTTATTATTTAGTGCAATAACGAGATCGGAACTCAAGTGATCGGAGAATTGTAGAAACGTTGGAAACGTTTTATTTTGGTAAGGAAATCAAATCTCTTTAAAACCTTTAGCATTATTTGATATTATTTTAGATCTAACTAAATTCCTTTGGATCTTGAAGACTTTCAAAATAGGGAAGAAAAGGGCGGTGGTTAGTCACGTTAAGAGGGGCGGATCCGTAAATCCCCATTCAAACGAAGAGCGATTTGGCGATCAGGATTTTCCACCGGGTTGCGGGCCATCTTCGAAGGAAGTCCATTATTCAAGTAGTACGAACTTCCGAGCCGTTATCGTTGGTGGATTCTCGTGCTAGTGAATCAATAAACGAGGAAAAGTCGAAAATCAAGTGATTCAAAATCAAGAGGGTAAGATTTTGGATCTATTATCGATTAAGATTTATTTTACTGAATTAGTTGTCTAACGGATCAAAATATGTTTTAGGTCTTGAGAGCGAGAAGGATTAGTACTTTCGGATCGAGGTGTGTAACTTCACACTCATTATTTTCTCGGTTGGATGTCAATTTTGGTGTGAAGTAAATCGTAAAAACGATTAGATCGGTAAAAACGTAAATATTGATATTTTGACGAAAATACGTAAAAATGACTAAATCGTAAAAATTACGAAAATGCCCTCGAGAAAATTTTCGTTAATATGTAAATTGGATGTTTCGTTAAATTGGGCCAAAATACTCTAGTTCGTTAAATTGGGCCAAAATACTCTAGTTCGTTAAATTGGGCCAAAATACTCTAGTTCGTTAAATTGGGCCAAAATACTCTAGTTCGTTAAATTGGGCCAAAATACTCCAGTTCGATAAATTGGGCCAAAATACTCTAGTTCGATAAATTGGGCCAAAATACTCTAGTTCGTTAAAATTTAGCCAAAACACTCTAGTTCGGTAAATGGGCCAAAGCCCACTAAACTGCTAAATAGACAAATTGCTATATTATAATTATGGGCCAAATGAAATGTTATTGATAAACCCACCATGTTATGTATTGTTAATAAATTTTATAGTACATGTATAATTGCATGGGTGGGATATATGAAGAGAAGAATGGCCGTTGCCAAATATCTAGTTCGGTGGTTTCGCCACAATATCGGCTTATTGCCTCTAGTTCGGTGGTCTCGCCACAATATCGACTTATTGCCTCTAGTTCGGTGGCTCGCCACAATAATGGCTTATTGCCTCTAGTTCGTGGCTTTGCCACAATTATAAAAAGGCTTGATGCCTACGATTGGTGTGATGGCGGGGTGGGTTGACTAGATCCCCAGGTGTGATGGTTGGTGCGGGGTGTTAGCGGATGGATATTAGGTTTGGGTTGGGAATTACATTTTACATGCATTTTAATTGTTTTAAATTCTTGATATATTGTTGAATTCGAATTGGGCTCAAGCCCAAAGATAATATCTTGATGATCGGCCCAATAATGGTGGTAAGTGAGTTACACACTTGAGTTCTAAGTAACTCACCCCCTTTAAATTCTTTCCATCTCAGGTAATGGAAATTGATGTGGACTTGGGCCGAGGATGACTTCGTGGAGGCCATACTGCGTTAAGAGGGTTATTTAAACTCTGAACTTTTAATAAGTATATTTTTACTATTATGGATTATTGTAATAAGGGCCTCTATAAATAACTTATGGGTTTTATGTGTGTTTGGGATTTAAACTAAACTTTGGACTTTTTAAATTATGGGTTGTGATTTTATGATGTTTTACTAAAATAAATTTGGGTTTTCAAGTATATGGAATTCTTTTATAAATATTTTATTAAAGTTAACTCTTTAACAAACTATTCAAAGGGTTTTGATAATACAATGATTTTCAACTAATGTTTTCAAATATTTATCAAATTCAAATACTCTTCTATTTATTTTAAAATCTGAAATTTATATTGAAATTTTCAACTTATTGCAAATTTAAAGATAACTCGATTCATGTAACAAACCAAATCTAGTCTCAACGCATAGACCGGGTTTGGGGTGTTTGATTAGTGGTATCGAGCCAGCTTCAAAAACTCTACTGTGGTTTGGGTTCAAAAATAATTTACGTATGAAAACGCTCAATGATATTTTTAAAGATCAAGATGGCACCACAAGCATCCAAGCAACAAGTCAAGTAAGTATTATTGCTTAATGATTACTATGATATGATCATAGAATACTCTAGAACTTCTAGTTTTAGATGTGAAAAGCGTAGAGATTGAGACTATAGGACACGTTACGAAAAACAACTTTATATCTCAAATCTCATAAAATATCGTTAATAAATACCAAACAAATTTCGATTCATAAAACTTGTAATCGATAAACGAACAAGCTATCATGAGCACTAGAGGACGTGGTCGTGGACGCGTAGACGTGGCCGTGGTAGAGGCCGAGGTGCTACTACCAAGCACCAAATCATATGCCGAAGTAGATGCACTGCGTCAATTGAAAGTGAGACCGGATCACGCGATCACATGGAAGAAGATCATGCATTGACTCAAGCAATGCTACGAGTCTTGGAAAGGGTCATTGAACTAGAATTGGGCCAATAACTCGTGGGTCAATTTCAGAGCGACTTAAGGCAAATAATGCGAAGTTTTCGAGGAGTCTCGGTGTAGCTCGAATGTGGCGAATCATCGCTCAAGTCGTGGAACGGATTATGGATGATATGGAATGTCTTGTTAAGCAAAAACCGAGAGGAGCTGTATCCTTATTGAGAGATGAGGCATATCGGTGGTGGCTCACCGCTCGAGAAGGCATCAAGCCGCATCGATTAATCGGGAATTCTTTAAAGGCGCCTTCCAAGGAAAATCGTCGGAACGAGCTATGTAGACGTCAAGGAAGGAATTTGAATCTTGTCCAAGGAAGTAAGACCAGTGGCAAGATATGAAGCCGAGTTTGTACGTCCGAGCCGCTATGCCGGACAATTGTAGCAACAGATCATGAACGTTAGTACGTTTCGAGGATGGACTTAATGATGAGTGAGGGTTACGATTGCTCATGACAAGTTAGAAATTTTTCCACTCGTGGAGAAGGCCAAAATAGCCAAGAGGCTAAGAACTCGAGCTACGTAACCAGAAAGATCTCAAACAAGAGAGAGACACACAGATGGTTCTTCCAAGAGATTTGAAGAAACCGGAATGATGAATCGTTCAAGGCGTAACCCGTAGTAGCAAATAATCAAGTCGAGATTGCATTGAGTGTGGGAAGAGACATTTTGGGGAATGTTGGAGGAAAAGCGGCGCATGCTACAAATGCGGTTCAATGGAACATCAAGACAAAAGTTGTCCTCGACGAATGGATACGACTCAAGAAGTCCGTAATAATGATGCTGTAGGCCAGAGGTAATCGGTGACCACCGAGAGGACGTGGACCGGTCGTGGTGGTAACGGGCTGGTCGTGGTCAAGGTGCACCGGTCGAGGCAATGGTAATAGAGAAATGTAGATGCAAGACACTGGATGGTCTATGCGGTTAGACGCCACGAGGACGGCAATGCACGGATGTGATAACCTGACGTTCTTCATTTTGATGTACTGTTATTGCCTTAATAGATATTGGCTCTACTCATTCATATGTATCTAGTGCCATATCCGAAACCCAATTTAGAATCTAAAATTACCGATAGTGAGATGCGAATCATCCTTTAGGACGATCGGTAATGGTTAATAAAATATTTAAAGACGTGCCCTTAAAAATCCAAGAGGAAGTATTCTTAGCAAATTTGATGGAACTACCTTTGGTGAGTTCGATCTCATTCGGCATGGATGGTTGGTTAACCATCGAGCGCAATTGGATTGTCTTTGAAAACGAATGTCGATAAGGACCTCGGATGATAAGGAAGTCATAATGATTGGTGAACGAAAGAACTATCTAGCAAATGTGGTATCGCATTAAAAGTCGAGAAGTTGGTGCGGAAAGGATATGGAGCATTCCTAGCCTTTATCGTGCTTTGGATGCCAAGGAATTATCCGTGAATGATGTGAGGACGGTGAAGGAATTTCCGATGTATTTCGAAAAACTTCCGCATACCTCCGGATCGGAAGTAGAATTTGGCATTGAGCTTTTGCAGGGACGGCTCCGGTGTCCATTGCTCCCTATAGAATGGCAATCAAGGAGTTGGTGAGCTCAAAGCTCAAATTCAAGAATTGTTGGATCGGGATTCATTCGACCAAGTGTGTCTCCGTGGGAGCACCGGTCTTGTTCGTCAAGAAGAAGGATGGATCGATGCGTATGTGCATTGACTACTGAGCGATTGAATAAATTGACGATCAAGAATCGATATCCTCTGCCGAGAATTGACGACTGCTTGATCAATTAAAAGGAGCTTCAGGTTTTCTCCAAAATTGATTTAAGGTCGGGTTATCACCAGCTTAAGGTGAAAGAAGCGGACATTTATAAGACGGCATTTCGGACACGTTACGGACACTATGAGTTTGTAGTGATGCCATTTGGATTAACCAATGCACCATTGCATTTATGGACATGATGAACCGAGTCTTTCAACCATATTTAGACCGGTTTGTGGTAGTGTTCATAGATGACATATTGGTTTATTCGAGAAATGAGGAGGAACATGACCAGCATTTGCGGATAGTATTACTGACTACTTGTGATAAGCAATTGTATGCCAAATTTGGTAAATGTGAATTTTGGCTAAAGGAGGTGACTTTCCTTGGTCATGTAGTATCACCAAGGAATAAGGGTGGATCTCGGAAAATTGAGGCTATTCGGATTGGAAACCACCAACATCGATGGTGAAATTTGAGTTTCTTGGTCAATTTGGATACTATAGACGTTTTGTAGAGGGTTTTCGTTGATTGTCGCACCCTAACTAAAGCTATGCGAAAGGGAGCTCCGTATATCCGGACCGAAAAAGAAGAGAGTTTTGAGAAATTGAAGAAGATCCCGATGAAGCTCCAGCTTTAATTCAACCCGAGGTCGGAAAAGAATTCACATTTATTGTGATGCGTCTCACACGGGTCTGGGTTGTGTGTTGATGCAAAATGGAAAGGTGGTGGCCTATACTTCTCGTCAATTGAGACCACACGAAGTAAACTACCCTACTCATGATTTGGAGTTAGCTGCCGTTGTCTTTGCTCTAAAGATTTGGAGGCACTATCTCTATGGTGAGAAGTCCATAATCTACACGGATCACAAGAGTCTTAAATACCTCCTTACCCAAAAGGAGTTGAATTTAAGACAAAGAAGATGGGTAGAATTACTAAAGGATTACGATTTCTCCATCGAATACCATCCTGGAAAGGCTAACGTGGTAGCTGACACGTTAAGTCGTAAGCGATATCTGAATTAAGAGCTTTGTTTGCCCATTTGAGTCTCAGATGAGGATGGCGGTTTGTTAGCGAACTTGGTGAAACCTCGTGGTGGAACAAATCAAGGAAAAGCAGACATCGATGAGAAGTTGGGACCTTTACTTGACAAGTTGAAAATGGTGAAATTGAGGATTTTGGAATAAACACGGAGGGTGTGTTGTGCTTCGAGGAGAGTATGCATGCCTAAGGATCTAGATTTGAGGCAACCGATTCTACGGAGGTGCATAGTAGCCCTTATGCTATGCATCCGGAGGAAATAAGATGTCTCGAGATCTCCGTGAACGATATTGGTGGCGTGGTTGAAGCGTGAGATTACAGAGTTTGTGGGAAAATGTTTGACTTGTCGCAAGTGAAGGCGTAACATCAATTACCATCCGGATTGTTACAACCGATAAAGATTCCTCTTTGGAAATGGGAGAGGATAACTATGGATTTTGTTAGTGGGTTACCGTTAACACCTACTAAGAAAAATTCCGTTTGGGTAATTGTTGATCGGTTGTGAAGATCGCACATTTCTTGCCGATGCATTTAATTATTCATTGCAGAAATTGGCGAAACTGTACGTATCCGAAATTGTGAGGTTGCATGGGGTACCTGTATCTATTATATCGGATAGGGACCCTAGGTTTACATCGCGATTCGAAAGCTCGCATGAAGCCTTGGGGACAAAGTTGAATTTCAAGACGGCTTTTCATCCTCATCGATGGTCATCGGAAAGAGTAATTCAGATATTGGAAGATATGTTAAGAGGATGTGTAATCGACTTGTGGGTAGTTGGGAGGATTATCTACCACCTGGCGTAATTCGCGATATAACAACATTTATCGTCTAGCATTGGATGGCACCTTACAAGGCATTGTATGGTCGTAAGTGTCGCTCTCCTATTTGTTGGACCGAGTTGGGCGAAAAAGATGATGTTAGGTCCGAGATGATAAGCGAGACCGAGGATAAGGTAAAAGTTATTCGAGCACGGTTGAAAGAAGCCTCGAGATGAGACGTAAGTCGACGCAAATCTGAAGCGAAGGGACATCGAGTATAGTGTGGGAGATTGGGTTTTCTTGAAGGTATCTCCTTGGAAAAAGATCTTCAGATTCGGAAGGAAGGGCAAGCTAAGTCCTAAATATATTGGACCTTATCGTGTCTTTGAAGCGTGTTGGTCCAAATGGCATATCGATTGAGTTACCTCGGAGTTAGATCAAATTCATAATGTCTTTCATGTTTCCATGTTGAGGCGTTATAGATCGGATCCTTTGCACATTATACTGGGTAGAAGAATTGGAGTTGAATTCAGATCTGTCCTTTGAAGAAGAACCGGTGGAAATCCTAGAACGAGATGTCAAGGTATTAAGGAAGAAAACCGTGCCGTTGGTTAAAGTTCTATGGCGTAACCACGAGTGGAAGAAGCTACGTGGGAGCCAGAGGATGCAATTCGCAACAATACCTCACCTTTTTCAACTGTAAATTTCGAGGACTAAATTTTCTTTAAGGAGGTAGAGTTGTAACACCCTAAAATCCGAGTATTTAAATTGCATAAATTGGTGTTTAGATTTTTTTTAGGAAAAATCTCTTATTTTTATTTTAGTGCTTATTGAAGTCCTAGAGAGGGTAAAGCATAATTTGAAGAAGGAATAAAATTTATTAATTGGGAATTTATGGAAGTGAAACAAAGGTGATTAAGACTTAAGTTAAATTATGTGCTAAAGAGTGTCATAAAATGAGCATATGGCATGGTGGAGTTGGCGCATGGGTTCTAGTAAGAGGGAAGAGGTTGAATCCCTTGTATAGCACCTAAATGAATTTTTGTTTTAATTTTACGCTCATGACTAAGAAGTGTCGGCAAGGAACATATAAGGAAGGTGTTGACCATGTTATTTTTGGTTAGTGTATCAATGGATTAAGGAAACAACTAACTTATGGCATGGAATCAAAGATTTAAGGAAAGATAGGGGGGACATAAGGCACTTATCAAGGGGAATTTTGGAAAGAAATCATGGCCAATTGACCATGTGCTGGACGGCATCTTGGTTTAGGGAAGGAGCCAAATTTTTGTTAGTTTGGCTAAAAATCTCATTCTTTTCTCTTTGGTCATTCTTTGCACTTGTGCAGATTTTTCTTTGTTTTCTCCTCTCAAACTTTCATCTTGGCGAATAGGGCATTAGTAAAGCTCAAATTTTGTGACCATTTGGTTATTCCTTTTGCTTATCTCGTTAGCCAATTCTTTGTGCCTTTTCTTCTTGTCCGAAATCATCCATACTAAAAGAATCATCTTTTCTCTTTTCTTTTGCCATGGCCGAATATACTAGCTCCTAAAGTTCATTTTTCTTTTCTTCTCTTCTCTTTGAAATCAAGCAACAACATCACCATCATCCTTTCGTTCTTATATTATTTCTTTTCAATCGAAATTCTCTCCATCTTCACTCTCTTGGCCGAATGCTATTGTGCCTATAAACCAAATATTTTTTCTTTCTTTTCCTTGATCATACATAGCCGAATCCTTCATCAATTAGACACCATTCTCAATCCTTTCCTTTCGACCGTGGAAAATAGGTAAGGGTTCTTTTCCATTTTCGATTTATTAAGGTACTATGGCCGAATAGTAAGGGTGAATTGAAGGACTTTTTGGATTGATATAACGTTCATTCTAATAACGTCTCTTTCGTTATTATTTAGTGCAATAACGGAGATCGGAACTCAAGTGATCGGGAGAATTGTAGAAACATTGGAAACGTTTTATTTTGGTAAGGAAATCAAATCTCTTTAAAACCTTTAGCATTATTTGATATTATTTTAGATCTAACTAAATTCCTTTGGATCTTGAAGACTTTCAAAATAGGGAAGAAAAGGGCGGTGGTTAGTCACGTTAAGAGGGGCGGATCCGTAAATCCCCCATTCAAACGAAGAGCGGTTTTGGCAGTCCGGGATTTTCCACCGGGTTGCGGGCCATCTTCCGAAGGAAGTCCATTATTCGAAGTAGTACGAACTTCCGAGCCGTTATACGTTGGTGGATTCTCGGCGGCTAGTGAATCAATAAACGAGGAAAAGCCGAAAATCGAAGTGATTCAAAATCAAGAGGGTAAGATTTTGGATCTATTATCGATTAAGATTTATTTTTACGAATTAGTTGTCTAACGGATCAAAATATGTTTTAGGTGCCGAGGAGCGAGAAGGATTAGTACTTTCGGTATCGAGGTGTGTAACTTCACACTCATTATTTTCTCGGTTGGATGTCAATTTTGGTGTGAAGTAAATCGTAAAAACGATTAGATCGGTAAAAACGTAAATATTGATATTTTGACGAAAATACGTAAAAATGACTAAATCGTAAAAATTACTTAAACGCCTCGAGAAAATTTTCGTTAATATGTAAATTGGATGTTTAGTTAAATTGGGCCAAAATACTCTAGTTCGTTAAATTGGGCCAAAATACTAGTTCGTTAAATTGGGCCAAAATACTCTAGTTCGTTAAATTGGGCCAAAATACTCTAGTTCGTTAAATTGGGCCAAAATACTCCAGTTCGATAAATTGGGCCAAAATACTCTAGTTCGATAAATTGGGCCAAAATACTCTAGTTCGTTAAAATTTAGCCAAAACACTCTAGTTCGGTAAATGGGCCAAAGCCCACTAAACTGCTAAATAGACAAATTGCTATATTATAATTATGGGCCAAATGAAATGTTATTGATAAACCCACCATGTTATGTATTGTTAATAAATTTTATAGTACATGTATAATTGCATGGGTGGGATATATGAAGAGAAGAATGGCCAGTTGCCAAATATCTAGTTCGGTGGCTCTGCCACAATATCGGCTTATTGCCTCTAGTTCGGTGGCTCTGCCACAATATCGGCTTATTGCCTCTAGTTCGGTGGCTCTGCCACAATAATGGCTTATTGCCTCTAGTTCGGTGGCTTTGCCACAATTATAAAAAGGCTTGATGCCTACGATTGGTGTGATGGCGGGGTGGGTTGACTAGATCCCCACAGGTGTGATGGTTGGTACGGGGGTGTTAGCGGATGGATATTAGGTTTGGGTTGGGAATTACATTTTACATGCATTTTTAATTGTTTTAAATTCTTGATATATTGTTGAATTTCGAATTGGGCTCAAGCCCAAAGATAATATCTTGATGATCGGCCCAATAATGGTGGTAAGTGAGTTACACATCGAGTTCTAAGTAACTCACCCCTTTAAATTCTTTCCATCTCGTAATGGAAATTGATGTGGACTTGGGCGAGGATGACTTCGTGGAGGCCATCTTTGCGTTAAGAGGGTTATTTAAACTCGAACTTTTAATAAGTATATTTTACTATTATGGATTATTGTAATAAGGGCCTCTATAAATAACTTATGGGTTTTATGTATGTTTGGGATTTAAACTAAACTTTGGACTTTTTAAATTATGGGTTGTGATTTTATGATGTTTTACTAAAATAAATTTGGGTTTTCAAGTATATGGAATTCTTTTATAAATATTTTATTAAAGTTAACTCTTTAACAAACTATTCAAAGGGTTTTGATAATACAATGATTTTCAACTAATGTTTTCAAATATTTATCAAATTCAAATACTCTTCTATTTATTTAAAATCTGAAATTTATTTTGAAATTTTCAACTTATTGCAAATTTAAAGATAACTCGATTCATGTAACAAACCAAATCTAGTCTCAACGCATAGACCGGGTTTGGGGTGTTTCATTTTCCAAGGATGAGTCACCAAGAAAAATCTACATACTTTTCTTAATGGTTTAATTACCATATAAGGACCTTTATTTTTGAATTCCATTGCTATTTAATCCTTATAGCTACTAGAATTCTACTTTCACATTTTATGCGATTTAATCCTTCTTGTAATTAGGCACCAAATCGATAAAATTTTCAAGTCAAAATTTTCACATGTCACGTCTATTATATTACGGACCATATAATAAAATAAAATTAAATTTTATTTTCGACTTAAATTTGTGGTCCCGAAACCACTGTTCTGATTTCATCGAAATTAGGCTGTTACAAGAATCAAGAATATCATATGAGGGTAACACACACATGACGAGGTCATTGGACAAAGTTGTTAGATGAATTGCTTTCTTAAATAGTATACAATAAGGATTTTTCAATCATCGTACTTCTTCTGGACCGACGCCATGATTAAGTAATTGCGAATTATTGGAATGATGCTTCTGGAAATAATTGCAATCACTAGAGCCTAATTGTATATGTCCGGTTGGTCCCTCCGCTAGCTAAAAAAAAGCTTGACTGGACTGCATTTGAATCAAAAGAAAACTCTATGACTTTGGGAATAATTTAATTGAGCTGATTTATTCGATGTGGAATTAAATGAGGTGGTCGTAAGAATTGTTCAATTAGAGAATTTGATTAAATAATTTTCCTGAAAAATTAATTCGAAAAAGCTAAGTGATTTTTAGAAAAATTAATTTTGATCAAGTAAAATTAAATTAATCAAATCAATTAAAATTAATATGATATTTTTGGAAGTTAATTTTCAAGTCAGACAATTCGCCCAAATGGGTAATTAAAGTTGAAAATTGGACCCGAGATAGTAAATTGGGCCCGAGAGCCCAAAATCGAGACCAAGACCCAAAAACTAGTTGAATCGGGCTCGATATGTGAAACCAGACTGATGGTCCAACTGATAGCTAGACCGGACTGGTCAGGTTGTTATTTACCTGACCGAATCGGCTCGGAGTGCAGTAAGGGTGTCACACTTACATCATCGAACATGGCGGTGCCAGTGGCTATGACGGCGGCGTCTCGATGGCCGGCGACGATTAGTCGTCAATGGTTGAGCAGTGGAAGAGTTACACTTCTACTGGGACTCTACCAGAGAATTTGGTTTCAAATTAATTATTCCAAAAATAATATTATTTTAATAGTTTAATATTAAATTAAATTTAATACTTATATTAATAGTATTTTATTAATTTAATATTAAATTAATTATCTTAATATTAAGTTTAATTTAATGCTTATCTTGTAGATAAAATTTGTTATTTTAATATTAATTTAATATTAAAGTGATTAAGTTTAATTATAATTGAACTCTCTAAACTCTCCCTATATAAAGAGAGGATTGGGTCATTATTTATACACATTTGAATTCAAGAGAAAGTTGTAGAGAGAAAATTCTCTGAAGAGATTATTCTAGAAAATTTCTAAAGATATTTTTTATTTACAACTTGACCCAAAAGTTTAGAGAAATTGTGAAATTACCCCACTAGTAATTTTTGTGAAAAGTTTTTCTAATTCAAAGCAAGCCCACACTCGGTAGATGTGAGCTTGAGGATAACAGAGAAGACTACTTGGTCGAAGCGCTCATCCTAGATGAATAAAGAAGGTATAATTTTGTTTAAGTGTTTATTACTTTAGATATCACAACCAAGATATTGTTTTGGAAAATTTTTAAAACTCTGGTTTTCTCCCTAAATTTATTTTCCGTTGCAATTTTCCAACCCGTTTTTTTCCAAATGTAATCTATGAATGAATCATTCAAATGCTCCATTATATCATAAACACCTTTACTTGGTGACATCTAATTAAATCTAAGCCTTAATCGAGCTTACAAAAGCTTAATTGCTATTTCAGACATGAAACATGACAAAATTGTAAATATTTTCAAAAAAAAATTTAAACATAGGTTTTGATACCCTTTGTAACACCTTAAACACAGCCTAGACGAATCCAGAGATGTCACAAAAAATGGGTTTTGAAAACGAAGTCATCTCGTTGAATCATTTCAGTTAATTAACTCATATTCCTTTATAGCCATTGTCAAAAACGTTAATTAATTAGTTTATTAGCCAAAACAAATTTTACAGTGAAAGTCTAATAAAAACCATTATATTTTGGAAATCTGAATTGTATTTTTAGAAAAACCTTTGTTTGCGTAAAACTGTCATTTTCATAAAACATTTTGTTAAAGCATGCAAAAATTATCGAACATTCAAAACCAAAATCAACAGTTCAAAAGCCATACAGTCCAGAGAGTTCCATAAATCACAAACTCTTAAATGAATCCCGAATGTTAAATAAACCATAATTAATAAGTTTAAACCGTTTACAATTGAGTGGTCACTACTGAGTCTCCGCCGCACCGATCCGCCTAAGTTTGTGGATTACCTAAACAGAACAGACAAACAGAAGTGAATTTACGTAAACTCAGTGTGTAACCCAACAGAAATAGACATGCAATACACACAATATTCTCATATACAGTCAGATACAGATTTGGACTTAAGTCCTTTTCCAGATACAGATATCAAAAATAGATATGCATAACGGACATACAGTATCTAACCCCCATCCTCTACACACCAACTCCGACCATCCCGTCACACTATGTGGGGTTAAAAACACCTACCCATCCCTACACACCATATCATGCCATTACGACACATGTCAGATAATGTGCAGCCAAGCTACCAGAATAGAGGCGAAGGTCGCCTTTCAGAACACTTCTTCCGTATATAAAAATCCCACCCTAAAAATAGATGTAGAAATTAGATACAGAAATAACAGATTAAACATGCTCAACATGCTTATATACAGATAATTGACTTACTTAAACAGTACGACCAGACATGCATTTTGTATCCTACTCAGATTAGTCTATCAAAATATCATAGCATACAATATAGGGTTTGGTTAGCCCTTACCAACCCTCAAGTAGGCCCACAGTCGATCGGAATGACCCGTGCAGCTCTAGGGAAAATTTTAATAATCTGGGCCCACACGCCCGTGTGGCATACACGACCTAGCCCAGAATCCACACGCCCATGTGTGGGCCCACACGCCTAACCTGGCCTAGCCCGTGTGGCCCACAGGACCACACTCATGACACCACACGGCTATGTCCTGTGCACAGCCATGTCTTCGTCGACCACACAACTGTGTCTCGCACACGGCCAACCACACAGGTGATCACACGACCATGTGGATTCAACAGAACAGTTTTTCAGCTTTTGTCGAAGTTTGATTTTTTGCGTTTCGGGTACACACTTGGTACGATTTCGATGCAAAAACACTCCCGAGCCACACAGCACCTAAAATCGACACAATAAACTCCTAAAATCAGTTCTAAACCTCAATTAAACGGAAACAAGGAAATCGACAACTGTAAACTCAAGTGTTCAACACTTACCCAAAAACATTGAACAACTTCGACTACGATTTCGCAAGAGGAGAGTCATGTTCTTCACGATTTGTTGTTGACAAAATAGGAAATAAGGTTCTAAACGAAATTTTGAAAATCAAAACTACAAAGCACTAGAATCCCACTTACGAACAATCGAGGGGAAATGAAGAAGAAGATTACAGATATTTGACAATCGATAGAAACAAAATAGAGGGAAGTAGCAAGAGAAAAGAAAATACGAAGAAGCAAAGGGAGGCCAAACCAAAATTGATGTCAGTTTTCTTTTCTAGAAAGAGAGTAAAATATTTGAAAACGAAAGAATAAAAAATAAAAGATAACTCCCAAATCCCTCAGATTACTCCCCTCTATCCCACTAACAACAATTAACTTAGAATTCCAACTCCACCAAAAAGCTCTCATACAACTGAGCAAAAATAACACCCACACTCGCGCAGAGATTCGAACATAGAACCTCTTACACTCCGATTCCCTTACCACTCGAACCAGCAGGCTCATTCTGCTATGGATTGATAGAAAATTTTATATAAGTCCACCCCACCAGGGTAAAGCTTGGATAAAAAATAACAGAATTATCAAAGATGGGACTTGAACACAAGACCTCAAACACACACCCATAACACTTAACCACTGAAGCAGATACACATTTGTGTCAGATATATACAAAAACATAAATAAATTTATCAGGGTGTTACACCCTTACTAGGTATTAATACCATTTCAAGCTTCGATGTTTCATAAAATTAATTTAAATCAAGAGGTGTCGATACTAGACTTATAGTATCGATACTTTCCTCACAATATCGATCATTTGCTGTGATATCGATACCGTTTTGGCATTCTATTTTAAAAACTTGAGTTGAAAATTTTCCAAGTACCAATACCCATTTTTATGGTATCAATACCTTGATGCTAGGAGTGAACATCTTCCATTTGGTCCATTTTCATGCCCCAAAAATTACAGAACCTTAATTTATGCTTATAAGTACATTACCAACCTGCAAATACCAAATCAAAGCATATCAAACACCACAATTCTCAATCAACCAAGCAATTATATATTAATAAAATCCTTAATTAGATCATTTCAATTTATAACTATTCAAAACTTCCCCTAATGCACATTCCATCAATTTCACCATTACAACCCTACCAATCATCTTCCACATTTGTCATTTATAAGTTCCACATGCAATATAACATATTATGAATAATTCACACATTTATACATGCCCATTAACAAATCCAAATTCAATCATCCATCAAGATTCAAACCATGATCACCATCCAAAATGACACATATATTTGTCCTATATACATGCCACAAAACCAAGAATAAAACGAGCCGAAAGAATATTGAAACAATGGTGGGATATTATGATCTTCAAAATGATCCGAATGACATGTTCTGCAAGCCTACATTCTACAAAAGAGGGAAAAACAACTAGGTAAGCATTTCAAATGCTTAGCAAGTTCACATGAAAATAACTTAACATACCTTGACATTTCAACTAGTTTAAGTAATTGAAACACAATTGTATAGAACATGGTATTCCTTTGATATCCTTATGCGTACATATGCACTTCACAAAATCACCAATAGGTTAGTACATTAATGTAACAAGATCATAACACTCAATTTATATACAACTACAACCATGCCTTTTTATATCATGCTATTCAATTTTGCTCATTTTGTAAACATATCAATCTAATAACTTGATACAATTAAACCTGACATAGCATTTTTACAATAATAAAGTGAGTTCAATGCATAATAGAGTAAAATGCTATTCAATATATTACCATACATATAAATTCCACAATTCAATACGATTTGAGCATGAGACTCATATCATTTCACTATCATTTCTCTTTTCCATTAATCCAATAGTCTAATGAACTATAATAAATAGATTTAGATACATGGGTAACTACACCATACTAGATTGCTCATAAGAGCTCAAACTACATCACACTATGGCACCGTAGTACAAAGCTTGTAGGCATAATATAATCAGTATCAATACATCCCTCCACCACACCAGTATAACTCAATAATTCGCAACAAATGTTAGATTTTGGTATAATTAGTAATATCTCTGTATCATCACATATATCTCGTATAGCACACAAAGAACCCTATTAACATGCCAATTTATCCTATCCTTTAATACGTTCACTCGAGCATTTTTACCGTATATAATTCATTACAATCCCTATAGCCATATTCACACTTTTCACATTTCAAATAGCAATCCAATTACAATTTAAACTTTGTAGCATCATCATATACATACTATTCAATCATATAATAATGTCACATCCATTCAATATCATGTATTTATTCATATTTTTACGATTTAGTCCATCGATGCCAAAAGACATTATTTTTACATAACAATACAAACTAAAAGTAAAACAATATAATTCAAAAAATATTATGAATTAATAAAGCAAGTCCCATATGAACTTACCTGGACAAAACATCAACAAGCAAGGTGCTAGAAACTAATATGCAATTTTTTCTCTTCAGCAATTATCCTCCGATTAATTCGATTCTCAATCTATAATAATTTATTTCAATTTATCAATTAAAATATCTTATAATTGCTTATTATAAACATATATCAATTCAATTTTATTTTCTAGATGACTACTAAAGTTTTACATTTTATTCAATTTAGTCTCTAAAACCAAAATAGTTATAATTTTCAAATTTGAGCCTCGATTTCAATATTGATCTCAATTACATCCTTCTATAGCCCTTTATTATCTATAATTATAGAAATTTCATGCTAATTTCTAATTATTTACACTTTAGTCTCTATGTTCAAAATTAACAATTTTCACTTTACAATTTGTAAAAAAAAAATAATTTTCACTTTACAAATTAGTCATTTTCATATCTAAGCTTAAAATCTAATTATTTTACACTAAAACTTCAAGCATTCATCAATGAAATTATTTATAAATTTTAACAGCTTTTAGAAAATTAACACACAGGTTAACTAAATTGAATTACCACGATATTAAAAACATAAAAATTATAAGAAACAAACTAAATTAAACTCACCAATCGAAGGGCATAAACTAAAAATTTAGGGGATGTTTGGTTCAATGTAATGGCTATGCCATTACAAGTCTATTCTGTAGGCCCACACAAACAGGTGTTTGGTTCAATGGAATACCCTATTACGAGTGTATTCCATTCCGGGCTTATGTAGGGAAATTTTATGATTTCTATTCCCTCCCCTCTCCACCGATTACTAATTCGATGCTTAAAGAACCATATCTTACACTCACCAAATTCTCACCTCAAAAACACTCAAATAATAGTCATTCCTTGCCTCCTTCGACTCTGGCTCTCCTCCCCTTCATCCAACGTCTTTTCGACTCCAACACTCCTCCCTTTCATCTAGCATCCTATAGGTAAACATTTCTCCCTTCCGTTGTTCCTTTCACTTTCCTCTGTGTCATTTTTTCTTACCCACAAAATTTTTCTACCTCTCTTTGTTACTGCTTCCTTCACCATTTCAATCCCTTTTGTTAGTCTTCTTCCTTTCTTGGATCTAAATTTTTATCCTACTAGGCTTTTAGTGAGTTTACCCTTTCTACCTCTCCTTTCATCTTGTTTTTCATGTAAATCAAAACCTCATTTTGTTTATCTACCTTAAAATTCATTTTGTATTAAATTTAGGATTTTTTTGAATTCTCGGTTTTGATTATGGGTGGGTGTTTTCCTTGTTTTGGATCATCAAACAAGGAAGGCAGTAATGGTGGGGCAGTGTGAAAAAACTAGCAAAAATGATTCAACTAAGACAGCTTAGTTGGACAGCCTCATCAAGTTAACAAAGTTAATTCAGGTAAAAATGTTTTTCTTTTTCTTACCCATATTTCACTTGTTTTATGCATCAACTGGAGAATGCTGAAATCTCTATTTTTTATGAGTTTGTTTTCAAGTTTTTGATGACATTTAGATGCTAGAATATGTTCTTGGTTTGATCTGATACATCTATGGTTGTTTTAGGGTGTTTGATTGATTTAGATGGTTTATCAATATATCTTTAAGTGTTTTGTAACACCCCAAACCCGACTTAGACGTTATGGCTGAATCTGGAGGTGTCACATGAATAGGCTGGAAAATCGTTGTCGTTTAATTCAAATCTTTCCAGTTCATTAGCCTTTATCGCTCTTTTCATTTTCAAAGCTCTCTTTCATTTGGTCATTTAGAGGTAAAACATGTTTCTAGCGGAAGCTTACATAATCGTTAAGTTTAGGAAAAATCATTCGATATTTTTAGAAATCATATTTTTAGATAAAAACCGTCATAGTGGAAAGTAAGTTAAATCCAAAATCCTAAACCAAGCCAAACAGTTTAAAAGAGTCCAGAGTCCCAAAAAATACAATCTCAATGCCAAAACTTAATAACCATAAAGCAAAATAACATTGTAAAAATAGGTGGTCACCGTTGAGTACTCGCTGCACCGATCTGCCTAAGACTGGGGGTTACCTGTACAGACAAACAGAGAGGGGTGAGTTTACGTAAACTCAGTGTGTAACCCAATAGAATTTAGCATGTACACATACAACATATCATAAATTAGACAGATTCATATTTGGGCCTGGGCCCATATCAGATACAGATACAGAATCGGGCCTGAGCCCAACTCAGATATAGATATGCAAATCAGATAACAGAGTCTTACCACCATCCTCTACACACCATCTCCGACCATCCCTACACATCATGTGGGGTTTAAAACACCCACCTAGCCCTACACACCACGCTGTACTGATGTGGCACATATCAGATATAATACAGTTGTACTGCCAGATATTAGGCATAATCTGCCTTTCAGAACACTTCCTCCAATATATAAATATCACCCCACCCCAATCACAGTAACAAAACATGCATACAAAGTTAACAGAGAAATCATGCTTAACATGCTTTCATTACAGATAACAGATATACATGGCATAGACATGCTCAGAACAGTACTACAATCTAACAAATCACATAGTTATAGGGTTTAGTAAACCTTTATTGACCCTACGGTAGGCCCACAGTCGATTAGGATGACCTGTGTGACCCTACGAAAAATTTTAGTATAATGGGCCCACACGCCCGTGTGGCCCACACGTTCAGATTGGCCTAACCTGTGTGAATCACACAGCTTAGCCCAGTTATCACAGGCCTGTGTTGGCGTGCCCATGTGGCCCACACGGCCACACTCCAACGATTATACGGTCGTGTCTTACGCACGACATGGCCTTCGTTGATCTCACGGCCGTGTGGCGTCGATAGTGGGTTTTTTTAGCTTTCGTCGAACCTCATTTTTCTGCGTTTTGGGTACACACCTGTTTTAGTTTTGATGCAAAAGCACTCTCGAAGCCTTCAAAACCTACAAAAGGGCATCCAAACGCCCAATTAGCAATCAATTTACGACTCGGTACCAAAACCCGAAATAATGTTCAAGACTTACCAACGCCAAAAATTGCCGCTAACACAGTTCAAGAAAAAGGAGTGATACTCACTGTTCACAGCCCTCTCCCACAAAAGAATATTCGCAGAAAAAAATTAAACCTCACAATTACTTCTACAGAAACTAACTCATAGCACAACGAAACCTTTACCTATTGATGGTGGTGGAAAAAGTCTTAAAATTTATATAATGAATGATCAAACCTAGAAACTAGCTATCACCACGATTAAGGCAAGCGCACCTATCGAAAGTAGTATAGTTTAGTGGCAAGACCGGATTGTCGAACCCAAGGGAACCAAAAGTACTAATACTAAATTTCTTCTTATTATTTAGCCTAAGAATTAAAGGAATTGTTATTTAATCTAAAATTAACTAACTACTAAGCTAAAGATGCAAAGACACAGAGAATGAATTGGGGAAATACTTGTGGGAAAACAATTGATTAAGATAATACCCGAGGAAGAATCCACCTAGACTTCACTTGTTATCTAACTCTGAACCAGACGATTTATTCACTTGACTTGATCCATAGGATTCCCTAATTTATATTAATTCCTCTCTCGAGGCTACTAACGTCTAACCTTAGGTTGATTAATTGAAATCTCTTTCTAATTAAAACCCCTAAAATTGCATTAACTAGATCTATGGACTCCCATATTAGATTTTACCCTAATCTGGTAGATTTTTGTCATCCTATCTTTAGGGTTACGATCAACTCCGCTTAACTATGCTAGATTTACTCTTAAACAGGGAATATTCCTCCTCTACCTAAGCACATTAATACTTGAATCAATATCCTAAAATATCAAATCAAGAATTAAGAACACATAATTAAGAAAAAAATCAAGTATTCATCATATAGTTCAGAAAACAATAACAAGATCCGTCTTAAGTTTCATCCTCTCAGGTATTTGAGGGGATTAGTTCATAATCATGAAAGAATACATCTCAGAAGAAAAATAACAAAACATAAAGAAAACCCTAAAACCCCCTAAAAGAATTGAAGGAGAGATCCTCAGTCTTGAGTGTGATTCCGGCTTTTGGGATGGATCAACTGGCTTTCTTCGAGTGAATCCCATAATTCAGCTTCTCTGGCTTGGCTCCTTGGCCTAGCTGAACCGTCCCTTGAAGGCTGGCCTCTAAGGTGTTTATATAGGCCTTTGGAATGTTTTTCTTTGCCTCTAAGTACCCTAATCTGAATGAAATTAAAATAGGTCACAGCAGGGACACGCCAATGTGGCATGGCCGTGTAATTTGCCTCCAAGCCTTGGTCGGGTCTACTAAGGAGGCACGACCGTGTGTCTCGGGGCTAGCCGTGTTGATTTCGTACTTTAGCTTATTTTCTCCTTTTTCGATTTGTTTCTCGTTCTTTTCATCCGTCGGTACTCTCCTAAGTATAAAACATGAAATTAAAGGATTAGAAGCACCAAATTACACAATTCAAGGAATAAATCATCCAAAAGTATGCTAAATGTGGGATTAAAATATGAACATATTACGGTTTATCAAATACCCCCACACTTAAGCATTTGCTTGTCCTCAAGCAAAATTCTCAACTCACAATTAAAACTAACTTCCCTCGATTCATAATATTCATCAATAGTGTTTCATCATAATTCAAAGGTAATTCATACATTGATAATTTAAGTAGAAGGGTCCTAAAGATTAAAAAAAATCAAAGTCATAGTTTTTGTAGCATGAAAATTTAGGCGTTTCCCCTTACCTAAATAATCACCTTTGATTCAAAATCGACCAAGGGTTGACATCCTCACTAAAGATTCACTCAAATCACTCAAAGTGTTTAAGGTTTAAAATTAAGCTCTCAAAAGTCGAACATGAAAAGTTAATCCCATAGGCTTGCCTGAAAATTAAATCTCCACCACTAACAAATGAAATGATACACAGATCAAAAGGTCTTTAAAAAAAAGGGTTGTAACGGAGCTTAGGTTAAAGGTGTGGATAAAGGATGAATTAAAAGGTTAGAATCGATATTGAATTGACAATTTGCCTAACTAGAAAAATGAAATTAATCCTGAATAATTACATCAATTGAAAACTTGAAACACTAATAATATGAGCTTATTCTTCAATATGTTGAATTTAAATGTATAAGCTCACTTAATCACAGAACTAATAATGAATATACTTCGATTTTTTTTAAGAACAAATCAAGTAAATACATAATATAAGATGAATTCAACTAATGAAATAAAATAATTAGGCAACTGATCAAATAAAATCTCGATAGAAAGGTAGTCAAGAGAAATGGTGATAACAAATACAAGATGGGCTTTATGCTAATATTAGTGGGTGAATCAATAAAAGGGTTGTTAAGATCAAAGGGGTTGACTAGGGGTTAATTGTGAGGGTAGGCTTTTAGTAGAGTGAGTGGGTTAAATCCTAAGTGCCTTTATCATCTCTGTATATCAAATCAATGATGTGGTCTTGACATGTATAATCGAAGCAAGTTCTAGACTAACAAATCAATGTTGACACACTCATAATCAATAAAGTGAGCACGAAAAAAATATATGCTCTAAAAGGCTCAAAATCTCACAAAAATTATGGTTTTTGATGACAACCTTGTAAATTTAAAACTTCAAGGTAATATTTAAATTTAGGTCAACAACCTAGCAAATTTTTAATTCTGAAAAATAGACTTATCATGCTTGATTCTTTAGTATCTTAGAGTTTAAATCATCAATGCACAATTAACTATGACTTAATTCAAAAATATATCAATAAAAATCATAAATCAATAGAATTTTAATTCTAATTAGTGATATGAGGAAATTACTTAAGATAAGATATCGTTCAGGGATTTGAGAATAATGCAAAAAGTTAGGAACTTTTTTGAAATAAAATTCACCCCCCACACTTAAGATGTAATTGCCCTCAATGTACAAAGATAGATAATAATCATATAGAAAGAAAATCAAAAGAGAGGGAGAGAAGTGAAACTTCTAAATTTTGAATGGAGTTAATAAAGAGAAATCGGATAAGATTGAGTAGAGGTGAACGTGGGGGAGCGCTCGAGTCGTTTGAAATTGAATCCTCAAAGCAGCCAGTTTGATTTTATCGTATCCTAAGCTAAATCTAAATGGCATAAAGAATAAGAAGAAAATAATAAAAATAAAAATAAGAATAAAATTAAATAATAGGAAATGAAAGAAAAAAGATAACGAGAAAAGGAAAGGAAGAAGGGGGTTTAAATAGAGATGCAGCCCATGCTTGTGTTCTTACTTGTGGTTCCCACACGGCCATGGCCACGACTGTGTGTAAGGCCGTGTGGGTGTGGAAAGCCTGTGCCTAAACATGAAAAGAAATAAACTAAACTAATTAGTAGGGTTAGTGCTCGGGTTGCCTCCCGAGAAGCGCTCATTAAAGTCTTAAGCTAGACTTACCTCTCATTCGGATAATCATGGTGGTTTGAAGAGTTGAAAACCCTTTCTCATGCTATCATTATATAGTTTGAGTTGAGTGGCATTTATCTTAAAAGTGCCGAATATGGGATTACTTACCTCGACTGTTCCGTAAGGGAATACATTAAGTACTTTAAAAGGGATCTCTTCGTTTGTCTTGAGGTCTGAAGTGGTGATTCGAGGGTTTGTTTTATCTAACAGTACCTGATCTGCTATTTTGAAGTGATTTGATGTTCCTATAAGCTCGTTTGGGGGTTCTTGATCGTGTCAAAGAGTCAAGTTTTAATATTTATAAAAAGAATGATCGAACCTGTAGACTAACTATGACGACGAAAGAGGCAAGTGCACCTATCAAACAGTAGTATAGTTTAGGCAAGAGTATCTTATCGAGCCCAAGGGAACCTAAAAGTACTACTACTCACTTTCTTTCTATTATTTAGCCTGAAATATGGAGTGATTGGTTTATGAAACTAATGAAAAAAACTAAACTAGATACAAAGAAAAAAGAATGAATTGGAGAAAGACTTTAGGAAAACTCAGTTGATGAAGACAATACCCTCAGGAAGAATCCACCTATGACTTCACTTATTATTTATTCCCCAAACCATATGATTTCTTTACTTAGCTTGATCCGTGAGACTCCCTAACCTATATTAAACCCTCTCGACGCGAATAACGCCTAACCTTAGGTTAATTAGTGGAACTCTCGTTCTCTTATAATAACCCCTAAGGAAGCGAAGAATCGATCAATGGATTCCCATATTAGGTTTCACCCTAATCGGCAAAATCTCGTAACCCTATCTCTAGGGGCCCGATCAACTCTGCTCAATTATGCTAGATCTACTCTTAGGCAGGGTCTATTCCTCCTTCACCTAAGCACATCAGATTAAATTAAGCAACATAATTAAGAACAAACTAAGTACTTATCATATAATTTAGAAATCAAATAACAAAATCCATCATAGGTTTCATCCCCTTCAGGTATCTGAAGGGTTTAGTTCATAACAAAGTAGAAAAACATCTCAAGAGAAAAGATAAAACAAAACATAAGAAATCCCTAAAACCCCCTGAAGGAATTGAAGATGAGATCCTCCGTCTTGAGTAGAACTTCGACTTCTTCAGATGGATCAACTGGCTATCTTCGAGTATTTCCCTAAAAGATGAAAGCTTCGGCAAAAGCCTCTACCAAAAAGCGTCATCTTCAATGTCTGCCTTGGGTTGTTTATATAGGCTTTTGAGATGCTTTACTTGGCTCCTAAGTACCTCTTTCAAGTAGAATTACTATTAGGGTGTTTAAGTAGACTTAGGAGTATGTTTCTTTGGCTTCAAGCATCAAATTTTGAGTGAAATTACTCATTCTCGCGGCAAGGGCACGCCCATGGCACACGCCCGTGTCGATCGGGGTTGGGCCGTGCCTTGACTCTGTCGTTTTGGGCACAACCATGGCACGACCGTGAGAGTTGGGATTCAGGCCATGCTTCAGGTCTATCGATTAGGACACGGCCATGTAATTCACTTGACACGCCTGTGTATGGTAATGAGGTAATGCGCGGCTGTGCAACTCATGAGTTAAGCCGTGCACTAGGTAGTTGGCGAGACACACCCGTGTAGGATTTATGCCAGGCTGTGTTGATTCCTTGCTAAGGTCCATTTGCTCCGTTTTAAGCCTGTTTTGTGTTTTTTTTATCCTCGGGTGCTCTTCTGAGTATATGACATGAAAAGAAAGGATTACAAGCACCTTTTATATAAAATCAAGGGCTAAATCATCAAAAAGTATACTAAATGTGGGATTAAAATATGTTACTTTTATGGTTTATCAAATACCCCCACACTTAAGCTTTTGCTTGTCCTCAAGCAAAATTCTCAACTTACAATTAAAACGAACTTTCCATAATTCATAATTCCTATCGACGATGTCTCATCATAATTCATAGATAATTTATACATGAATAATTCAACTCAAAGAACCCTAAAGATTCAATCAAGATAAGTCATACCTTTGTAGTACGAAAACATAGGTGTCTCCCCTTATCTAAATAATTACCTTTAATTCAAAATCGACAAGGATTCACATCCTTACAAAAGATTCACTCAAATCACTCGAAGTGTTTAAGGTTCAAGAATAAGCACTCAAGAGTCGAACCTGAAAAGTTAATCCCATAGGCTTGCCTGAAAATCAAATCTCCACCACTGTATATGAGATGATACACAAAATCAAAAGGTCTTTATTAGGGTTGTAACGGGGATAGGGTTAAAGGTGTGGATACATGCTGAATTAGAAGGTTAGAATCGAGATTGACTTGACAAATTACCTAACTAGAAATAATGAACTAATATAAGTACTTACATCAATTGAAAGCCAATAATACCTACTATTGATAATTACTCTATAATAACGAGTATTTCCCTCACTTGAAATTTGATAATACTTTAATACGAGCTTTTTCTTCAACAATTGAAGTTTAATTGCTCTAAGCTCTTTTATACACTACTAATATTGAATAGACTTGGATTTTTTTAAGAACAAACTAAAATATTGCATCATAAATGATAAATGTAACTACTGAACTAATATAATTCGGTAATTTAATCAAATCAAACCTCGATGAAAGGGTAGTCAAAAGAATGCTGATAACAAATACAAAGGGATTTTGGGTTAATATTAGAGGGTGAGTCAATAAAAAGGTTGATACGATTCAACGGGGTTCACTAGGGGTTAATTTGTAAAGGTAGGCTTTTTAGTGGATTGAATGGGTTAAAACCTAGGTGCCTTTAACATCTCAGTATATCAAATCATGAATGTGGTCTTGACATATATAAACGAGGCAAGTTCTAGAATAACAGTTAAAAGTTGACACACTCATAATTAATAAAGTGAGCACGAAAAAGAATATATACTCTATAAGGCTCAAAATCTCACAAAAATTATGGGTGTTTTGACATCAATCCCTATAAATTTTGAACTTCAAGGTGATACTCAAACTCGGTTCAACAACCTATCAATTTTAATTTTTAGAAAGTAGACTTATCATGCTCGATTCTCTAGTATTCTTCAAATTTAATCATCAATGCACAATTAACTATAACTTACGCTAAAACATATCAATACAAATCATAAATCATTAGAAATTTCACCCTAATTAATAATATGAGAAAAATACTTAAGATCAAGACTAAAATTCAAGATTTTGAGAACAATGAAAAATTAGGCATTAATTTGAGAATTATGCAAAAAGTTAGGCACTTTTATCCCCCCACACTTAAGATGTACATTGCCCTCAATGTACAAAGATAAATAATAACAGTAATGGGATAAATCAAAAGAGAAGGGGTAGAGTGACACTTCTTGAATTTTGGACTGGCGTCTTTGGTGGCGGTGATGGTGTTTTCTATGGGCCTGGTGGTGTGGTTACCAAAAAGCAATTTGCTAGATGAAGAAATTGGGTAGCCTGGGAAGATATAGCCAAGAGATCTAGAGAAATAATAATAATATACTAATAATATAATTAAAGATTAAGAAAATAAAGAGAAGGAGACTAAGAAGAAAACTAAAATTTAAAGAAAAGACTAATAGACTAAGGAGTCCTTATTAGCAGATGGTTCGTGAGGTGGGTATGAATTCTAAGGCTGCGGAGTGTTGGTGATGGTGGAAGTGTCGTGATTCCCTAGCAGCCTTTAGAACCTAAAACCAAGAAACTAAAATGAATTAAATTAAATTAAGCTGAAGAGAAGTATAGATAAGGAAAATAAAGGAGAAAAGAAAAGAAGCATAGAACCGAAAAGGTTTCAGAGACCCTTGGCGTGTCAATTAGCTGAAGCTGCCGGCATGAACTCCCATTGAGGTCTCCTTTGAGGAGATGATGCTTACCTTCTTACGTTTCTTCAGCATGATTTTTTTGTTGCTCAAGAGTCTTGGACCTTTTTTATGAACAAAGAGAAAAATTTGAAAGAAAGAGAAGGAAGAAAGAAGATGGGAAAAAGAGGAAGCACTGTGGGGATTTAAATAAGATTTCAAATTTGGCACGTTTCCACGCCCATGTCTCGAGGGTGTGTCAATTCACACGGCCGCATCGCACGACCGTGTTATGGAGTGTGTTGTTCTTCCACGCCTGTTTGTCGATTGGCATGCCCGTTCCTAAAAGGCCAGCATGTGAGCACGAATGGAATGCACGGGCGTGGTTTGCCCGTGCTCAATAAGTCAGTATCTTAGCACGGTCGTGGGGCACGACCGTGCTATTTTTTTGGTGCCGTGGTGTGGGTGGTTGGCTCCGTGACGTTGAGGGGTAGGTGGACTGACTTGCACGGCTCTGCTCTATCAGTGTGGTGGTTTCGGTGGTCCACACAGCCACAAGCACGATCGTGTGTAAGGCCGTGTGGCCTGGAAATCTATATTTTGTGTTAGTTTAAATGTTGAGAGAAGAAAGAAGAAAAGAAAAAAAATAAATTTGAAAGTAAATAGTGTTAGTGCTTGGGTTGCCTCCCGAGAAGCACTCGTTTATAGTCTTAAGCTAGACTATCCTTGACTTTGAAAATTTTAGGGAGGTTTAAAAGTTTGAATATTTTCCCTCTTGCTAACAGTTTTATTTTCATGACAAAGTTTAGGTCGAGAAGCGTTTACCTTGGAATTGCCGAATATTGGATTGCTTACCTCGACTATTTCGTGTGGGAAAATATCGTGTATCTTAAGGAGTATTTCTTCCTTTTTCTTCAGGTCTGTTGAAGTGATGTGAGGATCGGCTTTGTCTAACAGCACCTGGTCTCCTATTTTAAAGTGATTTGATGTCCCTATAAGCTCTTCTGGTGGTTCCTTTGGTTTTACTTCGTGTGGATCTGACTTTTCTTTAATGTGTATCTTTTGCTCTTCTAAATTGTTGATCTTACAGTTTTGTTTCTAGTGTGATTCTTCTGTGACGACTTAGGGGCTATGAGTTGGCTCAGGTTTGATGTATTGTGATGTTTCCTGCGATAAAGGTTGAACAATTTGGTTATCTATTGAAATGACTTTCTTACCTTCATCTTCTGTTGTTTTGGCTGAGTTGAGAGCTTGAAGATTGACAGATTCTTCTCCTACACGAAGTATGAGTTCTCCTATGGAAACATCAATTTTATTCTTGGCAGTTGCAAGAAAAGGTCTTCCTAAAATTAAAGGGATTAAATTTTCCTCATCCATGTCTAAAACAACAAAATCTATTGGGAAAAAAAATTATCGATTTTACTAAAACGTCTTCAATAATGCCCCTAGGATTTCTAATAGGTTTATCAGCTAGTTGAATACTCATCCTAGTTTGTTTGGGTTTCCCTAGACCTAGTCGTTTAAACAGTGCATAAGACATGACATTTATACTTGCCCCTAAATCAGCTAACGCGTTATCAATAGTTAAACTACCAATTAAACATGGAATCGTAAAACTCCTGGATCTCTTAATTTCTGTGGTAGTCTATTTTGTAACATTGCGGAGCATGTTGCGTTGAGTTCCACATGGTGCTCTTCATCTATTTTGCATTTGTTCGACAAGAGCTATCTTAAAAATCTCCTTGAGTTGGGCATCTGAAAAAGAGCTTCAAGAAGAGGTAAGTTAATATGTAATTTCTTTAAAAGTTTTAGAAACTTACCGAATTGTTCCTCAGAATGATCTTTTTTCAATGCTTCGGGATAAGGTATGCGAGGTTGGTACTCTTTGATTACCGATTTTGGCCTCTCTTGTGCTACCTCTATTTTACCTTTTTCTTCATTGGTTTCTTGTACTGAGGTGGGCTCGTCTACCTTTGTACCCTCTTGAGCTGTGATGGCTTGGATCTGTGTTGCTTGGTAGACGTCCTTATTGACATTCAGGAATTAGCTTTGTGAGCTGTTCCACTGACCTAGTAAGTTCTCCAACTTGATTCTCAATCCCTTTGATCAATTTTTGTTGTTCATTAAGTGTTGCTTCAGTCTTTTGGAGACGAGAATTTGTAGCTGCCATGAATTTTGTCAGCATCTCTTCAAGGTTTGATTTTTTTTCCTGTGGATAGGGCTGATTTTGGTAATTTGGGGGAGGTTGCTGCCTTTGATTTCCTTGATTTCCTTGTCCTCCCCACGAAAAATTTGGGTGGTTCCTCCAACCTGCATTATAAGTGTTACTACAAGGATTATTATTAGATCTGAAATTGTTACCTATATAGTTTGTCTGCTCATTGTCTGCACCTGGTTGGTAGGGTGGGTACTCAGAATTCGCCATATTTTCACTCGCTTCGCATTGCATGACTGGGTGTACCTGCGAAGAACATAAGTTATCAAGCTTTTTATTCATCATCTCCACCTGTGTTGACAGCATTGTTACTGCGTATATGTTGAAAACTCTGGCTGATTTTGTCGGTTTGGCTCTTGTAATTTGCAATTGATAGGTGTTCAATGACATTCTTCAATAAAATCGTAAGCCGCTTCAGGAGTTTTGTTGTTCAAAGTTCCACCGGCTGATGAATCAATCATTTTTCGTGTTGAAGAATCCACACCATTGTAAAAAGTTTGGACTTGAAGCCACAAAGGTAATCCATGGTGTGGACATCTTCTCAGGAGGTCTTTGTATCTCTCACATGCATCCTATAATATTTCTGCATCATTCTACACAAAAGAAGATATGTCATTCCTAAATTTGGCCATTTTGGCTGGTGGAAAATATTTTAAAAGAAATTTTTCGGTCATTTGATCCCATGTAGTGATTGACCCTTGTGGTAACGAGTTCAACCACTGCTTTGCTTTATTCCTTAATGAAAAGGGGAATAACGGAAGATGTATGGCATCGTCAGAAATGCCATTTATTTTGAAGGTATCACAGAATTCTAAAAAATTAGATAGATGAGTATTTGGATCTTCATCCTGCAAACCATCAAATTGAACAAACTGTTGAATCATTTGTATTGTGTTAGGCTTTAATTCAAAATTATTAGCAGCTATAGCAGGCCTAACAATACTAGATTATGCTCCTATCAAATTAGGTTTATCATAATCATACATAGTACGCAGAGCATTCTGTTCTTGCACATTTGGCGATGGATTATTTTCGTCCATCCCTTCAGAAGGATTGGATCTGTCTTATTCCTCTCTTTGGTAGTCTAGAGCTCGTCTAATTTCTCTGCGATTTCTGCGAACGGTAGCTTCAATGTCACTTTCGTGCGCTAAAGGTCCTCTTGAGTTCCTTCTAGTCATAAACTAGAGGTACCTGTTAGGAGAAGAAAGAAAGAAATTTAGTGTAAATAAAAATTTATGTAGAAAAATAACAAAAAATAAAAAATAAAAATAATGGCTAAAGTTATAGAAATAGAGCTTTCTTAATATTTTAGTGTTCCCCGGCAACGGCGCCAAAAACTTGATCGTGTCAAAGAGTCGAGTTTTAATATTTATAAAAGAATGATCGAACCTGTAGACTAGATATGACGACGATAGAGGCAAGTGCACCTATCGAATAGTAGTATAGTTTAGGCAAGAGTATCTTATCGAACCCAAGGGAACCTAAAAGTACTACTACTCACTTTCTTTCTATTATTTAGCCTAAAATATGGAGTGATTGGTTCATGAAACTAATGAAAAAAAACTAAACTAGATGCAAAAACAAAAGAATGAATTGGAGAAAGACTTTAGGAAAACTCAATTGATGAAGACGATACCCTCAGGAAGAATCCACCTATGACTTCACTTATTATTTATTCCCCAAACCATATGATTTCTTTACTTAGCTTGATCCGTGAGACTTCCTAACCTATATTAAACCTTCTCTAGAGGTGAATAATTTCTAACCTTAGGTTAATTAGTGGAACTCTCGTTCTCTTATAATAACCCCCTAAGGAAGTAGTAAATCGGTCAATGGATTCCCATATTAGGTTTCACCCTAATCTGACAAAATCTCGTAACCCTATCTCTAGGTGCCCGATCAACTCCGCTCAATTATGCTAGATCTACTCTTAGGCAGGGTCTATTCCTCCTCCACTTAAGCACATCAGATTAAATTAAGTAACATAATTAAGAATAAACTAAGTACTTATCATATAATTTAGAAATCAAATAATAAAATCCATCATAGGTTTCATTCCCTTCAGGTATCTAAAGGGTTTAGTTCATAACAAAGTAGAAAAACATCTCAAGAGAAAAGATAAAACAAAATATAAGAAATCCCTAGAACCCCCTGAAGGAATTGAAGAGGAGATCCTCCGTCTTGAGTAGAACTCCGGCTTCTTGAGATGGATCAACTGGCTATCTTCGAGTATTTCCTTAAAAGATGAAAGCTTCGGTAAAAGCCTCTGCCAAAAAGTGTCCTCTTCAATGTCTGCCTTGGGTTGTTTATATAGGCTTTTGAGATGCTTTACTTGGCTCCTAAGTACCTCTTTCAAGTAGAATTACTATTAGGGTGTTTAAGTAGACTTAGGAGTATGTTTTTTTGGCTTCAAGCATCAAATTCTGAGTGAAATTGCTCATTCCCAAGGCAAGGGCACGCCCGTGGTACACGCCTGTGTCAATCGGGGTTGGGCCGTGCCTTGATTCTGTCATTTTGGGCACGACCGTGGCACGACCATGTGAGTTAGGATTCAGGCCGTGCTTCAGGTCTGTCAATTGGGACACCGCCATGTAATTCACTTGACACGCCTGTGTGTGGTAATAAGGTGATGCGCGGCCGTGCAACTCGTGAGTTAGGCCGTGCTCTAGGTAGTCGGTGAGACACGGCCGTGCAGGATTTGTGCCAGGCCGTGTTAATTCCTTGCTAAGGCCCATTTGCTCTATTTTAAGCCCGTTTTGTGTTCTTTTTATCCTCGGGTGCTTTCCTAAGTATATGACATGAAAAGAAAGGATTACAAGCACCTTTTATATAAAATCAAGGGCTAAATCATCAAAAAGTATACTAAATGTGGGATTAAAATATGTTACTTTTATGGTTTATCAGTTCCTTTAGTTTCACTTCGTGTGGTTTTGATTTCTCCTTGAAATGCGCTTTCCACTTGTCTAGTTCGTCGACCTGAAGCCTTCGTTCCTTTTGAATTACTTCTTTATCGGTACAAGGTCTAATATCTGGCCCAGTTATGTGATTTCGTGGAGCTTCCTATAAAGAAATTTTAACCGACTGGTCATTAATAAAATTAATTTTCTCACCTTGATTACTTGATGTCCTAGCCGAGTCAAGAGCCTGAAGACTGATTGATTCATCACGTACACTGAGTATGAGTTCCCCTATACCAACATTAATTTTAGTTCTAGCAGTTGCTAAAAAGAGCCTTCCCAAAATTAAAGGAACAGTATTGTCCTCATCCATACCTAAAACAACAAAGTCTACTGGGAATATGAATCTATCAATTTTAACTAGTACATCTTCAATTATACCCCTAGGAATTCGAATAGTCTTATCAGCTAATTGAATACTCATCCTAGTTTGTTTGGGTTTCCCTAGACCTAGCCGTTTAAATATTTTATAAGGCATAACTTTGATGCTTGCCCCTAAATCAGCTAAAGCATTATCAATAGATAAACTACCAATTAAGCATGGAATTGTAAAACTCCCTGGATCTTTTAATTTTTGTGGTAGTTTATTTTGTAACATTGCTGAGCACACTGCGTTTAGTTCCACATGTGATTCCTCGTCTAACTTTCGCTTGTTTGTTAAAAGATCTTTTAAAAAATTCCTTGAATCTGGCATCCGCAAAAAGAGCTTTAAGAAACGGTAAGTTAATATGTAATTTCTTTAAAAGTTTAAGAAACTTACCAAACTATTCATCTGTATTGTCTTTCTTCATCGCATTGGGTTATGGTATTCGAGGTTGGTACTCTTTAATTACCAATTTTGGTTTTTCTTGGATTTTCTCAACTTTACCTTCACTTACCATAGGTTCTTGCCTCGGCTCAAATTCAGATTCCACTAACCCTTCACTGTCATGAGCTGTTATGGCTTGAAGTTGCTCCTTTCGGGTTAGTATTAGTGTTACTTGGAAAGCTACCTTGTGGTCGTTCGGAGATCAGCTTAGCGAGTTGCCCGAACTGGTTCTCGATCCCTTGAATCGATGCTTGTTGATTTTTAAGTGTTGTTTCGGTGATTTGGAAACGTGTTTCCAACACCGCTATGAATTTTGTCAGCATCTCCTCAAGGTTCGGCTTCTTTTCCTGTGGGTAGGGCTGTTGTTGGAAGTTTGGAGGGGGTTGTTGTCTCTGATTTCCTTGACCACCCTATGAGAAATTGGGGTGGTTCCTCCAACCTGGATTATAAGTATTACTATAAGGGTTATTTTGAGGTTTAAAATTGTTACCCATATAGTGAACTTGTTCGTTTTCAATGCCATGTCCGTAGGGTGGGTACTCAGGATTCGTCACACCTCTTAGGTTTGAGTCATAATGCATTACTGGGTGTACCTGCGAAGAACACAAACCATCAATCTTTTTATTTAACATCTCTACCTGATTTGATAGCATGGTTACTACGTCAAGGTTGAAAACACTGGTGGCTTTTGTTGGCCTTATCCTTGTAACTTGCCACTAATAGTTATTCAATGACATCTCTTCAAGGAATTCATAGGCCGCCTCAGGTGTTTTGTTATTCAGGGTTCCACCGAGGCTGAATCAATCAACTATGTGGTTGAGGGGTTCACACCGTTGTGAAAAGTTTGGACCTTTAGCCATAAAGGTAATCCATGGTGTAGGCACCTTCTCAATAGATCTTTGTATCTCTCCCATGCATCGTATAGTGTTTCTAGATCCATCTGTACAAAAGAAGAGATATCATTCCTTAATTTGGTCGTTTTGGCTGGCAGAAAATATTTTAATAAAATTTTTTTGGTCATTTGTTCCTATGTAGTGATTGATCCTTGTGGAGGAGAATTCAGCCACTGTTTAGCTTTATTCCTCAAAGAAACGTCATTTATTTTGAAAGTATTACAAAATTCTAGGAAATTCGCCAAGTGATTATTTGGATCTTCATTTTGCAAACCATCAAACTGAACAAATTGATGTATCATCTGAATTGTGTTAGGTTTCAGTTCAAAATTATTTGCAGCAATAGTTGGTCTAATATATTTGACTCAATTTCTATTAAATTAGGTTTAGCATAATCATACATAGTTCGGGGAGCATGATTTTCGGCCACCTCCTGAGGTAGCGGATTATTCTCAGCCATCTCTTCGGTAGTATTAATTTCGTCTCTTCGGTAGTATTAATTTCGTTCTCTTGCTCTTCTTCTATGTAATTTAAGCTTCGCCTTATTTCTCTCCTATTTCTGGGAACTGTACCTTCAATATCACTATCGTAAATTAAGAGTCCTGTCGGCTTCCTTCTAGTCATAAACTAGGGGTACCTGCTAGGAACAGATAAAAAGAAAAAGAAAATTAGAAAAGTAAAAATAAAATTTAATTGCAAAAATAAAATATGGCTAAAGTAATAAAAATTGAGCATTCTTAATATTTCAGTTCCCCGGTAATGGCGCCAAAAACTTGATGGTGGTGGAAAAAGTCTTAAATTTTATATAATGAATGATCGAGCCGAATGATCGAGCCTAGAAACTAACTATCACCACAATTAAGGCAAGTGCACCTATCAAACAGTAGTACAGTTTAGTGGCAAGACCGGATTGTCAAACCCACGGGAACCAAAAGTACTAATACTAACTTTCTTCTTATTATTTAGCCTAAGAATTAAGGGAATTGTTATTTAATCTAAAATTAACTAACTACTAAGCTAAAGATGCTAAGACACAGAGAAGGAATTGGGGAAATACTTGTGGGAAAACCAATTGATTAAGACAATACCCAAGGAAAAATCCACCTAGACATCACGTGTTATCTAACTCTGAACCAGACGATTTATTCACTTGACTTGATCTGTAGGATTCCCTAATTTATATTGATACCTCTCTCGAGGCTACTAACGTCTAACCCTAGGTTGATTAATTGAAATCTCTTTCTAATTAAAACCCCTAGAATTGCATTAACTCGATCTATGGACTCCCATATTAGGTTTGACCCTAATCTGGGAGATTTTCATCATCCTTTCTCTAGGGTTGCGATCAACTCTGCTTAACTATGCTAGATCTACTCTTAAACAGGGAATATTCCTCCTCTGCCTAATCACATTAATACTTGAATCAATATCCTAAAATATCAAAGCAAGAATTAAGAACACATAGTTAAGAACAAATCAAGTATTTATCATATAGTTCAGAAAAAAATAACAAGATCCGTCTTAGGTTTCATCCCCCTCAGGTATTTGAGGGGATTAGTTCATAATCATGAAAGAATACATCTCAGAAGAAAAATAACAAAACAAAAAGAAAACCCTAAAGCCCCCTGAAGGAATTGAAAGAGAGATCCTCAGTCTTGAGTGTGATTCCAACTTCTCGGATGGATCAACTGGCTTTCTTCGAGTAAATACCACAATTCGGCCTCTCTGGCTTGGCTCCTTGGCCTAGTTGAACCGCCCCTTGAAGGTTGGCCTCAAGGGTGTTTATATAGGCTTTTCGAATGTCTTTCTTTGCCTCTAAGTACCCTAATCAAAATGAAATTAAAACAGGTCACGGTAGGGACACGCCCGTATGGCACGGCCGTGTAATTCGTATCTAGGTCGTGGTCGGGTCTACTAAGGAGGCACGATCGTATGTCTTAGGGCCAGGCCGTGTTGATTTTGTACTTTGGCCCATTTTCTCCGTTTTCAGTCTGTTTCTCTTTCTTTTCATCCTCCGGTGCTCTCCTAAGTATAAAACATGAAATTAAAGGATTAGGAGCACCAAATTCCACAATTCAAGGAATAAATCATCCAAAAGTATGCTAAATGTGGGATTAAAATATGAACATATTACGGTTTATCACCTATTCAGTAGCACGGAGGACGGCACGACCACGACATGCAGTTTGAAAGGGAAATTGCAATAGGAATCAAAAAAGGAAGAAGTTTAAAATTTGGAATTGGAAAATAGCGAGAAGAAAAAATTAAAACGTTAGAGTGAATGATTTTTGGAAAAAACAACCAAAAGGAACTGCTAGCATATCCATACTTTCTCTCTACCAATCCACTAACAACCCACTTACTCAGAATTCATGTTTGACCGAAACTCTCTCGGTCCAAAGAGCAAAAATAAATTCCCACGCTCGTGCAGAAATTCGAACATAGGACCTCCACACAACACACAAACTCCCTTACCACTTGAACCAGTAGGCTCATTCTGATATGGTTTTACAAATAATTTGATATAAGCCCACTGATCAGAGATATGGCTTAACTCCAAAAATAACAAAATTTTTCAAAGCTACGGCTTGAACTTGGGACCTTTCACACACACCCAAAATACTTAACCACTGAAGGAGATACACAATTGTGTCAAAATTTTGCATAAGCAGACATAAGAATTTTGGGGCGTTACATGTTTTAGGGTGGCCTGTCTATCTTCATTTGAAGGTATTTGCTAAATCTGATGACATCTGTAATTGATAGTTTTCTGTGTCTTTTTTGCTCTGTTTGAAGGATTTTCATCCCTTTCTATTGTTCTTGAACGCTATTGGGTCTAGTTGGTGTGCTTTGATGATCTAGTCTAATGAATGAGCTTCAATCTGTTCATTTTTGCTACTTCTAATTTCAATACATTAACTATGTTAATCCTAGTTTGAGGTGATAAAAATGTGGTTAGTTATTTGTTTGCTACTCATGGATTAGTAAAATAGTTTGATCTGTTAATTATTGATGCTTTTGAGTAAATTCAGTTTGGTAAATGGATTTGATCTACTGTGGAATCTACTGTGTTGGATTAGAGTAGCTCTTGAATTATTTTCTATTGCTCTCTATTTTCTCGATAGTTTATTTCTTTAGAGCTTATTGTTACTCAAGGTACCAAGATTGCTTTAGAAGGACTCACATGCACTATGTGTTTGAAATCTCAATGGATGATCTTCAAGGAGAATGTGTTCATTAGGATCCACTACTTCTTACTTCATGTGGTGCTACATTGCATGATCATGTTTCATCATCTAATTAATGTCACAAGTTCAAATATGTAAGGTGGATCAATTTCTGGACCATCTTATATATGGTATGGTCAATGAAAGCAAAAATGCTAATTTATCGAGGCTTCTTTACTAGATTTAGTTGGTATTGCTCTATGTGAAAAGCTAGTATTCTAACAGTCTAACTTCTATTTTTTTGTTCTAACTCTAATGAATTTAGCCATGTTGGATCGACTTTCTATTAGGAGTAGGATTTGCTCCTTGGGTTTTCAAAATTTTAATGATTGCATTTTGTGTAGAGAAATTTTGGAAACTAGAGATCATCTTTTCAGTACATGCTTTTTCTTCTAAGCTGTTTTGGGATGATATATTGAATGCATGTGGTTTCATTGATGTTCATTGTACTTGGCATAACAGAATTCAATGGTTAATGGTAAATGCAAAGGTAAAGCTTTAAAGCCACCATCCTTAGGTGGTTTGGAAAGAAAGAAATGGAAGAATTCATAGTATTTAACATTCTTGTAATAATATTAAAAAACATATTTGAAACCATGACAGTATTAAGATTCCAAGGATGAGCCAAATTAATTTCATTTGATTTAAAGAGACAATTGAAATGATTAAATTTATATACATAATTAAAATACTTAAACCCAAGCCCATATCCAAGCATTTTACTTTTTAAGTCCAAACATGAACTAAACCCAAATAACTATTTAAATGTTCTTTCAAACAATAAATAAAACCCACCAATTTAAATCTAAATAGGGCATATCTGAAGAATTTGTAATTTGATTTATTTTTATATAAAATAGATTAAGCATTTAAATTATATTAATTAGATTAGATTAAGAAGTCAACATTGTATAAATATATTTTTCATTTAACCTAGTTGTTAGATAAAAAAACTGAATAGCACGCATATCTAAAATTATTGCTAATCAAATAAAAAAAAGTTAAAGCTAAAATTATAAATTTTCCATTTGACACATTAATCAAAGACACTTTTGCCACCATCCTTTTATGGTGATTATAAGATTCAAATTAGCTTTGAATCCCACCATCCTTAAGCACCTAGGTTTGAATCCCACCATATGTGGCTACCATGTATATATTTATTTAATAACAATGTGATGATGAATACAAGCTTTTTAAAAGGTAAATTAAAGATCAAATTTTAAAATTTTCATATAATATATGTATATTTCTGTAAAGTTGGAAATTATGTAATTGGATGTAGATGTATTTCAAGTTTAGATGTTCATCATTAATTTTTCTTTTAAAACAATTATAATTTTTGTTCAAGACATTATTATTTTCTAAACAAAGAGTCGATTTTGTTGAATGAAATTTGATAAAGAACTAAATTTTAAGTTTTTTACTTGCAAAGATAGTTGTAATTTCTATTTTGTGCTTTGCAAAGATTCTTAACATGTATTGTTCATTTTTCTTTGATAGTGTGTTATTGCTTCTTCTTCTTCTTTGGCTTGCTTGATTGCTTCCTCCATCCACAGTTGAGCTTCTTGTATTCGCTAAATCACTGTAAGTTCTTTGGCAATTAAATTCTTTAATTTTGTTTTACTATTATTGAAATTAGTATTGAAGAAATATGACCCTTTTACTATGATTTGAAGATATGTAACACTTTCACATCTTGCAGTAATGGCTCATCTGCCTTTAATAGTACAAAGTAAGAGGCATAAAAGAATTGGTCTTGCACTGACAGTATGGTTGCAAAAGTGTATAGTTGCGAGTTGGCTCTTAGTTACATTAGGTGTCATCCATAGCCTATATACTTATAGACCAAGGATTAGATAATATATTTTAGATTTTTATGCAAAACGAGAGTATGTGAAAAGACTTGTATATGCTAGTGACAAGACCTATATTGAACAAGTTAGGATGAATAGAATTACCTTTTTTAAACTATATGAGATGTTACAAACTTTAGGGGAATCGAATTCATTAAGGAACATGCTTGTTGATGAGCAAGTGACAATTTTTTTACATATAATTTCTCATCACCTTAAAAAACGAGTTATTAAGCGTCAATTTAATAGGTCCGGGGAAACCATTAGCAGATCATTTCACAATGTTTAAATGTTTTCATACGCTTACAAGATGTGTTATTTAAAAAGGTAGAGCCAATTAGAGCTAATTCTACAGACCCAATATAGAAATGGTTCAAGGTATTGGAGTGAGTTCCATATATAGCTCGTACATAATATAGTTATTTAGATTTAAATATAGTATCCTAACCCGAGGTTTTATAAATGTGATGTAGAATTGCTTAGGTACTTTAGATGGAACCCACATTAAGATTAGGGTTCAAACAGTTGATAAACCTAGATATCGAACGCGAAAAGGTGACATAGCAACAAATATTTTAGGTGTTTATACACTTGATATGCATTTTGTTTATGTTCTTCCTGATTGGGAAGGTTCTGTTGCTGATGGATGGGTTCTTCGAGATGCCACTAGTAGGAGACATGGACTAAAATTTCCTCATGGTAAAGTGTAAAATTAGAGGAATTAGAATTAATTTTTAAGATCATACTTTTTTGGGAAATTAACCATCATAAATAGTTTCTTTTATAGGTTGTTATTATCTAGTTGATGCTGGATACACAAACTGTAAGGGATTTTTTGTGCCTTTTAGAGGACAAAGATATCATTTGAATGAGTGGCGTCAAGGTTACCAGCCAAGTACTCCAGAAGAAATTTTCAAAATGAAACATACTTCAATGCGTAATGTTATTGAAAGATGCTTTGGGTTATTAAAACTTAGATGGAGAATACTTAGGAGTCCATTATTCTATCCTGTGAGGGTGCTCAATAGAATCATTATTGCATGTTGTTTGCTTCATAATTTTATCCGAACCTATATGAGTCTTAATCCTATTGAAGTAGAGTTGGGAGAAGGATTACCTAGTAATGTGATAAATGATGATGAACCGAACATCATAAATATCTATCCATCGGATACATGGGCTACTTGGAGGATGGAACTAGCCAATCAAATGTTCGATGAATGGAAAGCATCTAGAAATTAGTTAGGTTTAGGGTAAAAATAGTAAATTTCATGTATCTAGTTTATGAAACTTTGGTGGTGTTTGAATTGTTTTTTGTATTGTGCTAGACTTGTTGAATTATAGTTTATTTTCATTTGATTCATCATGTGTTATAATTTTATAAAGTGTCGACCTTTTGATTCATAATATGGAACTTAATTTTAATTTGCATTTTTTCTTAAGATAGTTATGTCAGGTTTTTCACAATCAAGTGTTTCTTTTCAAAATTCTCGAGGAACCAAAAGGAAATGGGTTTCATAAGAAGATGTTGCATTGGTTGCTTGTATGGTCAACATGCACAATGTTAGAACCTTTAATGCATATATGAGATTCAAAGCCGGATCTTTGAATGAGCTGGAAAAAAAATGTTAGAAAAAGTTTTACCCCATTCTATGTTGAAGACTAAACCCAATCTTGAATCGAGGATTGGGACATTGAAAAGGGATTGGGAAATCGTTTATGACATGTGTAGTGGGAAAAATAATAACGTCTTTGGTTGGGACGAGCATAAGCAGCTTGTTGTTGCTGAAGATGTTGTATGGAACTCGTATATAAATATAAGAATTATTTCAAGTCTTTATTAGAAGTTTTTGAGTTTTGGGGTTAGGGTCAGTGAGAAGGTTGCGCTATTGTGTTTAGTGGTACGTGCAAGTGTCAGAATGGGCCTACTGGTCTGGTGGTAGATTGTATGTTAGTGTATCTCAAGGTGCTGGGTTCGAGTCTTTAGGTGCGCTTTTTGGAGAGCCTTTTTATTTTGTTTTATTTTTTTCTTACTTAGTAATAATAATTATTTAATATTTTTATCAATTAATTTGGGAATTTTTATTTTTCTTTCTCCTGACCTTCTTCTCTTTTTCTCTCTGTTTCTTTCCTTTTTTGTTCTTCTTTTTTTTTCTTTTGAACGGGTTGCTTAGGGAAAACAGGTTTTTGCTGCGTAGATATTGAAGAACTTCACTTATCCATCATCGAGTCAGGTGTGGGTTTCGTATCTTCTTCTATTTTATTTACAAATTCTTTTTCGACTTTATGAAAAGTCGACATCGTGTGTGTGAGTGTTTGTAAAACTATTAAATCCGATGTTGTATCGCTGTCTAGTGCTTAGAATTTGCATGATTTGGCATATTTTTGAACTATCGAGGGCTGAAGAGTGCTTCATGGCTGAAAACACTTTTTTGGGGCTATTTTTAATGTGGTTTTGTGACCGCACTGGTGGTCACACAGGCATGTATCAATAAATACGGCCATGTGCTTTCGAGAATTAGGGTTTTTGGGCTACTTTGGGCACCACACGGCCTGGCCACACAACCGTATGGCCGATTTGGGGATTTTTTTATTTTCACACGACTGTGTCCCCTAAGCACACGGGCGTGTGAGTTTGGGAATTAGGGTTTGAGTGATTTGGTGCCACACGGCCTGGACACATGGTCGTATGGCTAATTTAAGGATTTAGGGATCCCACACGGGTGTGTGTTTTGGACACACGGCCATGTCTGGTGGGCACACAGGCGTATGAGACCCTTACACAGTCGTGTCAGCCCTGTACTCTATTTTAGTACAACTGAACAAAGAGTTACACGGCTTATTCCCACGGCCATGTCCCTGGTCCATACGTGCGTGTGCCTCTATTCACACGGGCGTGTGCATCAGCCACACAGCCGTGTGCCCCTCTTCACACGGACTTTTGACCTCCCACACGATCTAGGCTTTTCCACACGGCCAGAGCACACGTGCGTGTGGTCTTAAGGAACTTGTTTTGGTTCTGTGTGTGTTTTTGATATGAAGATGTGTCTGTGTGTTTTCACTTGGCTAAGCCTTAGAAAGGGTAATTAAGACTTTGATTTGGGCTGCAGCTTGTGTGATATTTGTAATTGCTGTGTGAGATATCTGACTTTAAACCTGGTTAATTGGGTGTGTGTGCATATTTGTTTCTGTTTAACTCTATGTGGATATGCTCTTTGTTTTCTGTGTTAATGTATACACACATAAACTTGCATAAGTTTTAGGTGGAATTGCAAAGAGAATGGAGACTGATTATATCTGATCCTGCAGTTTAACTGCAAGCTTATTTCTACAGTGGTTTACCGCACTATACGGCACGTACGTTAGCTTTACTGCGCACCATTATATGACTTGGCAGTGTAACTGCATGTTGATAAACTATCGTTGCCGGGCAACCCAATGTGGCAGGTCATTGTTGCCGGGCAACCTGGAATGACTTTACATGGTGTATAGGGTTGGATGGGCCTTTCGAGGTCCTATGTGGTGTGTTTTGGTTGGATGAGCTTAATCAGCTCTTATGGCGCGTGATCAGGGGACAGTGAGTTGTGTTGGCTGGATGGGTTTTATTGCTTGACTACTTTTCATATGCATCTGTTTGAGCTTTCTAGGTGCTTGACTATCTGACAGTATTCTGTCTGACTGAAAACACATAAGAATGAGTGTTTTGGGTGTGATGTGGTGTGTGTTTGAAATGTTACGTTCCATTAGGATGTTGATCTCGAAATTACCTTTTATTTCAGTATACATCTATAGTGTAATAGCCCGATTTAGGGGCTAGTCGGAATAATGGTTTTGAGACCACTAAACCGAGGTCGAGGAAAATTAATTTGATGTTATTTTATATGTTGTAGCATAATTATATGGATGTATGAAAATTTTAGGTGCTTTAATTTGAGTGATAGCATGCTTATTGTGAGAAAGGACTAAATCACATAAAGTGAAAAAATTCTATTTTTCAAGGTAGAGGTACCTAATATCTATAGAATGTAATTTGGAGGTCTTTAAAGTCCAATTAGGCCATTTAGAGTGTGATGGCCGGCCATGTAGACAAGGGGGACAAGAGCATTTAATTTTTAGTCAAATTTGGTGGAAATTAAGTGATAAAATGAATAAAATAAGATGAGTACAAGATGTTATCTTCTTTCCTATTCACCCTCCTTCTTCCCACTAAAAATTGAAGAGAAAATAGAGCTTTTGGGGGTTCAAACTTTCAGCCAAGCTATCTCTTTGCTAGTAAGTGATTTAAGTGGTTTCAATTGATGATTTTTGTATTTTTGGAGTCCCCAAAGCTTAAGCTAGCTAATGAGGGGACCAATTTGTAATATGGTTGAAAGTCTAGGGACTTGCCATAAGAGTATTTATGTTGTTAACTGAGTTTTTATGGAAGAAAATGAATGTTAGGGAGATGAGAAATAACTTTTGTGAAAAATGTTTGCATGAAAACACCTAAGTAGGACTTAAATGCAAATAGCGAGATTGTGTCATAAATGCATGAAATAGTTGGAATTGTGAGTAGTTGTAAGAGAAATAAATGTTCATCTAGGCTTGTTTAATGAGAAAATGTGTTGAAAAATGATTTACGAGCCTAGGGGCAAAATCATAATTTTGCCATAGTATAAGGGAAAAATGGTCAATTTTGCTTAAGTGTAAATTTTGATGCATTATAATCATAGAAGGATCTAAATGAATGAATTTTATTGTTATAGATCAACAAGAGCGCGGAATTAACCAAGACCGGGGAAAAGGCATAGTTACGGGTTTAACCGTTAGTTGATGCGTTTTGAACCGAGCTAAGTTTATGTGTAAATGATGCATTTCTATATACATTGTTGTTGCTAATTAATGCATGGTACAATTGAGAACGTGTATGATTCAAATGGATAGGAGGTGGTAATTATTGAATAACTCTAGTATGAATGATGGACTAGACATGTGTGTTATATCAATACTTGACAGTGGGCTAAGTGCAATACCACCTTAATACTTAATTATGATAGGCTATGTGCGACACCATCGTCTATTTATCATTTGGTGGGCTATGTGTGACACCATCGTAACTAACCTTTTCGGTGGGCTATGTGCGATACCACCCTAATAAAGACCGATGGTGGGCTAAGTGCAAAACCATCGAGTAATTCGATTATGAGTGGTTGATTAAGAGATTGTGATGTGTTGTATCATGTGACATTGTGGTGCTAAGTGCAGGGAGGTACGCTAATGAGTGTATACATTAAGATTGTGATATGGTTGGAATGTGGAAATGGAAGAAATGAGTAAGCATGATTATGAATATGGATTGTTTCTTGTTTAGTATGTAATGCTATATAATTGTTTAGCACATACTATCTTGTTATATTGTTTACATGTAAGCTTACTACGTTTAAAGCTTACTTCCTTTCTCTTTTCCCTTATTTTATAAAGTTAAGAGCCGAGCCGAGATATGTAGATAACCAGAAGATCACCAACACTATCAGCTTACCTCGGTCTATCTAGACTTAATGATTTTGAGTATGGCATGTATAGGGGCTAGACTAGTTAGCTTATTTTTGTTATTTTGGCCAAAGGTGTGTTGGACCTTATTAAGATAACTACTTTGTATATTGCCATGGTTGATGGCTCACCTTATCATTTATGAAAATCGAAAGTTATTCATGGAAGTTCATATTGCGAATTCTGATTTGTTTATTGATATGTTGAATGGATCCATGTTGTGTAATTAGAAGGGTGAAAGGGACTTGGCAAATAGCCTTGTTCTTGTCCACATGGGTAGGAACACGGGGTGTGTGTCTAGGCCGTGTATGACACACAGTCAGGCCATGGGCATGTGACTTGGCTGTGTGTCCCCTGCATGTCGGTGTTGCAAGTCAGTGTTGACCACGGGCTAGCCATGCGAGCGTGTGTCTAGGCCGTGTGACCCAAACAGAATACCCAAGTTTTTACACACGGGTAGGACACAGGCGTGTCTAGGCCGTGTGAAGCACACGGGTGTGTCTAGGCCGTGTGAAAACCCCTGTAGGTTTGAAATGAAAATAAATCCTATACGGAGTAGGGACATGGGCGTGTGTGACCACACGACTTTCCCACACGGGCGTGCTCCGTTTCATACGGGCGTATGGCCCCTGTTTAGGTGAAAATTTAAAGATGAAAAAAAAGGGTTTCCTGTAAGGTTCTGATACCCCTCGTATGAATGTTTAAGGCCTCGTAGGCTCTCAATGAGGTATTTATGATGGTCATAGAGATATGTCTAGTTAGAATTGAAAGATATTGATTCAAGTCATGAGGTTAAGGAGACTAAGTCCGATAATGCCTCGTGCCCGATTCTGGCTTATAATACGGATAAGAGGTGTTACATTTAGTGGTATCAGAGCTATGGTTTAGTCTATTCTCGGACTACCGTAGTGTATGTAAGAGTCTAGCTATGCATACCATAAGTGTATAATGATAGTGTGGTGGCTTCTGATTATTTTAAACTTGTTTTTATATAGTGTATGGATCCCGATCAATCGGCTGCAGATGACGCAGCTAGTAATGCACTGACTCCCGCACAAGGGACCACGCCTGTGGAAAGTGGACCCGAGAGTAGGGGTTAGGGAGAAGAGGCTCGGGAAGCCTTTCTTTAAATGATGAGTAATTGGTACACAGAATATGTACGAGCAAATCCCAATGCTCAACCTCCTCCACCCCCTCCTATACCTCAGCCAGTTCATGTGGCTCCTCAAGGTGTAGATTTAGTGAGGATGACTAAGCCCCTGGTAGATAAGATTCAGAAGCAATAGTCTGAGGAGTTTAGAGCTAATATAGATGATGACCCTGAGCGGGCAGAGTTCTGGCTTGAGAACTCAATAAGAGTGTTTGATGAACTCTCCTGTACACTTGAAGAGAGCTTAAAATGTACCATGTCCTTGTTGAGGGACTCGGCATACCATTGGTGGAAGATGTTAACATCCATGGTTTCGAAGGAGAGAGTGACGTGGGACTTCTTTTTGGAAGAGTTCCGAAAGAAGGACATAAGTCAGTGATTTGTTAACCAGAAACGGAAGGAATTCCTTGAGTTAAACCTATGAAAAATGACTGTGGCGGAATAGGAGCACGAATTCATTAGGCTCAGCAAGTACACACAAGAATGTGTATCAACAAAAGCTATTTTATACAGGAGGTTTGAAGATAGGTTGAATGAGGATGTCAGACTTTTAGTTGGGATTTTAGAACTAAAGGATTCGTGGTATTGGTGGATAAGGCCAGTAAGGCCAAAAAATTGAGTAAGAAAAAGAGGAAGGACGTGAGTGAGGCCCGGGATGCAAAGAAAAGGTCGATGAGTAAATTCTACCAAGCTCAATCGAAGAGGTCCAAGAAAGTGAGCCTTTGGACGACTACATTAGTCGGGTATTCGTAAAGAGAGCGAGGCAACATGTACTACGGTTCAGGCCACCTCGATGGCAAGTTTGGGCAATCCAAAGTCCAAACCAGAGTGCCCAAGTTGTGGCAGATATCACACTAGGGAGTGTTGGGGAAACAATTAGAACTGTTATAAGTGTGGGTCCCCTGACCATTTCATCCGAAACTGCCCCAAAAGGGATGACAAGGAGAGGAAGCAAGAGATAAGATCGAGAACTGTATCCTCTAGGGGTAGGCCACAAAAGAACCTAGGAGGTGGGACTAGTGGTAGAGGCGCATCACGAGACTCTACTGTGAGGCCAGAGGGTCTAGTGCCAGCGAGGACTTATGCTATTCGCGCTCGAGAAGATGCATCATCACCAGATGTAATAACATGTACTTTCTCTCTTCATGACACCTTTGTTATTGTTTTGATTGATCCGGGGTCTACCCATCCTTATATCTGTATGAGATTGGCATCTAGTTTGAGTATGATTGTTGAGTCTATGAAATTTGAGGTAAAGGTATCAAACCCGTTAGGTAAACATGTGTTAGTTGACAAGGTGCGTAGAAATTATCCTTTAACAATTAGGGGTCATTGTTTTTTGGCAAACCTTATGTTGTTACCGTTTGATGAATTTGATTTCATTCTTGGTATGGATTGGTTGACTACCCATAGTGTTTTAGTGAATTGTGGTAGTAAATTTATTGAATTGAAATGTGAAAATGGAAATGTTATTCGGGTTGAATCAGGTGGGTCAAATAGTTTACCAGTGATGATTTCTTCTATGGTGGCTGAGAAATATTTGAGAAAAGGGTACGAGTCTTATCTCGCTTTCGTGTTAAATACTCAAGAGTCTAAAGTAAAGATTGAAATAGTGTCGGTTGTATGTAAGTATTCAGATGTATTCCCGAAAGAGTTACCTGGATTACCTCCAGTTAGAGAGGTCGAGTTTGGGATTAAGTTAGTTCTGGGAACGACACCTATTTTGGTTGCTCCGTATAGGATGGCACCTTAGAGTTGAAAGAACTGAAGGTTCAGTTGCAAGAGTTTACGGATAAGGGTTTTACAAGACCGAGCTATTTACCGTAGGGTGCTCTAGTATTATTTGTGAAGAAGAAAGATAGGTCGATGCGATTGTGAATAGACTACCGACAACTCAACAAGGTGATGGTAAAGAATAAGTATCCCTTACCAAGGATAGATGATCTATTTGATCAACTGAAAGGTGCTACTGTAACACCCCTAACCCGTATCCGTCGTCAAATTAGGGTAAAAAGGCATTACCAAATCAAACTCAGCACCAAGTAAATAATCGTTTTATAACATATGTCAGTCATAAATCAAAACACATACATCTTAAACTGTTTTCCATTCATTCTACTACAATACATGTACATATTAAACCAACAGAACCATTTATACTATCTATAACATTTAATAATTATATGTACATACTAACATAGTAATATTACAACATGACCGAATGTACTATTGATATATATATATATATATATAATGTGTAATTTACCCTATAAGCAAAAGTCACATTTATGTTTGCACATAATTAACCATACCTTATACACCAAATTCAAATATATAAATTAGTATACCTAAACTTTACAATTTATCTTATTAACTAACCAATGATTCGGTCATATCATTACCAATATTATATGCATATCATAATAAACTAAATATGGTGACCAAACCATACCATTTCATTTACCATTTGAATTTGCAGTTAAACAGTCATAAATCATGTTCATTTCTTAACAAAAGCAATCAAATCTAAATAGCCAACCATCATATACATTCTTACTTTCTCAAGCAAACATCATTCACTATATTACCGAAGCACATGTATTAACTCAACTATCATTAGAAATGTATATTAAATGGGTAACACATGAAAGCACCTTAGTCAAGATCATACATATTACAACATAAGTGTAGCAACCATGTTCCACATATATAAACCAAGGCCAAGTTTGTTAAACCAAACACATAACAAATACGCCATATGATCACCTTACATATATGATTTAAACCATGACCGAATTTACCCATTCATATGCATTATAAACAAGCCATCATATCAAAACATAGAAATTAAACTTAACCAAAAGAAATAGCCATTTTCGCAAGGCTATACTTATATACAAGACCAAAGTTCATTGATTTTACAACTTAGTCTAACCTATACATGCCTTTGATTCAAAAACCAAGTGTATAAGTACCAAAAAGGGGTTGATAGTGTGGTTGATTCCTCTGATAATCCTCAGAGCCCGTAGCTTGAATGAAATCTATAAAACAAACAATGTGCACACACAAAGTAAGCTTACTAGCTTAGTAAGTCTTAAGCAATCACAATATAACATTCGATTACACAAGCATTTAAATAATCATTTCTTGACATTAAACATTCATGAATTAACATCTAATTTACTATAGCCAAATATCCCATCTCACTTAATATATCAACTTTCATTTCTTTGTCACAGTACATCATTTACCGAATAAATAACCACACACTTATGCATTTAGTTACACCTGCACAATACCTTACTTCTTTTAGGATATCCTATAACCAATTTCCTCATGGTATAGATTATATACAAATTCCATCGATCACATGTATATCACTATCTTTCATCGTTTCATTTACTTATCATCATAGCATATAAGCATAACATTAAAGTATGATTAATACATACCTTATAGCCGAACCCACAAATTCACTTTCATAAACTTAAGCTTTCTCAGTTTGTTTCATAACTTTACTATTTCAATATCGAAGTTCAGGAATTGAAAACTTACCAGCATACAACAAGCTATGCATTAGTTCGAATCGCTTACACCGGCACTTGGCCTGCTAGACATAAAGTCTGAGATTTTAAATACCGGCATTTAGTCTGCTAGGCAATAAGCCTAAAATATTCACCGGCACAAGGCCTGCTAGGCTCGAGGCCCGAATATCAACACAATTAATCATTCCATCACATATCAATCTCAAGCAAGCTATTTCACATTACATAAATAAACCAACTCAACATTTCACAATTCACATTCGGCAACTATATATATATTCTCAACATATCAATTTTCAATATTTATTAAAGTACATAGGTAATTTCCGACTTATAATTGCTTACAGACTTACCTCGACTATCGACGAACAACGTAGACCGGCTATTCGATAACCTTTGTCTTTCCCCGATCCAATTCTGTTTTTCTTTTTTCTTGATCTAAACACATTAAAATTTAGCTCATTCAAGCACATTTCATCTCAATTTAGTCCCAAAACACATAAACGGCAAATTACCATTTTACCCCTAATGTTTCACATTTTTACAATTTAATCCTATTTGCACAAAACACAAAATACACAAAATTTCACTACGTCACCTAAGGGTCGAATGTTCATAGGGACTATACAAGTCCATTTATTTCATTTATTTATCATTTTAGCCCCTCAAAAATTTTATCTTTGTAATTTAGCCCAAAATACTTAAATTCACTAAATTTTCCAATACAAAACAAGCTAATCTTTAACATAACTTTAATATTTTTCCATTAAACATCATGAATCACAAACATCTAACCATGGTCGAATATCAAGCATGCTCAAATTTAAAAATTCTAACATGGGTTAACTAATGTTCGAAGCAATGATCTCAAAAACGTAAAAATCAACAAAAACTGAGCTAAAATTCATACCTAATTAAGCTTGATATATGCCGAACTTAGCTTGGATTTTCTCTTTTCTTCAATTGCATGTTTTGGCCAAGAGAAAGATGAAACAAACATGCCTATTTTTGTGTTTTAATTAACATATATATCATGTATTTGTTTGATTACCAAATTAACCTTTATACATTAATATATAAACAAATAATACTAAGGTTATTCTTGGCATATGCTGTCCACTAATTCTTAGGATGGGCTAATTGCCTTTTTAATACCCCATATTAAAAAGCCATAATCAATTTAGCACATTTCACTATAGTTTGCAACTTTTACAATTTACGCGATTAAGTCCTTTTTCTAAATTAAACACACAAACGATTAAATTTTTCTACAAAACTTTCACACACATTAATTCACATATAATAAGTACAAAATATAATATTTAAATATTTCTCAGACTCGGATTCGTGGTCCCAAAACCATCGTTCCAATTAGGGTCAAATTCGGTCTGTTATAGCTACGGTGTTCTCTAAGATAGACCTGAGGTTTGGGTATTATCAGTTGAGGGTTAAGGAGCAAGATGTGTCGAAAACTTCATTTCGGACGAGGTATGGTCATTATGAGTTCTTTTTCATGCCATTTGGTTTAACGAATGCTCCTGCAATTTTTATGGATTTAATGAACCGTGTCTTCCGACCGTATTTAGACAAGTTTGTAGTTGTCTTTATCAATGACATATTGATTTATTCTCGGGATGAGAGTGATCATGTAGAGTATCTGAGGATTTTTTGCAGACTTTAAGAGACAAGCAGTTGTATGCTAAATTTAGCAAGAGCGAGTTTTGGCTCCGAGAAGTTAGATTCCTAGGACACATCGTGTCGGGTGATGGTATTAGAGTTGACCCAAGTAAGATCTCGGCTATTGTGGAGTGGAAAGCGCCGAAGAATGTGTCAGAAGTCAGAAGCTTTTTGGGTTTGGCAGGATACTACAGACGATTCGTAAAGGGGTTTTCTATGATTGCCACCCCGATGACGAAATTGTTGCATAAGGATGTTAAGTTTGTATGGACTGAGAAATGTCAATAGAGTTTCGAGAGATTGAAAACATTGTTGACTAAGGCACCGATTTTAGTGCAACCTGAGTCAGGGAAAGAGTTTGTGGTCTACAGTGACGCATCATTAAATGGTCTCGGCTGTGTGTTGATGCAATAGGGTAAGATAGTCGCTTACGCCTCGAGACAGTTAAAATCGCATGAGAAGAATTATCCAACTCATGACTTGGAGTTGGCCGCGATTGTTTTCGAGTTAAAAATTTGGCGACATTATTTGTATGGTGAGAAGTGTCGAATCTTCACAGACCATAAGAGCTTGAAGTACTTGATGGATCAAAATGATTTGAATTTGCGACAATGGCAGTGGCTTGAGTTATTGAAGGACTATGAGCTAGTAATTGATTACCACCCGGGAAAAGTAATGTGGTTGAGGATGCCCTGAGTAGGAAATCCTTGTATGCTTTGAGAGCTATGAGCACGAGCTTAGCGTGGTCTAACGATGGTGCTATATTAGCTGAGTTGAGGGTTAGGCCACCATTTGTTCAACAGATATGTGAAGCTCAAAAGAATGATAATGATATGCAAGCTAAGAGAGCTAAGTATGAATAGAGAGATGATTCTAATTTTTGGGTGAGTTCGGATGATTGTTTGATGTTTCATTATAGGATTTGTGTACCTAAGAATGATGAATTGATTCAGAAGATATTAAATAAATCACACAGTGGTCATTTGTCAATACATCTGGGCAGTACGAAAATGTACAATGATCTGAAGAAATTTTATTAGTGGCCGGGAATGAAAAGGGACATCTCCTAGTTTGTAACAAGATGTCTAATTTATCAGCAAGTGAAGGCTGAGCATCAAGTCAACAAGTGATGGTTCCCAGTGGAAGTGGGATCGGATCACTATGAATTTTGTGACGGGGTTACCTAAGACTCCGAAAAAGAAAGATGTTGTATGGGTTGTCATTGATAGATTAACGAAGTCGGCTCACTTTATACCGGTGCGTGTTGATTATTCACTGGATAAGTTAGCTGAGTTATATATTGCAGAAGTGGTGAGATTACATGGAGTACCTGTATCTATTATCTCGGATAGAGATCCGAGATTTACTTCGAACTGCATTTCATCCACAAATCGATGGTCAGTCTGAAAGAGTAATTCAAGTTCTCGAAGATATGCTCCGGTGTTGTGTATTAGAGTTCGAAAGTAGTTGGGAAATATATCTACCCTTGGTCGAATTTGCTTACAACAACAGTTATGTCGAGTATACGAATGGCACCGTATGAAGCCTCGTATGGTCGCAAGTGCCAGACTCCTTTGTATTGGACCGAGCTTAGTGAGAAGCAAATTCATGAGGTCGACCTAGTTAAAGAGACTGAGGAAAAAGTGAAAGTAATCCGGGATAGTCTGAGAGCTGCTTCAGATCGACAAAAGTCGTATGCAGATTTGAAAAGAAAGGAAATAGAGTTGAAAGTGGGCGACAAGGTATTTCTGAAAGTGTCCCCGTGGAAGAAAATATTGAGAATTGGGCGAAAGGGGAAATTGAGTCCACGATTCATAGGGCCATATGAGATTACCGAGAGAATTGGACCAGTGGCATATCGGTTGGCTTTGTTAGTAGAGTTAGAGAAAATATACAATGTATTCCATGTATCCATGTTAAGGCGTTATCGATCTGATCCTTCGCATATGATTACTCCAACAGAAATTGAGATACGATCGGACATGACGTACGAAGAGGAGCCGATTAAAATCTTGGCTCGAGAAGTGAAACAGTTGAGGAATAAGAACATAGCCTTAGTAAAAGTGCTATGGCAAAAACACAGTGGAGAAGAGGCTATGTGGGAATCGGAAGAAGCCATGAGAGAGCAATATCCAAACCTCTTTACCGGTAATATTTTCGAGGGCAAAAATCTCTAAAAGGGGGGAGAGTTGTAACAGCCCGATTTAGGGGCTAGTCGGAACAGTGGTTTCGAGACCACTAAACCGAGGTCAAGGAAAATTATTTTGATGTTATTTTATGTGTTGTAGCATAATTATATGGATGTATGAAAATTTTTGGTGCTTTAATTTGAGTGATAGCATGCTTAATTGTGAGAAAGGACTAAATCGCATAAAGTGCAAAAAATTTTACTTTTCAAAAAGAGGTACCTAATAGCAATAGAATGTAATTTGGAGATTTTTAAAGTGCAATTAGGCCATTTGGAGTGTGATGGCTGGCCATATAGACAAGGGGGACAAGAGCATTTAATTTTTAGTCAAATTTGGTGGAAATTAGGTGATAAAATGAATAAAATAAGATGAGTAAAAGATATTATCATCTTTCACTATTCACCCTTCTTCGTCCCACCGAAAATTGAAGAGAAAATAGAGCTTTTGGGGGTTCAAACTTTCAGCCAAGCTATCTCCTTGCTAGTAGGTGATTTAGGTGGTTTCAATTGATAATTTTTGTATTTTTGGAGTCCCCAAAGCTTAAGCTAGCTAATGAGGGGACCAATTTGCAATATGGTTGAAAGTCTAAAGACTTTTCATGAGAGTATTTATGTTGTTAACTGAGTTTTTATGGAAAAAAATGAATGTTAGGGAGATGAGAAATAACTTTTGTGAAAAATGTTTGCATGAAAACACCTAAGTAGGACTTAAATGCAAAGAGCGAGATTGTGTCATAAATGCATGAAATAGTTGGAATTGTGAGTAGTTGTAAGATAAATAAATGTTCAACTAGGCTTGTTTAATGAGAAAATATGTTGAAAAATGATTTACAAGCCTAGGGGCAAAATTGTAATTTTGCCATAGTACAAGGGTAAAATGGTCACTTTTGCCTAAGTGTAAATTTTGATGCATTATAATCAGAGAATGATCTAAATGAATGAATTTTATTGTTATAGATCAAGAAGAGCGCGGAATTAACCTTGACTAGGGAAAAGGCAAGGTTACGGATTAAACCGTTAGTTGACGCGTTTTGCACCTAGGTAAGTTTATGTGTAAACAATGCATTTTCTATATAAATTGTTGTTGCTAATTAGTGAATGGTACAATTGAGAACGTGCATAATTCAAGTGGATAGGAGGTGGCAATTATTGAATAACTCTAGTATGAATGATGGACTGGACATGTAAGTGTGTTATATCAAAACTTGATGGTGGGCTAAGTGTGATACCACCTTAATACTTAATTACGATGGGCTATGTACGATGCCATCGTCTATTTATCATTTGGTGGGCTATGTGCGACACCACCGTAACTAACCTTTTCGGTGGGCTATATGCGATACCACCCTAATAAAGACTAATGGTGGGCTAAGTGCGAAACCACCGAGTAATTCGATTATGAGTGGTTGATTAAGAGATTGTGATGTGTTGTATCATGTGACGTTGTGGTGCTAAATGCAGGGAGGCATGCTAATGAGTGTATACATTAAGATTGTGAAATGGAAGAAATGAGTAAGCATGATTATGAATGTGGATTGTTTCTTGTTTAGTATGTAATGCTATATAATTGTTTAACACATACTATCTTGTTATATTGTTTACATGTAAGCTTACTAAGCTTAAAGCTTACTCCCTTTCTCTTTTCCCTTATTTTATAGAGTTAAGAGCCGAGCTGGGATACGCAGATAACCAGAAGATCGCCCACACTATCAGCTCACCTCGGTATATCTAGACTTAGTGATTTTGAGTACGGCATGTATAGGGGCTAGACTAGTTAGCTTATTTTGTTATTTTGGCCAAAGGTGCGTTGGCCCTTATTAAGATAACTACTTTGTATATTACCATGGTTGATGGCTCACCTTATCATTTATGAAAATAGGAAGTTATTCATGGAAGTTCATATTGCAAACTATGAGTTGTTTATTAATATGTTGAATGGATCCATGTTGTGTAATTAGAGGGGTGGAAGGGACTTGGAAAATAGCCTTGTTCTTGTCCACATGGGTAGGCACACGGGTGTGTGTCTAGGCCGTGTGTGACACACGGTCAGCCCATGGGCATGTGACTTGGCCGTGTTTCCCTTGTATGTCGATGTTGCAAGTCAATGTCGACCACGGGCTAGCCACGCAGGCATGTGTCTAGGCCGTGTGACCCAAACAGAATACCCAAGTTTTTACACACGGGCAGGACACGGGCGTGTCTAGGTCGTGTGGAGCACACGGGCGTGTCTAGGTCGTGTGAAAACCCCTGTAGGTTTGCAATAAAAATAAATCCCACACGGAGTAGGGACATGGGCGTGTGTGACCACACGGCCTTCCCACACGGGCGTGCTCCATTTCACACGGGTGTATGGCCCCTGTTTAGGTGAAAATTTAAAGATAAAAAAAAGGGTTTCCTGTAAGGTTTTGATACCCCTCGTATGAATGTTTAAGGCCTCGTAGGCTCTCAATGAGGTAGTTATGATGGTCATAGAGATATGTCTAGTTGGAATTGAAAGATATTGATTCAAGTCATGAGGTTAAGGGGACTAAGTCTGGTAATGCCTCGTGCCCGATTCCGGCTTAGAATACGGGTAAGGGGTGTTACATGTAGTTGATCTATATTGAATTGGGTATTGTATTTCTGTTCTTAGTCTTGTTTCGAACTCACACTGAGCTCGTGTAGCTCACCCCCTCTTAGTGTTTCCCTTTCAGGTACCTCTTCTGAATTCTGATGCTGGGCTTAATATGCGGAGGTCTTGGACAGTCTCGGAGAAGAACAAATTATCAGTTTGTTTTATTTGTTATTTGGTTTTTGGACTGTAAAATTTTATTAAAACTATGGTACAGACTCCGTTTCAAATCTTCATTCGATCATTTAATTCAAGTTTTAGTATAAACTTAACTATATTTTTACTGAATAAATTTAAGCGATTAAATGATTCGGTTTGTTAGGATAACGTATTTTGTAAAAATTTACCTACGATCACTTTGGTGATCAAATGTAACATCTGGGATTCGGTCTAAACTCCTAGGCTGGGTTTAGGGTGTTACAAAGCCGGTCAATTCAAACATCGTAGTTTCCCTTATTATGACCAACTTACTGCCATTTACACAAAAGATCGAGCCACTAGGAAAGGTGCTCAAAATGCCGCTGATATTAATGAAGAAATAGATGTTGAAGATGTAGCTACTACAAATACTCATGAAGAAAGAAACGATTTCCATAGATGCAAAGCTGATGTTTCTTTGGATGACATGGATCTTTCAATTACACAACCACAACCACCTAGAAACCGAGGTGATTCCACATTTTCAAAGAAGAAAAAAAATTCTGATGAAAGTGATCATATTTCTTCTACTTCATGTACTGATGCTACCATTTTATTGGAGGAAAACATATGGGCCGTTGGCCTTGAAATCAGTAGTGTATTGCCTCCGAAGTGCTAATTCAACAAAAGTCAGAAATGACCATTCAAGAAAGTGCTCTAAAATTATATTCAACCTTATGTGAAGTAGAAGGTTTAACTGAGGATGAGCGCTATCGCGTGTTGAGCAAAATTCCAGACCATCCAACGCAAGTGTTCATTTTCTTTAGTTTACCTTCCTTTGTGCGATTGGAATGGGTCAGAAGATTTCTTACTGACCATTAAAAATCATGGTTGTGTTTATGATATTTGATAACTTTTTGTGTTTGTAATATTTGGATGGTATAATGACATGATAGAATGTCATTACAATGTTGTAACTTTTTATGTTGTAAAATTTAACATATGGATTATGACGTATAAGCTAATAAAATCATGTAACTTTTGTTAATATATGAATATTATGTTTGGATGTGAAATATAATTCTCAAACTATTTCTTACTTATAATATTTTATTTTTATTATAGAATAATTAAATTATTTGTTTCACGAATGATATTTTAGTATATTAAATATGTATTGCGTTTAAAATAATAAAGTAGGTTATATATTATTTTATTAAATTGTATTTAATAATAATTATGTTAAAATATAATTAAATTATTTTTTAAAATATATTTAACAATAACTTTATTAAAATTTAATAACAATAATAATAATCATCTACCTAAAAAAATTTCTATTAAGGGTACTTTAGTCATTTAAGCCTTTTTTCTTATACTATTATAACATCTATTCCATTCAACGAAACACAAGAATGCTATTACAGCTCTATTCCATTCCATTCAACCAAACAATAGAATTACTGATTACAGCTCTATTTCATTACAACTCTATTCAATTACAATCCTATTCCATTACAGTGAACCAAACTTACCCTTAATGATTGATTCTACTTTCCTCATCAATGGAGTTTTCGATGCTTGAAGATGACATGGAAAATTTTTTTCTCTTTCCTACTACTTTGTTCTTTTATTTTACGTTTTACCATTAAAGGTTTTAATTATAATTTTAATAAATTTCATACTATCTTTTATTTTTTCTTTAATCAACCATCCATTACAATTCCATATGTTCTAAATGTAATTTACAACCTTGATTAATTATTATTTTAGTCCTTTAGTAATTAAAATTTACAGCAATTAATTTTTATCACTTTTACGATTTAATCTTTGTACTTTAATTAATCACCAATTTGATGAAATTACCTATCCAAAATTTAATTCACCTATCTAACAACTCCATAAATATTTAATAAAAATATTTACTGAGGCTCGATTCACGATAACAAGATCTCGATACCTCATTTTGCAACATCAACGACTACAAGATTAATATACTTATATCTTAACTAACTATTCAATTAACAAATTCATCATATCAAAATTTAATATAATATTATAATTGACTCATTAATATTAATTAATAATATTTATGGGCTCGATCATTAAAAAATAAAATTTTAAAATTACTGTTTTCGACATTATTGGCTTTTGAATTATTACATGGATGATTTGGTCAGTTAATAACTACTTGCTCTGGGGGAAGAGATTGGGAGCATTAACACAGGCTTGTCTAAAGACTCAATATATAAGTGCTTGACCACAACCATTTTTTTAAAGACAGGGCAATCGTTGGACAATAATTACGGGATAATAGGGGGTGGTGTAAGCGGTGAGATTGTCGCACTAACATGAATTATAAAAAAAACATGTCATTTTCGTAGATTTTATATTTGAATCATTTTCGTAAATATTCAATTTATTTAAGTTAATTTAAAAAAAAAAAAGCGAAGGTCAAAATTTTAAGGGATAAGAGTCAAATAAAGTTCAGAGACCTAAATGATAAAATGCAATTCCTTTTAGATAGAGGAAAAGGAATGTATCCCTTGCTTACACGTTAAGAGTCCTTTTGTAAAGGATTTTGGAAAATGAAGTTATACCTTGCAGTTTCGTCCAATATGGGAATTCATCAATTCAATTAACTGTCCAGACACACCATACTTCCGGACTTGACCCATCACAAGAATTTTTTTACCACACTAATTTGTTGCCATCTTTTGGCTTAAATTAACTTATTTAAATTTAATTCTATTTAAAATATTTTTAGTATATTGATAAGTGATAATTTTATTACTTTTCATAATTAAGTGATAAAAAATGAAATTTATTAATAATTGAGTGAGTAATAATATAATTATATGATCAATTATATATTTTTAGTTTGGCATTTCTAATTAATTTACATTTTATGTTTGCATAAAATAATAATTTGAATGATTCTTTTCAAATTAATTTATAAGGATAATAATGGTTTAATTAGTTTTGGTTACTTAATTATTTAAAATTAGTTTTATAAGTGATAAAGTAAAGTCATGATAAGTTGATAAACGACGTCATGACGTGATAACGTGTTCCTTACTAAATCAGGTTTCTTATCTTAGTTAAATTCTGCTATATTTTTTCAATCAAACTCTAATAACTCAAGGGATATTTTAATTAGATTAGCCCACGAATTTTAGTCTATAACTCGGGCTTTTAGCAACCTTAGGGAAATTGATTTAATAACATAATTAAGAGAGAGTTTTGTGGGAATTTTGGGAGAATTTTGCATTTTGAGTTCGGGTTTGTTTTTTTGTTTCTCCATCTTGTACTCCTCTTTCGAATATTTGTTGTTTTTAGTGAATACTTTTTTTCCTGTGATTTTTTATCTTATTTAGAGGAGTTTTTCCTTAAAATATTTGTCTAATTTTCTTTATTCGTTCTTGTTCATTGTTTAATTCGGGTTTATCCCTAACATTTATTAAATAAAATCTCAAAAACAGCTTGGAATATAGTTCCAAATCATGGAATGATCATAAGCAATAGACATTTTGGCAAGCATATGTGCTGCCTCATTACTAGACCGACTAACCCATTGAACTTCTATGTCATTCCTACTCTGAAGAATCTCCTTGCAATCAGCTACAATAGTGCCATATTCGGACCAATCAGAGGAGTAGATAGCATAACATAAAGCCTCTGCATCTGTAAATAGAACCCCCTTCATTCGACAAGTTAGGAGAAGACCATTGCAGAGCAAAGCGAAACGCCAAAGCCTCAGCCACTCGGTGTGAAAAGCCCCTCCATACATGCCAGCATTAAAAAAAGCACCAGTATTGCTGAAAGCCATTAGTCCAACACCACACTTTCCTTCATTCTCGAAAATAGCCACGTCCACCCAGCTGCTCTAGTCAAGTCGGGCACTAGGTTGTCTCTCGGTCGCATTGGCATATGCATTGGTCGTCATTAGCATACCACCCAAAGAGGCTCTCACTTCTTGCCATTCATTTAATGAGCCATAAGCTTGAGACAAGATCAAAGGAGGTATGTCCTTATTGCTCCATATTAGTTGGTTCCTAGCCCACCATATACACCAACATATAATGCAAAACTCCTCTACCAAAATGTTCGACCCTTGAGTGACAAGAGCTTTAAAACAATCAACAAAGTTCATATTGGAGAATTCTCCCAGCTTACCCCATAACTTTAGAACAATGGAGCAAAGCATGAGATAAATCCTCTTAAAAACCACAACTCGTGCAATTCACATCAATGCTGACCCTCTTGTCTCTCAACCGAATCTTAGACGGAGCTATATTCTTCAAAGCGCCCCAGTTAAACTCCTTGGCTTTTGGTAGGATATGAAGCTTCCAAAGAGATTTCCAATTCACCATATTCGAGCCAACCTCATTCTCCTTATTCAAGAAGTTTCCTACATGATACCCCAATCTAATCCGAGTACACTGATGATGCAGATGAATTTTATTTTTATAACAAATATTTCGATTGAAATGGTAAAATTCAAATAGTGATGTTTATTGGGTTTTGAGTTCAAACCTTGTTAACAAAAAAAACCATCACAATATATTTGTTATTTTATCAAATGATTAGGTATTTGATAATTTCTTAAGATTTAATTGATGAATGATACCAACTCGATAAATCAATATATTATAATAAGTGACTATGTTTGTAAGTATTGCATGCATCCCAACAAAAATTAGAATATATCTTATAAATTCACTTTTTTACCTTATTAGTGAGTTTTACATATTTGATTCTTGACCTTAGCTCACTAAAATTTTTAACCAAAATTGATACAAATAAAAATAGGTGAAGATAATGGATTTAGTTGGTTGGGTTAATATATTTAAATAATAAAATAATTATTAATTTAAAATATATAATAATTATATCAATTTAGATTGGATTGGGTAAAAGTTCTACTTAAGCTTAACTCGAATAAAAGTAAGTTTTATTTTTATTCAAGTTAATTTTCGAGTGTTTAGATCTTTTCCTATTTTGAGTGAAGCTTCATACTTAAATAAGTAATATAATATTATGAAATATAAAGTTATTTGGTTTCACATTATTTGCTATTATTTTAATAACTTGGAATTTGCTATTAACTTACTAGGAATAAATTATATAAGAATAATACTAAAATATATAGTTTTTAGACACCAATAATATAATATCACATCATTAACTTTTAAAAATATAAAAATTTTATTATACACTAATCCATATTTAATATCTTTTCTAACTTAATTTAGCTTTAATTAAATTACATAAAAATTAAAATTTTAATAAATAAACAAATTTCCTTCTTTTATAATTTTTAAATCATTTTAGTTCGGTTTTATTTTATTTTATTTACTGTTTTATATTTAATCAAGTAATTCTTTTAATTTTTAGGCAGGTATTTTTTCTTTTTAATTTATTTTTAATTTTTAATCAAATTTCAGAATTTGATAATACTACCCATGGTGGTTATAATTTTTCAAATTTTGATTTTTACTTTTTTTCTAAATTTTAATGGTTGATTTTAGTTTTTTTTAAATTTGTGTTCATGATTTTTATGAGTTTTTTATTTTTAATTATTGATTTAAGCATTTTAAAACTCATTTATTTTTTGTTATATTTTTCCGTTATATAGTTTCAATGTTTTCCCTAAAATTTTAATTATTTTAATTAAATTTAAATTAAATTAGAGATATATTATATATGATTGAGTATAGAATAATATTTGTATGTCTTCAAAATTGATAATGTGGCATTAATTTATTTGTATCTAGAAACTATATATTTTAAAATTATCCTAATATAAGCTATCTCCTAATTTTTTGAGTTCTTTTAATTTTTTTAAAATAAATATGATATAAATGTTTTTTTTTGTTGCACTACATATTTTATCTAAATCATTTTATTTTAAAATATTTATATTCTTTTAAAAGACCGGTACCATTATAATTAATTATTATGTAATAAAATATCCTTATGTATTTTATTTACTTTCAAATCCTATCATATAATTAAAACATTAAAAAAGATTTGATGCAATGTCGGTAGATAAATTTCATACAAGATCGGTGAATAATAATATAACACAACATCGTTAAATAAAATAAAATAATAGATTTATAAATAAATTCTAATAACTTCATTTAAATATAATTAAATAATAAATAATTATAAATAAATGTTAAAATTTTATACTCTAAACTTTTAAACTCAATATCCTAAATTCAAAAATCATTAATATTTATTTATAATAATTAAGATTAATATTTAATTATGTTTAAATGCATCAAATATTATTCTTTAAAAACAAAGTATCCATTATAATAAGTAAATGAAAAAGATTTATTCAAGTAAATAATTGAAGAAAAATAATGAAATATGTATAATTGGAACTAAAAAATTGGTTAGTGGAGTTGGATGAGGAGGTGGGTATAAGGCAACGAGAAGATTCGAGAATGACTTAGCAAGTTGCGTAGGCCAATATTAGAAACACCATCGTGTGGCTAACGTAACTGCACGCCGACTCATCTGACCGCAATTTTCTCGTTTCCTCCAGACCTTCCAACCTAAGAAAATCCACACCCTCTCTTCTATATAAGCATCGCCTCACCCCTTCTCTCTCTCCATCCAACGCAAACCGATTCAAGCTCTTCTCAAATCTTTTTCCAATCAACTCTCTCCAAAGATGCAGATCTTCGTCAAAACCCTTACCGGCAAGACCATCACCCTCGAGGTTGAGGGTTCTGACACCATCGATAATGTAAAGGCTAAAATTCAAGACAAGGAAGGCATCCCACCAGACCAGCAGCGTCTCATCTTCGCCGGCAAACAGCTCGAGGACGGCCGTACCTTGGCCGATTACAACATCCAGAAGGAATCTACCCTCCACCTTGTCCTCCGTCTTCGTGGGGGTATGCAGATCTTCGTCAAAACTTTAACCGGCAAGACCATCACCCTCGAAGTCGAGAGCTCCGACACCATCGATAATGTGAAATCTAAAATTCAAGACAAGGAAGGCATCCCACCAGACCAGCAGCGTCTTATCTTCGCCGGAAAACAGCTCGAGGACGGCCGTACCTTGGCTGATTACAACATCCAGAAGGAATCCACCCTCCACCTTGTACTCCGTCTTCGTGGGGGTATGCAGATCTTCGTCAAAACCTTAACCGGCAAGACCATCACCCTCGAAGTCGGAGCTCCGACACCATCGATAATGTTAAATCTAAAATTCAAGACAAGGAAGGCATCCCACCAGACCAGCAGCGTCTTATCTTCGCCGGAAAACAGCTCGAGGACGGCCGTACCTTGGCCGATTACAACATCCAGAAGGAATCCACCCTCCACCTTGTACTCCGTCTTCGTGGGGGTATGCAGATCTTCGTCAAAACTTTAACCGGCAAGACCATCACCCTCGAAGTCGAGAGCTCCGACACCATCGATAATGTGAAGTCTAAAATCCAAGACAAGGAAGGCATCCCACCAGACCAGCAGCGTCTCATCTTCGCCGGCAAACAGCTCGAGGACGGCCGTACCTTGGCCGATTACAACATCCAGAAGGAATCCACCCTCCACCTCGTCCTCCGTCTTCGCGGGGGCATGCAGATCTTCGTCAAAACCTTAACTGGCAAGACCATCACCTTGGAGGTGGAGAGTTCGGACACCATCGACAATGTAAAGGCGAAGATTCAAGACAAGGAGGGGATCCCACCAGACCAACAACGTTTGATCTTTGCAGGGAAGCAGCTTGAGGATGGGAGGACCTTGGCTGATTATAACATCCAGAAGGAATCGACCCTTCACCTTGTTTTGAGGCTTCGTGGAGGCATGCAGATTTTCGTTAAGACATTGACTGGGAAAACAATCACATTGGAGGTGGAAAGTTCGGATACAATTGACAATGTGAAGGCAAAGATTCAGGACAAGGAAGGTATCCCCCCAGATCAGCAAAGGCTCATCTTTGCTGGCAAGCAATTGGAGGATGGGAGGACTTTAGCTGATTATAACATTCAGAAAGAGTCCACCCTTCACCTTGTTCTTCGTCTCCGTGGTGGGCAGTGAGAAGTTAATTCTTCTTCTGTCTTTGTTCTAGCTTAAGATGGTCACAAATAAGCCTTTAGGAAAGTGCCTATTTTCTTATCTCTTAATGTAACATGTTAATCTTGAGTAAACCTTCTGTTTGGAATAAAAGTTTGGTGATTTCGTATCTGCTAATTTGTTGCTGAATCAAATCTTTTCAATGCAATGATCACTGTTGAAATGGGTAATTTGTGATGCTTAATGTATTGTAAATTAGAAAAGAAATCAGTGTTGACACAGCAAAGAACCACATGATTGGGCTGGCAGATGTTACTCACTTACTTGATAGTTTTTTATGTCTTGCAAAGCATAAAAAAGGATCACAGCAATGAAGATTTAGAAACAAAAGTAAAACTTACCATCTCATATTTAAGTAGCTCTTAAGCATATTTGCTACTTGTTTTATCAATTTTGGTCTTGAAAACAAGTCCTAGTCTTGTTCTTCTAGATTTTGTTTTTTTGAAAACAAGACGTGTGTTATGAAGTTTTCATATATCTGTACATAAGCTCTGCAACAAAGACAGAGGCAGGTTCCCTGAAAAATCAAAACACAATTTTCATAATGTTGTACAGATGGAGTTGGAGAAATGAGAAGTTCTACTGTGTTGCCAATGCAGCTGATTAAGTTTCAATATGGAAAGACTAAAGTACTTTTGTGGTGTCTATTTTAGGCTAATATTTCTACCCATATCAACTTTGTTTCATTGGAAATGCCTACTCCTACTCCAGACACACAAACAACATACATGTTTTTCTTTTCTGAGACTACCCATTAACCTTTCTCTCATATAAGGATAGATTTCTCACCTAGAAAATCCTCAATTTCAAATCATAAGTCCTATCCAACATATTGATTTAAAATCCAATTTCTTGACTTTATGGGTATCATGAAAACTATTGATAAATAGTTACATTTTATATTTTCAAGGAAAATTAAATGGGAAGCAAAAAGAAAAAGCTATTACCTTTTTGAGTAGTTTGGAAAGTCAATGAGTCCACGAAAAGCCATAGGCTAAAGCTCACTATCATTTTGGGCTAACTTCCAAGATACAGTAGAAATTGCTTACTCTAAACGGCCATAAATTCCAAAATCTTGAGAAAACGTAAAGAAAAAGGGGTATTCCTAGAATTGAACTCGGAACCTCTCGCACCCTAAGCGATAATTATACCACTAGTCCAAATGCCGTGATGGGCTATTTACTCTTGATAAAAACTAATTGAAATATTAAACTTTAGGGAAAGGTTCCAATCATGTCTTTTGTTTTGGATAAATTTCAAAATCAAACATGACATTTGATTGTTATTTAAATATATATATATAATTTTAATTTTGATTCAATTAAAACACATTTAAAGAAATAAGCACATAAATTTATTTTTATATTAGATAAATATAATTATTTGTGTATGCAATATATAAAGAACTAGGTTCTTTTTTGTATTATATCGCTTTGACTCCTTTTCCATTTATTTTATTCTATCATATTTATATTATTCTAATTATGTATATCTTTTTTAATAAATTATTAAATTTTTATAAAATTATTCATTATTATGATTATAAATTTTCATTTACCTATGTCAAAACGGAGTCAAAAATATATTCTATTTATCTAGTAAGTTAGAAATGTTTTTTTTTCAATTGAAAATTCCAATAGTAATAGTTCTTATTAGAATTAGGGGCAGGTTTCATGTCAATGGCAAAATACCTCATTTATTGCAACACCCCTTTAAACAATAAATAAGAAATAAGGGGTTTTCTTGAACTAAGAAGGGAAAGGAAGAAAGCGAGTCGGTGTGATAATTCTTCATCCTCAAATTAATCCTTCTCATGGATTATTGTTCCAACGAATAATTAATTGTAAGGGTGAAATCTTGATAGAATTCGAAAAGGCGGGGAGTAAGTCCCAAGCCATAAAATAAGAAAAAAAAATACAAAATTCTCATGTTAACATAAAATAATGTTAAATCAATAATTATGTTAATAATTTATAAGAATTGAATTAAATCAAAATTTTATATATAAAATTACATAAAATCAAAATTCATATATAAAATTACATATTAAATTAATATTCAAATAATTTGCGTTAATTATTTGTGTGTGTACAGAAGATATAATCTTCAAGCTAACATAAAGCTGATATTGCAATGTTTAGAGAGACGTTTGTGAGTCATGAGTTATGAGTTGCTAGATTATTTCGGTTCACCTGATTGGAGCTTCAATTAGAAAGCAGATTATATTTGACAATGGGCGATTACGAGAGTTGATACCACCTGCTTGTCCCGGGTTGGTTTAGGGTCCCCCTCGGTGGTCCACTATTATGACATACAGAATCAACATGACTGCAACAAATAGTATCCACATCATGTATATGGGTCTCTTGTGAAAACATGTGGAGTTGGATGAATCCATGGCCATCACCACATCTTCCACTGCCCAAAGGTTCCACCACTTCTATATTCCAATGCTTTTCCTTATTCTTTCAACACCATACAACCCCCACACTGATGCTGATAAATAACCCTCTCTCCCTCTATTTATCCCCCCCCCCCTTCCCCCTTTTTTCTCAATGGCTAATACCCTCTCTTTATGTCTCGTAGGAGCCATGGATCGTCTCTGGTTTCAACAGATTATTCTTTTCCCAGACCCCTTTTCACCATATTTCCCCCTTGAACCAAAGCAGCCCCTCTCAGAATCTACCACTACAAGCTCATCATCTTCAAGCCTCTCTTTATCATCTGTTGCAGATCAAGAAAAACCAGCGCTGGTAAACAGTAATAATAATAATAATAAAAAGAATGAAAAAGAACTATGCTCATCAAGTTCAACTCTCTTGAAATATGTTTCTTATTTTTTGTTTCATTTTTGCTGTTGTTTTTTATGGTGATCAAATTCTTAGGAAGATCCTAAAAGAGAGGAAAAACAATTGAAGAAAAGATCAAGAAGAGGGAATCTTAGTCGTTCACATTCTCCATCACAATCGACTCATAAACATCAGAGGATTAACCATCAATGCAAACTGCAAAAATGCACGAGTTGTAGGAGCTTGAAAGACTTGGAACTGGAAGAAGTAAAAGGGTTCATGGATCTTGGGTTTGTATTCACAAAAGAGCACTTGAACGCCAGGATGATTAGTGTTATCCCCGGCTTGCTCAGACTTGGATTTTCCAGAACTAAACGGATCCATAATGAAGTCAATGTTGATGCTGACCAACTATCTAAAGACGATGATATTGAACAAGAAGAGAAGAGAGGTGTCATAAGACCATATTTATCAGAAGCTTGGCTGATTAAAAGACCCGATTGTCCTTTGCTGAATCTAAGAGGACCAGGGGTCTCTGCTGCTGCTGATATGAAGAAACATCTCAAGTTTTGGGCTAGAACTGTTGCATATGTAGTTCAACAAGATTCATAAAATAAGAGAGCAGATCCCAACTTCGAGCCTAAATCTACCAAACAACTAGGTCTATAGCTAGCTGCAACTGTAAAAAGAGGAGTTTGTAATAAAAAAAGTCATAAAAGATAGCGTACTCTAAATAAAATATGAGCCAAAAGCTCTTTTTGTCACCATTTTTAACTACTACTAGTGGTTGGGATAAATGGAAAAAACTTTAAAAAGGATCTTTTTCTTTTGTTATATTAAGTCATCCAAATTGCTGAAAAGATAAGGCAAACCAAAAAAGAAAGATGATCATGATGGTCCTACCATGTTCCGGGTTGAGAAAGAATCAAAAACAGTAATAATAGGAAACATGGCTTTTAACATCCGCCAAGAGCTAGCTCCATTTCTACTGTTCTATCCCAAGTTTTGTCTGCATTTGATGTTGAGAGAGTCCCTCATGCCCATGCATATATGGCCATGGTATTCCTGTGAGGTTTAACATATCAAATCATGGGGGGAATGGTTTTTTCTTTCACAATTATTATTTGTCCGGCATTCTTAAATCTTACTTTGCCATGTTCTTCATTATCATTTTATACTTTTTGCTCCACCAGCTTTAAACATGTAGCCCCATCCCATCCCATGCTACCTAAGAAAACAATTTGAGCACCCTATTGACTGCAAATCATGGTATGGGGATGTTTTTGTTTTTGGTCAGTTTGGTCGACTACTTGCATTTATGGACTTGAGACTTCTTGTTTGTGTCTCATAAACATATTACCTTTTCTTTTCCTATGATATGATATTATTATCATCATCAATTTGATTCAAGTTTTTGGTATAATATTGGCTTCATGTTCAAAATCACATGATTTTGTCTCCATCTTTTGCATTTTTGCAAAAGAAAAAATTATTGGGTATGGAGAGAGATTGGGTAACGGTGCATTTTATAGAGATTAAATTTATGTTAGAAAATTATTTGATAAATTAGTAAAATTAAATGCTTTATATAATTATATAATTATGTTGTTTGTTAAAAATAAATATTGATGTTTTTAAGGTTTGTTTTAGGGTTTTCTTTTCTTTGAATTTTTTTATATATTTTTCAAATTAAATCATCTTGGTAGCTTATGAAATTTCATTTTAAGAGGTCAGCACTCTCATGTCTCATCCCTTTAGTTTTGGATTCTTTCTTTTTCTCTTGTAATTTATCAAAATTATTTTTAATAAATTAGTATTATTGTTTTTTTGTTATTTTTGCGTAACATGAATTTAGGATAATATTTAATGCATTGTTGATGTATAAATCTCATATATCTTTAATGAATCACATTAAATCAACTCATCAATGAGTAAAATAATAAAATATTTGACAGCTTATAAATAAATGCTGATAAGATTAATTAATTATAATTTTATTTCCTCAAGTTTTCCCCTGTATCTTGGCATAGCGAAACTTCTCTAAACAAGGTTTTGGGATTTGGGATTTTTTTGGGTTGAATTTAGGATTATTTCATTGATTTTCAATCACCAAATTTAGTGATTGAAAATTAATAAAATAATTTTAATTTGAGAAAAAATACCAAAATTATAATTTAATTTTGAGCCGGTGGAAAGAAATTGAGAAAGTAAAATTATTATTAAATCAATATTTATTTATCGTCCTCAACTATTTTATTATTTTGTTTATTGTGAGGTAGTTTAATAATAGTGAATAAGATTTATACATCGATAGTGCATCAAATATTAGCTCTTTTTATTTTTATTTTAAAATTTTCAATTATATTAAATTTATTTTCTAAATTAGATGATTTAGGGTTTGTTATGTAGCCTGTGATACGATATGGAAGTAATTTAGATTTTTTATTGCAAACTTTACTGCGTGTTCTTAATCAACAACATATATACGGTCTCAATCAAAATGCGGTGATAAGTAGCTAATTGTTTAGTGTATGCCTATTTTATTCTAACATTTTTTAAAATTTTATATTAAATAAAAATTTAAAAGATTAGCAATTTCTTAAAAAATTAAAATTTTCAGTAAATTTATTTAAAAATTTTCAATAATATATCGAAGGCACCCCAAATTATATATTTTTTAAGTTACTTTAAGTTATATTATTATTAAAATTCCATAATGGCGAACAATAACACCATCCGACACCAACCAATTAGTAACATTCATGTAGTCTAAACCAAAATCAAAAGAGCAAACACTATCTAAAAATCAATGGGCAGGATTGTGAGCAACTTCATTTGTCATAACAAAAAATAAAAAACATCAAAATTAACACAAAATCCACAAGCCTCCTCAAAGATTTGACCATATAAAGATGAGTCCAAAATTCGACTATTAAGCCTAAAAATAAAAGCAAAATAGTAGCTCTCAATAATAAGTTGATGAAAACCAAAATCTCTCATAAAAATTAGAAGTAGCAAAACTTGATTTAACTTACCTTTTTTGTTATTCCTTTTTATTTTTATCAATTATTTTAATATGTTTTTCAAATAAACTCTTAAACTATTTTATAAAATTTATATTTATTTGAGATTAAAACTGTTTAGGTAGGTCTGTTGTATGACACGCTTATGTCTGCTTGTGTAACACGGCTCTTTTAGGAATCTTAGTCTTGAATACGTTTTTTAGGGTTTTATTTTAATTTTTTGTAGATTTTTTAACTGGTTCTGCTATTTTGGGTCACTTTATTTGCTTGGGTATTTTTGAAATGGAGAATGAAATGGCTGGATTACGTATTGGGGAGGAGGAAGATGAAGTGCTACAGATTGAGGGGATTTTAAAGGATCAAAAGTCAATGTATGATCTATGTCTGGTTGGTTGTTTTGTTACTACAAGTGTTGTGCATTTTCCTGCTATGTGCAACACCCTAGAGAATCTATGACACATATTAGGAGCCATTGAGATCTCAAATCTGGGTGAAAAACGATTCCTATTTAGATTTTTTTTTCATCGAGTTGACATTAAAAGAGTTATTACGGGAGACATTGGACTTTTAATAATCATTTCTTAGTGTTTCATCGGTTAGGGGAGAATGAGGATCCTTTGAATGTGCCATTGATTTATATGTACTTTTGGGTTCAAATTTATGGGTTGCCACCAGGGTTTTTCTTAAAAACTGTTACGAAACAATTGGGGAATTTTATTGGTTTTTTTTTAAGAATATACTCCAAACAGGTTAGTGGGTGTTTTATTCAATTTATGCAGATTAGGGTGAGAATGGATATAAGATCTTCGTTGAAATACAGAAAGAAAATCAAAGTATCATCTTAGAATAACATATATGTTTGGTTTCAATATTAGAAGCTTACACTATTTTGCTTTCTATGTGGTTGCCTGGTTCATAGTGATAGCTTTTGCCCAATCAAGCTACGAAGGGAAGTAGATGAATCGGAAACAGGATGGGATATGTAGTTATGTACGTTGGGGAGAAGAGTTGTCCTAATGGAAAGTATTTGGTTACATAAAGGGAAGATGGGGTTTCTAGAGAGAATCTTCTAACAATTGGTAAGGGAAAGAAACGTCAAAGACTTCTTGCTAGCGAGACCTATGAGGCGAGTTAATCCAGTGTTTGGGAATAAATCTGAAAAGGTTTGGTACGGCGGGAAAAAGGGGATCAATTGGGTTTTTTTACTAGTATGAAGCAGGATCCAATGATTCGCGATTTATAGGATGGCCCAATTGAGGATTTTGAGGGGAAGAAAAGGAAAAGAATTAGGGGTTTCTCTAGGGGGTTTCTAAAGTTTCAAATTTTGTAGAGAAATGTGATAAGTGATTATTGGCTTATCAGAATGAGTTATCAACAACCGCTAAGGGGTAGGTCGGTCGGTAGCAATGAAGATCATGTGTTAGAATATTCGTGGGTTAGGGAGCTCACAGACTATGAGGAGACTTTAGTATATGCTTAAAATTTACAATCCCCAAATTGTCTTCTTTATGGAGATTAAATTAGATTCAAATAGAATGGAAAAGGGGTGCACATGAATGGTGGATTTGTTCATGGTATTGAGGTGGCGGCAGAAGGTACTAGGGTAGGGCTTAGTTTGGGTTGAAAATCTGAGGCTGATATAAAATTGGGAAGTTTTTTGGAAATCATATTGATGTGAAAATTTGAGGGGGATGTTGGCGGGGATAAATGGAAGATGACAGGGTTTTATGGTTGTCCTGATATGTGGTTCCATATAGAGACTTGGGATCTTCTACGGAGTTTAGGTCGGGATAATACTTTGTATTGGTTAGTGTGTAGAGATTTTAATGAGATCCCTTATTCTTTTAAAAAGAAAGGGGGAGCCCTTCGGGATGAGGGTCGTGTGGAAGATTTCTGAAATATGTTATATGATTTCTAATTAGAGGATTTGGGGTACGAAAGACCTTGGTTTACTTGGGAACGTGGGAATTTTGTATAGAATAATATTAGAGAACGGTTGGATAGGGGGTTGCGAATGCATCTTGGTAGGAGCAATTCTTTACTTTTTCTTTGAAACATTTACCTAACTTATTCTCTGATTATTTCCAGTTATTGATAGATACGGTGTAGAGGATGGAAAGTTAAAAGGTGGAGAGGTTTCGCTTTGAGAGCTATTGGTTGTTGGAGGACTCGTTCAAAGCGAAGATTAATCACTTATGGAAAAATAATGTAAGGAGTGTTCCCTAGCAATTAACGTCCCTGTGTAGGTGTTTAAATAAGTGGGCAGTTCAATTGAAATTAAGAAAGGGGGCGGATGAGGGGGTTGTGAAATCGACTGGTGCATCCTAATGAGGGTGATAGAGATGAGGAGAATCTCTTTGATCTTTTAGGCATTAAATTGGATATAAACCTAGAAATAGACAAGGAAGAACTATATTGAAAGCAGAGAGCACGAGTGAACTGGTTGAAGCTAGGGGACAAGAATATGGGGTTTTTTTTCAAGATTTACGTTGCAAAAAAGGATAACAAATAAAATTAGGGGCTTAATAGGGGTTGATGGGAAAACTATTTCGGATAGAGATGATTTGTTTGCCATTGCAAATGACTATTTCATGTAGTTGGTTTCCTCGCAATGAAGGGGGAATTCGGATAATATTTTAGAGGAGGTGGAAACATGCATTATTAATGAGAAAAATGTTTACTTAGATGCTAGATATGAGAGAAAGGAAGTCTTTATTTCTTTGCGAACTATGGCGCCAACAAAAGTGTCGGGACTAGATGACTTACCAGATCTGTTTTATCATAATTACTGACAGATTATGGGATAACATGTTGGAAATTATTGCCTTAAGGTTCTAAACAGAGGTCAATTATTTGTTAACATTAATAAAGCAAATATAGTCTTTATTCCCAAAACTGCTAATCCATCATGTACGCAACAGTTTCGTCCCATTAGTTTATGTTTCGTCTTGTATAAGATCATTTCAAAAATAGTAGTGAATAGAATCCAAAAAGCATTGAATGTGTGTATAAATGAAGCGTAGAGTGCCTTCGTTCCGGGAAGGCTAATTACGGATAATATTCTACTTGCTTATGAAATTCTCAACATATATAAACGAAAAAGGCTGGGTAAAGGAGGCCATTTCACTCTTAAATTGGATATGAGTAAAGGTTTTAATAGAGTGGAGTGGAATTTTTTAGAGAGTATGATGTTGAAAATGGGTTTCTCAAGGAGATGGGTGGATTTTATTATACATTGTATTAGAACGGTGTCTTACTCTATGGTTCTAAATGGGGAGTCAGAAAGGGAATTTTCTCTTGGAAGGGGGTTTAGGCAGGGGGATCCCCTTAGTTCTTACTTGTTTTTGATTTGTAGTAAAGGATTGTTGTCCCTTATACGAATGATAATTTGGAAGAAGTTGGTTAGGGGAGCAAAAATTAGTAGAAGGGACCCAAAATTTTCACATTTACTGTTTGCAAATAATTATTTCCTTTTTGGAAAGGCAACAGAAAATGGAGCTATAATTTTGAAGTAGATCTTGGTTGAATATAAGAATGTGTCGGACCAATATGTTAATTATGAGAAATTTGTTGTCAATTTTAGTGCAAATGTTGAAAACCAGAATAGTGGAGATATTGCTGGATGTCTTGATGTTCGTTCCTCTACTAATTCAAAGCGGTATTTAGGTTTACCAAACATGATGAGTCAGAATAAAAGATGGGCTTTTCAGGTTTTGAAGGATCTATTAAGAAGTTGTATTGCGAGTTGGTATGTTAGACCTTTGTCACAAGGGGTAAGGAATTTTTTTTTTAAGTGTTTTGCAAGCCATTCCTACCTTTGCAATGTCGTATTTTTTTTTACCAACCTCGTTTCGCTTGGAGCTAAAATGAATTATAAGCAAATTTTGGTGGCAAAAGCATGGGGGAAGAAAGGGCATTCATTGGTGTGAGTGGTCAAAGCTGTGTGAGCTAAAGGAGGATGGGGGGCTTGGGTTTCAGAAATTTGGCGAAATTTAATATTGTGTTACTTGTGAAACAATGGTGGCGTTTGATTAAATATCTGAATTCACTTTTAGCGCGATCGCTTAAAGGAAAGTATTATTCAACTACTGGTTTTATGAGTACAAATCTAGGCACTTAGCCATCATATACCTGGAAGAGCATTTGTGCTGCTAAGCGAATGCTTCAAACCGGATTGGGTGATGGCGAGTGGGTTCTGGGAACAATATCAGAATTTGGGAGGACGTTTGGGTTCCGAGGCTGCCTGAAAGGAAAATACAACCATGTGGAGGGAACTTATCAGTTTGGTTAGTGTTTGAGTTAATTAATCATCAGAAAAGACAGTGGGATGAGCATAAACTCACAGTGCATTTGGGTGAGAAATTACTGAAAGGGTCCGATGTATTGTTATTGTTGGGAATTCGCAGGAGGACATGATGGGGTGGGGGGAGGAGCCGTCAAGTGATTTTTCAGTAAGAAGTGACTATAAGATCTTAATTCAGAGTGCTATGGCTGCCTGTAGGAGTGATACTTATAAAACTTTTTATAAAAGACTCTGATAGATCAATTTACCAGAGAAAATAAAAATTACAGCATAGATAATTTTTAAAAATTACATCCCTAGCTATTACAATTTGTACACTAGGAGGATACAAAGTTTAGCAATGTGCCCAAAATGTACAAGAGATGTTGAAACTTTTGAGCATATCTTTAGCGACTATCCGTCTGTAGCAGAAATATGGAGAAAGTTGGATCTTGAATGGCCTGATAATATTGCAAATAGTTTTTTACAGGATTGGCTTAATTATATTTTTTCCTTGTTCTCTACTACTACATGCTGAGCAGTGATTTGTACTCTATGGTATATTTGGTCAACAAGAAACAGGCTAATACATGACAGAAGGATCATATTATCTTAAGACATAATTCATATCGTCGAGGCTTATATTAGAGAGGTTAATCGGGTAAAAAGGGAATTACCTGTTAAAAGGGTGAAGAGTGAACGATGGAGGCCTCTAGAGGCTCATTTCCTTAAAGAAAATTTTGATGCAGCGTTTAAAAGAAATGACAGGAGATCTTGCACAGAGATAATAACCAAAAACTAGGAAGATCAAGTGGTGGGTTTAAATACAATAGTGAATCGTCATATACCTACGAGTTTTGTAGTAGAGGCCCTTGAATATCTCCAAGCTGTGGTTTAGGGGATATATTTAGGGATTCGAGAAGTGCTGGTGGAAAGGGACGCCTTGTCGATGATAAAAAAGATGTGGCCCTACAATGAAGATGGTTCGGTTATAGGGGCTTATATACACGATGCAAAAAAAAAAAAGCAAAAGGTTTCACAAGATGCTCATTTAGACATGTTCATAGAGACACGAATAGAGTTGCACATATACTAGCTAGAGAGAGGGAGTACTTATCTGTAGGGGTGTGTGTCAGATTTTGCGAGAGATGCAGTGGACAACGATCGGTGCGAGCGATAGTTGGGGGAATTTGAAAGAAATGGTGGAAATGCTTCTCTGATAGTATTGCAAGGAATTGAAGGGGGCTCTGAAGGGAAGAGAATATTGAAAGCCGTGGAAACCAACTCAAAAGTTGGGTTATTATTTATTTTATTTGTTTATTTCTGATTTTTTTGTTGGGTTTTGATTTCTTTTGACTATATGTTTTTTGTTTAGTCCAGTTTATTATTATTAACAAAATAACTCAGATTCCCTTAAAAAAATGGTTAAGGTAACAATGAAATAATTATTTTTTATTATTTTAAAAAATATTTTTAATAATCTTGACTTTTATGTAGCGGTGGTTAAACCTTTTTTTAGATATACTTTTATCATAGGTTCAAACCATATTACTCCCATCTCCACATTTAATATTGTATAAATATTTTTTATTTAAATAATTTGTAACAACCTGATTTTGGGCCTAGTCGGAACAGTAGTTTTTGGATCACAAATTTGACGAGGAAAAAATTATTTTTATTACATTTTTATGGTCTATGATTTCACGAAATGATTTCGTGAAATCTTCGTTCAAAAATTTCGACATTTGAGCACTCAATTTAGTAAAAGGACTAAATTGTAAAAAGTGCAAAAGTTGAGCTCTACATGTTAGAGGTGTCCAATTGTTATGAAATTTTAAATTTGAGGTTCTTAAATGATAATTAGACCATTGGTTAATTTTTTGGACAAAAATGGACATGAAATAGGTGAAATAGAATATTTTTAAGTTAGGGACATTTTGGTCATTTAGTAATTAAAATGAATTTAAAACAAAATTAAAAGCCAATTTTTGTCCATCTTCAACCCCATGGCCGAATTTCACAAGGGGAAACCATGGCTAGGGTTTTTCAAGCTTCCAAGCTCGATTGTAAGTCCGTTCTAGCCCCATTTTTAATGATTTTTACGTTTTTAAAATCCTCGTAACACGATCTCTCTATTTCTACCATTTATTTGAGCTAGAGTTGATGTTTGAAAATTTACCCATATGATAAATTCTTGTGTTTTGATGTTTAATGGTAGAATAAGAATGCTCGGTGTGTAATAAATGACTTTTACTAAGTGATTTTCAGTGAAATTGTCAAAAAGGACTAGTTTATAAAAAGTTGTAAAATGTGTGTAAATGTGTGAATAAATGGAAATTTTGGATTGCTATAGTTATTAAAGTGGTTCAACTAGGCTTAAAATATAAGGAAATTGAATAAAAATCATTTTACGAGCCTAGGGGCAAAAGTGTAAATATGTGAAACTTTAGGGGGCAAAAACATAATTTTTCCATAATATGATTTTTGGATCACATTGAATAATGTGAATAATAAATAGACTAAATGTGATATTATAGATCAAAGAAAATGAGGTTCGGACCTAGAACGGGGAAAAATGAGAAATTGACGGTTAAGTCCTTCTTTGCCATTTTTGGTGTCGAGGTAAGTTTGTATGTAAATAATGCATCGTTTTTACTTACATTTTTATATTTTGATATATTTTATGAGATGTGGCTGAATATTGAATGAAATTGACAAAGTATCAAAATGTAAGAAATTTCCCTGTTGAAGCTTAGGAATAAAAATGGATACGAGTGACATGTTCACTAGAAACCTATGTGAAATATAAGTGAAATAAGTGATCCGGGTGCTGGTCCGTATGTTATACCAGTAGCTGAGTTATCCGACATGTGTTACGGATACTCGACAGCTTGTGTAAGCACACCGTGTAGTTTCGTCATGATCGACAGCTTGTGTAGCAGACCCGAGATTGTGACTATGTGAAACGGGTGCTGGTCTTATAAGTTCTACTAATGGCTGGGTAATCCGGCATGAAACACCCTTCACCTATTTCCGACGTCAGAACAGGATACGAGGCATTACCGAACTTAACTTGCTTAAACATACATTATCGGGCTATAAAATTTCTTTTCAAACTTAAAACTTTTCATTCATATTCATAACATCCTTATTATGGGCCTACCAGGCCCTAAACATACTTACGGGAGGTTTCGAAATTAATACGGAAACTTTTACGCTCTTAGAAAATTTTTACCTAAACAAGGGCCACACGCCCGTGTGAAGTGGGACACACCCGTATGGGTAGGCCGTGTAGTCACACACGCTCATGCCCCTTGCCCGTGTGGAAATTAGTTTTTATTTCAAACCTACAGGGGTTTTCACGCGGCCGAATATAGGCCCATGTCAATGGCCCGTTTCTCTCACACGGCCTAGACACACCCGTGTCCTCACCTTTTTGTGAAAACCTTAGCATTCTGTTTATGACATCAGCAACTTCTCAAGGGGCACACGGCCTAGGCACACGCCCGTGTGCTGGCCCGTGTGACAGATCTAATTCTCGTAAATTTGGTGCAGGGGACACACGGCCTATTAACACACCCATGGGGGTTGACGGTGTGTCACACACAGCCTAGACACACGCCCGTGTATCTACCCATGTGGACAATTAGAAGGCTATTTTCCAAGCTAATTGCCACCCTGAAACATAAACACACTTATACCAACTCAAGCAATACACTATAAAGAATCACTAATCATCATTCATACATTTCACATTCTATTTCATAAAAATTATCATCATTGAAATATGAAACTTGACAAATATTGGCCAATTCCCTATGGCCATATACAAAATGAGGAAATAACATTAGTAGCCAACACTTTGGTTCTCAAATATGACATAATACAACATGACCAAGTCCTATACATGCCATACCCAAAATAAATCAACTTTATTATACCAAAAGAATGATTGATAGTTGATCCAAGCTCCGACGTTCTACAATCCCCAAGCTAGCTTGGCGATACTACAAGGGAAAGGGAAAAGAGAGGGGTAAGCATATAGCATAGTAAGTTTGCATGAATTAATACAGCAACATAAGTATTCATGGTAAAATCCATTCATCTCATATAACAATAGCAACACAAGTTCTTAAGTGCTTAGGTTTACTTACTCATACTCACTCTTACCATCACACATCACATTATGGTTTCATAACTTGTAATTTTACTCATAGTACCTATATCACTTAGTCACATAGTTTAGCACTTATGCTAACTTGGACATAAAGTTAAATCATCATCATCTTTAACATAAATGGAACTCATTATCAACCTTCTATAATTTAACTCTATAGCATCTTTGCATACTTAGCTCTTTTGCCCGTTGAACTACTCAGAATATCAGAGGATACTCAATCTCATCATACATGTATCATAATGCCAGTGCTATATCCCAGATATGGTCTTACATGGGATCACCTCTTGATACCGATGCCATATCCCAGATATGGTCTTGCACGAGATCTCTTAGCTCGATGTCGATTCTATGTACCAGAAATGGTCTTATACGAGATCGTACTTAGGTATCGATGCCATGTCCCAGACATGGTCTTACACGAGATCTTCCTTTGGTGCCGAATCCATGTCCTAGACATGGTCTTACACAGGACCTTCCTTATTCGATGCCGATGCCATGTCCCAGACATGGTCTTACACGGGACCTTCCTTATTCGATGCCGATGCCATGTCACAGATATGGTCTTATACGGGACCTACATTCGGTGTCGATGCCATTTCTTAGACATGGTCTTATACGAGACCTACATTCGGTGCTGATTCCATGTCCCAAACATGGCCTTATATGGGGCCTATATTCGGTGCCGATGCCATGTCCCAGACATGGTCTTATACGGGACCGTCCTTATCTCATGTCGTGACATAGGTATCCTCGTTATTCTGAAATTTCAACCGGGACTTTACTTAGCATATTCTCATTCATTTTCTCATCAAGACGTTATTCATAAATTTCATGGAAATGACATGTATTTCTCAAAATAATAAGTAATTTAAACACAATAACACATGTAACCTTAAGTTCACACAAACTTACCTCGGTACTCAAAATGCTTATAGATGTTCGATTTAGTCCAACACTTTGTTCTTGCCTCGGTTTCGATCCGGGCTTTGTGTTTCTTGATCTATAATGACAATTTCGCTTGTTTAATACTCATATTGACTAAATTAACTCATGAATCGTACTTTGGAAAAATTATAATTTTACCCTTAAACTTCCACATAATTACACTTTTGCCCATAGGCTCGTAAAATAATTTTCATTCAACTTTCTTGGATTTCAAGACTAGCCGAAACATTATCTTAACTACAAAAGCCTTTAATTTATACTATTTCACTTATGTATGACCATTTTTACAACTTCTACAATTTGGTCTTTTTTATGCATTTTCATGAAAATCACTTAGAAAAAGATGTTTATCATATATCAAACATTCATATTCTTCCATAAAACATCAAATTACATGCATGTCATATATGGGTAAATTTTTTAACATAAAAACTAGCTCAAAATATAGCTAGAAACAGCTAAACCGAGCTACGAGGGTTTCAAAAATACGAAGAACATTAAAATTAGGGCTAGGATGCACTTACTATCAAGCTTGGAAGTTGAAGAAACCCTAGCTATGTCTTCTTGCAAATTTTGGCACTTAGAGGAAGAAGATGGACAAGATTTTGGCTTATTTTTCCCTTTTTAATTCATTAATTAACCAAATGACTAAAATGCCCTTAAGGCCCTTTTCCTGAGATTTTTCTTTCCCATGCCCATTTTTGTCCATCTTAACATATAATGGTCTAATTTGCTAAATAATGACTTCTAATAATTTTTATGATGCTATTTCATACTTAAATATTCTAGAATCTCGTATTTTCTAATCTTTGCAATTTAGTCCTAATGGACAATTTAAGCAATATTTAATAAAATTTCTTCATGAGATTTTCACACAATCATGAAAACACGTCATAGGCCTCGTAAAAATCATAAAACATATATTTTTACTTCAAATTTGTGGTCTCATACCACTATTCTGACTAGGCCCTAAATCGAGCTGTTACAATTCTTCCCCCTTAGGGATTTTCGTCCCCGAAAATCTTACCAGCAAAAAGGTTTGGGTACTAGTTCCTCATAGCCTCCTCGGGCTCCTAAGTAGCCTCTTCCACCCCATGTCTTTTCCATAATACTTTCACAAGAGCTATACTTTTATTCATTAACTGCTTGACTTCCCTTACTAAGATCTTAATCGGTTCTTCGCCATATGTCATGTCGGGTTGAATTTCAACCTCTGTCGGTGTAATAATTTGTGAAGGATCTGATCGATAGCATCGCAATATAGACACGTGAAACACATTATGAATCTTTTCTAACTAAGACGACAAAGCCAATTGATAGGCTACCGGCCCTATCCTCTCAGTGATCTCATATGGTCCGATAAAACGCAAACTCAATTTGCCTTTCCGGTCGAATTTGAGAACTTTCTTCTATGGTGACACTTTCAAAAATACTTTATCACGTACTTGAAACTCGATCTTTTTTTTTTCAAATCCAAGTAGGATTTTTGTCTATCACAAGCAGCTTTTAAACAATCTTGAATCACTCTTACTTTTTTTTCGGTTTCTTTAACCAAATCAACCCTGTGAATATGATTTTTTTTAGTTCAGTCCAATATAAAGGCGTTCAGCACTTACACCCATACAAAGCCTCGTAAGGCGCCATTTTCAAACTTGACTGAAAACTATTATTGTAAGTAAACTCTGCCAACGGTAGGTACTTTTCCCAGCTGCCCTGAAACTCGAGAACGCAACACAAGAGCATATCCTCAAGTATATGTATTAATCTTTTCGACTGCCCGTCGGTTTGGGCGTGAAAAGCCGTACTAAAACTTAACTTTGTTCCCAAAGCATCTTGCAACTTTTTCCAAAATCGAGATGTAAATCTTGAATCTCTATCCGATATGATCGATAAAGGCACTTCATGTAGTCTTACAATCTCAGAAACATACAAGTCTGCTAACTTATCAAGTGAATAATCAAGGCGTACACGTATGAAATGGGCCGACTTCGTAAGTTTATCCACCACAACACATACGACATATTTCTTACTCGGTGTCAACGGCAAACCCGTTACAAAGTCCATAGTTACCCGATCCTATTTCCACTCGGGAACAATAATAGGTTGAAGAAGGCCCGAAGGTACTTGGTGTTCGGCCTTTACTTGCTGACAAATCAAGCATCTTGATACAAACTCAGAAATATCATTCTTCATACTCGGCCACCAATACCATTTTTTCAAATCATTATACATTTTTGTGCTGCCCGGACGTACTAATAAGCATTCACTATGTGCTTTGTGTAAAATCTTTCGAATAAGCTCATCATTCCTAGGTATACAAACTCTATCTTTAAACATCAAACATCCATCAAAATTTATCTGAAAGTCAGACTCAACACCGGACTCGCACTGAACTCTTTTGGCTAGCAAGTCACTATCATCATCCTGATCCTCATAAATCTCTTAAAGGAACATCGGTCTAGCCCTCAACTCATCTAGAATGGAACCATCGTCTGACAAAGTCACCCGTGTATTCATAGCCCTCAATGCAAACAAGAATTTCCTACTCAAAGCATCGGCAACTACATTCGCCTTTCCTGGGTGGTAATCAATGACCAGTTCATAATCCTTTATCAGCTCTAACGATTTTCGTTGCCTCAAATTCAATTCCTTTTGAGTCATCAAGTATTTTAGGATTTTATGATCAGTGAATATCCGACATTTCTCACCATACAAATGATGTCTCCATATCTTTAATGCAAACACAATGGCAGCTAACTCTAAATCATGTGTTAGGTAATTCTTCTCATGTGGCTTTAACTGTCTAGAGGCATATGCTATCACCTTGCCTTCTTGCATAAGCACACAGCCCAAACCATGCAAGGATGCATCGCTATAGATCACAAATTCTTTTCCCGGCTCAAGTTGCACTAGAATTGGAGCCTCTGTCAACAATGCCTTTAGTTTCTCAAAACTCCGCTGGCACTTTTCTGTCCACTCAAACTTTACATCTTTTTGTAACAACCTCATCATCGGAGTAGCTATCATGGAAAATCCCTTGACGAACCATCGGTAATAGCTAACTAGGCCTAGAAAGCTTCTAACCTCAGATACATTCTTTGACATTTTCCATTCAATAATAGCTAAAATTTTACTCGGGTCGACTCGGATTCCATCTCCCGAGACAATGTGTCCCAAAAATCCAACCTCTTTGAGCCAAAACTCACTTTTACTAAACTTGGCATACAACTGATTATCTCGTAAAATCTGTAAAACCGTCCTCAAATGCTCGGCATGCTCATACTCATTACGGGAATAGATCAATTCTTCTTTGTTCTTTCCCTGATCGAGGCAGATTCTCGATTCTTCTTGCTCTATAATAGCAAATTAGCTCATTTTAATACTCACATTAATAAAGCATTTTAACAGTCATGCCTTGGAAAAATTACTATTTTGCCCTTAGACTTTGGCAAAATGCCCATTTTGGCCCTAGGCTCGAAAATAAATTCTAATCGTATTTCTACCTTCAACAAGCCTAGGTGAACATTTAATACTCTTATAGCTATCATCAAAACTCAACATTTCACATACTTACTACAAATTTTGTAACCTTTTCATCAAGGTCCTATTTGGTGTTTTCATGCTAACACCTTTCACAAAAGTTGTTCATCTAACAAATAAGACTCAATTTCTTACATCAAAATGCAGCAAATAACAATGGAGGCTCTCATGGAAAAACTCTAAACTCTTCACCATATTGCACATTAGTCCCCTCATATGAAAGCTTAAGCTTTAGGGGTCTCAAAAGTACAATTATCTTCAAGAAAAGTTCACTAGAACACTCACTTGTGAAGAGATGAGTGTGCTGAAATTTTTGAGCTTTCTTCTCCCTATTTGCTGCTAATTTACAGTGAAAGAGAGAAGGAGAAAAAATTATATCTTTTCTCTCCTTATTTTATTAATACAAGTCAAATAAGTCACCAACTATCACCAACTTTGACCAACATTGTCCATCTTTGTCTCCTATGGACGGCCATGCTAATTTTGGGGGTCTAATTGCCTTTTAAAGACCTCCAATTAACAATCTATGACTATTTGGTACCTTTAGGCTATAGAATGGAACTTTTGCACTTTATGTGATTTAGTCCTTTTTCACGATTAAACATGAAATCGCTAAAATTATAGTACCAAAATTCTCAGGTACTTACACAATCATTATCTAATTCACAAAATATCATGAAAATAAATTTCTATAATCTTAGATTAGTGATCTCGAGATCACTGTTCCGTCTAGCCCCTAAATCGGGCTGTTACAATTCTTTCCCTTAAGGATTTTTGTCCCCGAAAATCTTACCGGTGAAAAGGTTGGGGTATTAGTTTCTCATCATTTTCTCGGGATCCCATGAAGCCTCTTCTATTCCGTGCCTTTTCCATAAGACTTTCACAAGGTCTATGCTTTTGTTTCTTAACTACTTGACCTCTTACGCCAAAATTTTAACCGGTTCTTCACCATAAGTTAAATCCGGTTGTAACTCTACCTCTGTCGGAACTATGACATGTGAAGGGTCTGAACGGTATCGACGCAACATGGATACAAGAAAAATGTCATAAATCTTTTCTATTTTAGGTGGCAAGGCCAATCGATAAACTACCGGTCCTATCCTCTCGGTAACTTCATTAGGTTCGACAAAACTCGGACTCAATTTGCCCTTCTGGCCAAATCTAAGGACTTTTCTCCAAGGTGATACTCTTAAGAACACTTTATCACCAACTTTGAATTCTATCTCTTACCTTTTCAAATTCGAATAGGACTTCTGTCTATCTGAGACAACCTTCAGACAGTCACGTATCACTTTTACTTTCTCTTCAGTTTCTTTAACCAAATCGACACCGTGTATCTATTTCTCTCTAAGTTCTGACCAATACAAGGGCGTTCGGCATTTACGCCCATACAATGCCTCCTAAGACGCCATCTTCAAACTTGATTGGAAGCTGTTGTTGTAGTCGAATTCCACCAATGGTAAGTATTTCTCCTAATCACCGTGGAATTCCAAAACACAACATCGAAGCATGTCTTCGAGTATCTGAATTACCCTCTCTGACTGCCCGTCGGTTTGTGGATGAAAGGCTGTACTGAAACTCAATTTCGTGTGCAAGGCCTCTTGTAACTTTTCCAAAACTGTGACGTGAATCTCGAATCTCTATCCGAAATAATCGACAACAGTGCACCACGAAGTCTTACTATTTCTGACATGTACAAGTCCGCCAATTTATCAAGCGAATAATCGACTCGTACTGGTATAAAATGGGCTGACTTTGTGAGTCTATCAACCATTACCCATACTGCATCTTTCTTCTTTGGAGTCAACGGTAAGCCCGTCACGAAGTTCATGGTAACACGGTCCCATTTCCACTCAGAAACCATAATGGGCTGAATTAAACCCAAAGGTACTTGATGTTCAGCCTTCACTTGCTGACAAATCAGGCATCTCGATACAAACTCAGAAATGTCTTTCTTCATACCAGGCCATCAATACCATTTCCTCAAATCATTGTACATTTTAGTGCTCCCAGGGTGCATAATTAAACATCCGCTATGCGCTTCATGCAATATCTTATAAATAAGTTCATCATTTCTGAGTACATAGACCCTATCTCGGAATGTCAAACATCCATCAGAATTTACTTGGAAGTCTGACTCAACATTTGACTCACACAAAACTCTCTAAGCTTGCAAACTGTTATCATTTTTCTAAGTTTCACAAATCTCTTGGAGAAACAATGGTCTAGCCCTCAACTTGGTTAAAATGGAACCATCATCAAACAAAGCCATCTGAATACTCATGGCTCTCAATGCGAACAATGATTTCCTGCTCAAAGTGTCAGCGACTACGTTCGCCTTTTCTGGATGGTATTCAATTATCAACTCATAATCCTTAATCAACTCCAACCACCTTCTTTGCCTCAAGTTCAAATCCTTTTGAGCCATCAAATATTTTAAGCTTTTATGGTTGGTGAAAATCTGACACCATTCACCATATAAATGATGTCTCCAAATCTTCAACGCCAATACAATTGCAGCCAACTTTAAATCATGAGTCAGGTAATTCTTCTCGTGCGGCTTCAATTGCTTAGAGGCATATGCAATCACTTTACCCTCTTGTATAAGTACACAACCCAATCCGTTTAAGGACACGTCACTGAAAACCACAAATTCTCTTCTCAGTTCAGGTTGCACCAAAATATGAGCCTCAATCAACAGCGTCTTCAGTTTCTCGAAACTCTACTAGCACTTTTTTGTCCGATCGAACTTCACATCTTTTTGTAAAAGTCTCGTCATCGGGGTAGCTATCATGGAAAACCCCTTGACAAAACTCCTATAATAGCCAGCTATGCCTAAAAAACTCCTTACTTTAGTTACGCTCCTTGGCAATTTTCAATCCACGATTGTTGAAATCTTACTCAGATCTACTCTAATTCCATCTCCCGAGACAAAGTGCCCCAAAAATCCCACTTCCTTGAGCCAAAATTCACTCTTACTGAATTTGGCATATAATTGTTTTTCTCTCAAAGCTTGCAAAACCATACCCAAATGCTCGGCATGTTCATTCTCATCTCGAGAGTAGATCAATATGTCGTCAATGAAGACAACAATAAATCTATCCAAGTATGGTCGAAAAATATGATTCATTAAATCCATGAAGATTGCAGGGGCATTCGTTAGACCAAAAGGCATGACCAAAAATTCATAGTGGCCATACCTAGTCTTAAATGCGGTTTTCGGCACATCCGAGTCCTTGACTCTCAGCTGATAGTACCCGGACCTCAAATCTATTTTGGAAAATACCGTGGCTTCTTTCAACTAATCAAATAGATCATCTATCCTTGGTAACGGGTACTTGTTCTTCACAATTACTTTGTTAAGTTGTCGATAGTCTATGCAAAACCTCATAGAACCATCTTTCTTCTTCACAAATAAAACGGGAGAACCCTACGTAGAAAAACTCAGTCTTGCGAAACCCTTATCCGCTAGTTCTTGAAACTGTGCTTTTAGCTCTTTTAGCTCGGTTAGAGCTATTCTATATGGAGTAATAGAAATAGGGGCAGTACCCGGAGCTAACTCAATCCCAAATTTAATTTCTCTAACCTAAGGTAGCCCTGAAAACTCTCCGGGGAAAACATCTGGGTACTCGCATACTATGGGTACTGACTCAATTTTCAAATCAATCGCATACTATGGGTACTGACTCAATTTTCAAATCAATCTCTTTATCGTTCAACACAAAGGCAAGATAGGCCTCGTACCCATTCCTCAAATACTTCTGAGTCAACAAAGTTGATATCACTACTGGTGATCTATCTGGCTTATCTGATTCAATACAAATAAAATTCCCATTTTCACTTTTCAACTCAATAAACTTCTTCCTACAATTCACAATTATCCCATGAGCAACTAACCAATCCATCCCAAGAATGATATCAAACTCATCAAATGGTAATAACATAAGATCGACCAAGAAACAATAACCATTAATCATTAAAGGGCAACACTTGCAAACTCTATCAACCAACACATACTTACCTAGGGGATTAGACACTCTTATTACAAATTCAGTAGACTCTATGGGCATACTCATGCTAGAGACTAATTTCATGCATATGTATGAGTGGGTAGATCCCGGATCAATTAAAGCTATAACACGAGTATCATAAAGAGAAAATATACCCGTGATAAAGTCGGGGAAAGATGCCTCTTCACGAGCACGGATGGCATATGTTCTCGCCGGTGTTCTTCCCTGGAATCTAGCAGTTTGCTCTTTGGATGGGTTCTTGCTACCCATCTCATTTTCTGGGTTTCTCAGTGTTTTTCCCCTAGCAGTACTTTCCGGTCTTACATTATAAGGCTTCTCTTTCTCGCCCACTTCGGGGCAATCTCTGATAAAGTGGTCTAAGGACCTACATCTAAAACAAGCTTTCTCATTCGCCCAGCACTCACCAAAATGGCACCTGCCACACTGAGGGCATTCTGGTCTACTTGGTCTGACGTTGCCCACACTAGCAACTGATGTGGTCTGCCCTTTCAACCCTCAAAATTACTTGCTCTTACTTTAGGTTGAAAATCCGGCTGAGGTGACTGATCAGTAGTATAATCTCTCGATTTTTTAGATGAGGATTGGTAAGATTTATTCAGTTGTCTCTTTCTCGAGTCACGAGACTCAATCTCAGCTCTTCTCTTCTCTTCTCTTTAGCCAGCTCATCGGCTTTACAGGCTCTATCCACCAACACCACAAATTCTTTTTATTCGAGGACTCCAACGTATAAATGGATATCTTCATTTAACCCGTCCTCGAATCTCTTGCACATGACTGCCTCAGTAGAAACGCATTCCTGGGCATACTTGTTAAGCCTTACGAACTCCCGTTCATAATCAGTCACTGACATACGGCCTTACTTCAGTTCTAAGAACTTCTTCCTCTTATGGTCGATGAACTTTTGGCTGATGTACTTCTTCTGGTATTCCTCTTGGAAGAATTTCCAGCTAACCATCTCTCTTGGTACCACCAACACTAGGGTGTTCCACCATCGGTAGGCTGAGTCTCTCAAGAGTGATACTACATACTTTAGGCACTCTTTAGGCGTGCAGGACAACTCATCGAATACCTTGATGGTATTCTCGAGCTAGAATTCTGCTCTCTCCGGGTTATCATCCTTACTCTCTCGAAATTCTTCAACTCCTTGCTTCAGGATCTTATCGACGGAGGCCTTTCTCTTCTCATTACCTCAACCACTTGAGGTGCTACTGGAGCGGGTTGAGGAATTAGTGGGGGTGGAGGGGGGTTGAACATTTGGATTTGTTCAGGTATATTCAGTATACCAGTTGCTCATCATGTGGAGAAAAGTTTCCCGGGCCCCTTCCCCCTGACCCAAGGTCTCGGGTCTACTATTAGCTAGCGCGATCCCTTGAGCTGGAGTCGGCGTGTTACTCACAGTATCATCTGCTACAGTTCAGTCTGAATCAGAATCCATTTACGACATAAAACACGATTTTAAACGTTAGGAGCCATCACACTATCATTACTCAATCACTCTTACATATGGCATGTATAGCTAGACTCGACTTACGCTACGTTAGTCCTAGAATAGACTAAACAATAGCTCTAATATCAATAAATGTAACACTTCTTACCCGTGTCCAAAGTCAGAACTGGGTTTAAGGCATTACCTAACTTATCAAGCTTAAACATCTCAAATAAGGTTATAAAATTTCATTTAAACCCATCACTTGCTCATTCTTGGCCCACGAGGCCTTAATCATACCTCCGAGAGGTTTAGGAATCTATCTGGGAACTTTTACGAGCTTGGAAAACTTTCCTTCAAAATAGGGGCCACACGCCCGTGTTGGTCTAGGGACACGCCCGTGTGCCCCTAAGATATGCCTGTGTCTTCCACTTGTGGTTAATCCTGACCAATTTCACATGGCCAGACACACACCCGTGTCCCTCACACGGCCTTGACATGCTTGTGTCTTAGCCTGTGCGCCAAAACCTTGGCATTCTAACTACGACGTCAACACCTCACTAAGGTCACACAGCCAAGTCACACGCCCGTGTCCTTAGCCCGTGTGTCGAATTAAATTCCCCAATTAATGTGTAAACTTCACACGGCCTGGGCACACGCCCATGTCCTAGGCCGTGTCTCCCATACGGTTGAGACACATGGCTGTGTCTCTGCCCGTGGAGTATACAGACTTGCAAACCTAGCATGCAATGGGACATACAGTCGATCCACACGCCCACAGGGCTGACCGTATGTCACACACGGCCTAGATACACGCTCGTGTATCTACTCGTGTGGACAATTAAATGGCTACATACCAAGCCCTTTGCGACCCTACATTGCACACAAACATACTCCAATTCAAATCAACACAACTCATAACCCAAAGGCACATCCAAAAACTCAATTTAAAGCATTTCAATCTAAAAGATGACTAATTGGTATCTCTAGGAATTTAAAGAATCAAGACATACACAAGGGCATATACTTCATGAAAATCATCTTCATTGAGCAAAAGAATTTGCCAAGTATTGGCCTAACTTAAGACCATTTACAAAATGATTTTAGTAACTAGTAACTTACATAGCCAACACTTTGGCTAACAATTATAACTTAATAAAAATACTCGAGTCCTATACATGCCATACTCAAACAAGTCTAAATTGTTATACCAAAGTGATGACGATAGTGTGATTTCTGAACTCCGACGTCCGTAACCTCTTGAGTTATTTTAGCAACACTACGAGGAAAAAGGGCAATGAAAGGGGTAAGCATAAAGCTTAGTAAGTTTGCATGGAAATAAATAACAACAATAAGCTCATAATTAATCTATCCATGACATTAAATAACCATACACAAGTCATAGGCTTCTTGCCATACTTACTTACAATTGCCCTTATTTAGCACATATCGTGCCACACATCGTAATCGTTTCTTCGTGACTCATTCACGAGTACCTGTATTCACTCATTCACATGACTTTAGTACAATTCTCATTTCTACTTCTAAACTCATCTACTTATTCCATTAATCACTAGGGATAGTCAAAGACGCATATACATCTTCCTTAATATAGATATGAAGCCAATGCCACATCCCCGAGGTGGTCTTACATGGAATCACTTCTAAATGCCAATGCCATATCCCAGATATGGTCTTATATGGACTTTCACAACAAGTATCGATGTCATATCCTGGATATGGTCTTATACGATTCTCATATTTATTACCGAAGCCATATCCCGAATATGGTCTTATACGGGATCACAACTCAGTGTCGAGGCCATGTCCCAAACGTGGTCTTATACGGGGCCTTATCTATTTCACTTCTCGATGATAGCATTTTCATTATCAATATGGTCCACTAGGACTTCAACATCTCATTCAACATTAACTACTCAATTTAGTAGAGCATCATGCATTAATATAACGCCAAGCATTCTCAACATGCTAACATAAATGTTGAATCTATCACATACAAACTTCCCTCGATTTCAAAATGTGCTAACTCGACGGTCTAGTCCGAGCCTTTGTTCTTTCCCCGATCGAGGCAGATTCTCGGTTCTTCTTACTCTATAATAGCAAATTAGCTCATTTTAATACTCACATTAATAAATCATTTTAATAGTCATACTTTGGCAAAATTACTATTTTTCCCTTAGACTTTGGCAAAAAGCCCATTTTGCCCCTGGGCTCAGAAATAAATTCTAATCGTATTTGTACCTTCAACAAGTCTAGGTGAACATTTAATACTAGCTATTATCAAAACTTAATATTTCACATACTTACTACAAATTTTGTAACTTTTTCATCAAGGTCCTATTTGGTGTTTTCATGCTAACACATTTCAAAAAAGTTGTTCATCCAACAACTAAGACTCAATTTCTTCCATAAAAATGTAGCAAATAACAATGAAGGCTCTCATGAAAAAACTCTAAACTCTTCACCAAATTGCACATTAGTCCCCTCATATGAAAGCTTAAGCTTTAAGGGTCTCAAAAGTACAATTATCTTCAAGAAAAGTTCACTAGAACACTTACTTTTGAAGAGATGAGTGTGCTGAAATTTTTGAAGCTTTATTCCCCCTATTTGCTGCTAATTTACAGTGAAAGAGAGAAGGAGAAAAAATTATATCTTTTCTCTCCTTATTTTATTAATACAAGTCAAATAAGTCACCAACTATCACCAACTTTAACCAACATTGTCCATCTTTGTCTCCTATGGCCGACCATGCTAATTTTGGGGTTTAATTACCTTTTAAAGGCCTCCAATTAACAACCTATGGCTATTTGGTACCTTTAGCCTATAGAATGGAACTTTCGCACTTTATGCGATTTAGTCATTTTTCGTGATTAAACATGAAATCGCTAAAATTAAAGTACCAAAATTCTCAGGTACTTACACAATCATAATATAATTCACAAAATATCATGAAAATAAATTTCTCTAATCTCAGAATAGTGATCCGAGATCATTGTTCCATCTAACCCCTAAATCGAGCTGTTACAATACATGTGATCATGTAACGACTAAATTTAATTAAATATGACTATGTGATTAATAAGTGCAAGTATAAGTGTGAAAATTTATGAAAAAATTGCTCAATATTTGATCAAACCATCGGTAAGATAAAATAGAGCAAATGAAATTATGAAAGAATAAATTTTGCAACAAAACAGTTTTGGACAGCTGCAGTTGTGTGACTTTGAAAAATCACAAAAAATGGTGGAAATCGAATAAGAGGTTGAATGAGGTGTAAAAAATTAAATATGAATGAGTCTATTTTCACATAAAAGAAATGGTGTAAACAAAATAATTTCATATTCTGTGATATTCAATTTTTTATGAGACATGGTCAGAATGATGTTGGAATCCTCTGTTCCGACTTTGAAAATTCATTAAAAATTGTATAAAATAATTATGGTTTATAATTTATATGATTAAATTTCTTAATGAGTCTAATTTCATGAGAAACAAACGGGAATATTATCCAAATTCTGTATGATGAGATAATTAATTTTTAGTGCAAAGGGGTTGGAACTATCAAATAGCAAAATAGGGGAAACTTTAAAGAATAAAATATATTTATTGGATATACCAAAAATTCTTAAAATTTTATGGTAAGAAGATATGTGAGTCTAGTTTCAGGGAAAATTAGCAAATCTTAATTTGGAGTTCTGTAGCTCGAGATATAAAAAATTAGTGACTGTGACTCGAGTAGACAGCTTGAGATGAACATGAATAAATAATGGAACTATGTACAATTATGATTGTATTATCTTCAGAACATATTGTGAAGATTTATAAAAACCTGTTAATAAATCACTTATTATTTACATACCTACTTACTAAGTAATAATGCTTACCCCCTTTCCTTTCTTTTTCCTTTAGTGTCACAGATGCTAGCTCGAGTTGGAGGTCGTCGGAGATTCCATCACACTAAGAAGCTATGAATTGGTATCGATGATTTTTATTCTAGCTTTTTAATTCTATGGCATGTATAGAGACTTGGTCATTTGTGTACATGTTATTATGAGTTGGCCTAGAATATTGGCCTATGCTAATTGAAGGTCATTGTTGTATAAGGCCATTTCAAGTGACCAATATTTGTTATGTTATAAGTCTATGATGAAGCATTACATGGATGTGCATGCTTGTTTGGGTTGGATGAGTGAACGTGTGATAATTATGTGTGGCAAATACTAAATGTGAATGGTTGAGTAAGTTATATGCTATGATTAGTTAAATGTATGTGTGGTTGTGCGTGATGAATGTGATTTGTAAATCGTATGTGGATGTCTTAGTGTGGATGTTTGAATGCTTAATAATACCATGTTGTGTGATGATAAATTTGTATAAGTGTATAAGTGTTTTGGGGTGGAAAAGGGCTCGACAAATAGCCTTACTTGTGGCCACACGGCCATGTGCCTAGGGTGTGTGAAGTCTGCTCTTGATTTTCAAAAATTTGAAACGCCACACGGCCTAACACACGGGCGTGTATCTCGGCTGTGTGAAGGACATGGCCTTGGACAAGGGCGTGTGCCTTGTTTTTCAAGAAATTTTTTACTATTTTCCAAAGTTTTCATTTTAGCCCCGGACCACTTCCAAAGTATGTATTGGGCCTCGTAGGCCCTATTTAGGGACTTAAAGATAAAAATTTGAAAAATTTTAATTTGGATAAAATTTTATGACTCAATTTAATACGTTTACAAGTGTATGTGTTCTAGTAATGCCTCGTACCCTATTTCGACGTTGAATATGGGTAAAAGGTGTTACATTTAGTGGTATCAGAGCTATGGTTTAGTCAATTTTTAGACTAACATAGCGCGTGCAAGAGTCTAGCTATACATGACATATGTGAACTATGATAGTGTGATATCTCCCGACTCTAACGAAATTATTTTGTTAAGACAGAGAAGACTTCCAACCGAGCTATTCTCGACAATGCTAAAAATGATATTAAGATGATTGAAATGTGCTTACGATGTGTTGAAATGTAGAAAGGTATGAATAGAAGTTCATGATATGCATGTGTTAATGTGCAGAATGAGATAACCATAAGTTGGGAAATGTGAAAAAGTGAAATGAAATGAAAGTCTATGTTGTGATAAGCTCATCCATATATGTAGGTATTCATATGCTGTTATGTGCCTAACATGCTTGATTAACTGAGTGCTATGAGTAAATTTACTCAAAATTCATGGATTGTATGTTTAAGTACACTTGATTGGATAAGATAATCGAAAAGTTCGTGTAACATGACTAAGTATGAAAATTTGCTTAGAGTGAATTATGTGATTATGATGATATTACATTGATGATGAATGCTAAGTCATATGTGTGTATTTATGAGAGTCAAGTTAGAGGCTTTACGACCTCACCCCCTTCTCAGTGTTGCTTTATGATGAAAGTTCGCGAGAATTATATTGAATAAGTTCATAAGTGGGAAACTAAAGAGTTCAAGGGTGAAATAATTAGTAATGCAAACAGAGTTAAGTATAGTGTGACAAATGAACTCAATTTTAAAAGATATATTAGATTATTTTTAAAGATTACACAGATTATGCAATGTCACGGATAAAGAAGAAGCTAGTCTCGACTATTCGACTCAATTGAGTATGAAGTCTAAAGTATGTGTTTGCTGAGATTCTTCCCAAATTGGTTTTCGTTAGTGAATGGAATGATGCGGGGTACATGATGACAGGATTAGTCAGAGAAATAATAATTAAGTAGTAAAGATGTCTGTGTGTGATAGTTATAGTTGAGATGAATATGATGATCTTTCTGGGTATTATATATATATTCTTCTATCCTCAGAGATATGTCTGTGATTGTTCAGTTTTAATGGAGTTCTTATGTTATGAGAATGCTAGCTAACTACGATGTTAGACTAAAGCCCTGTTGGTCGGGTCAGTTTATGATTGGTATTTCTTTATCTATTCAGAATTCTATTCTATTATGTTGGAATAAAGTCGATGGTAAAAATTTATGTGAGACTATTCTTCTGTTTTTACTGGATATTATTCTGTCTTATATATAAATATTTAGAAATATATTATCTCCGTTATAATGGAAGTCCAGAGTCGGTAAGTAGTGTTTTTCTTCTGGCTTTCTCTGAGGAATCATCAGGATCTTTATTATTTTCTTATGAGTTATGTTCTCGAATTTTCGGTATGGTATTGTATCTTGAATTTCCTTATCTTGGTTTTCCTATCATTTGTACTTCGTAAATTATTAATCATGGTTTATCTTTAAAGTGTGTTCTTCAGCTTGTGATAACTATGTCTATTATGATTATGCTTCTAGTTCAATCATAGAAACGTGGTGATTATGGAATCTAGATTTATCTAATTTTCGTGTAAGGAGTTGACATCGGCAAAGGTATAAGTAGTGAAATCACAAGCTTCAGTTTTATGATGGACTTCTTTTCTTAGGTAAGTTAATTAAAGTCAATGTATTCAATTGGGATATATTTGTTTCTTAGAGCTAATGTAATTGTAAAGGCCTTTGATGGCATGATAAGAGAATTTTGAAAGATTATGTGTTTGAGTTGTTTAATAGCATGAAGAAAGGAGCATTTTGTTATGTTATTATTTGATAGTCGAAATTGACTCGGTTGTTTTTATCAGAGTGAGCTAGTCAGTTGAAATATGATTTAAGTTACATGTAGTTAAAGTATCATCAGTTACGGTAATTAATTTTGTGCATTCACGAGTATATCAATAGATAGTCTAAATGAAGGATTGATATTCTAGAGAGTATGATACCGAGATATTCCTATTAGATTTGTTCTAATCTGATGATGTTATTATGAGTTAAAGTTGTTTTGAATGATATGGTTATCACATTTATGAAAATTTGGATGGACTGTGCATGTTAGCAAAGTTTGAATTGAGTAATGAATTTATGAAAATTTGAATATCACATTCAATTTGAATTGAGTAATGAATTTATGATTTTTCAGCGATGCACTATTGAACGGATTGGAATGTGTTTTATTACTAGAATGTACAGTGATGGTTCATGTTTTCAGATGGTTAATGTCACATTAAAAAGAACTGTTCTACCAGTGATTTAGAGACAGTCACTTTTATATTCGTATTGAGAATTTAGTGATATTGTTTATTCAACGAAAGGTGTCTCATGTTCCCTAATTTCAAGAATTAAAGTATCAAATCTCATAGAAAGATCTGAAGTTAAGATAGTGTTAAAGACTTGAGCTATTGAAAGATCGTGAGTGGTTATTGATTAGTCTCTAGGAAAGCAAATATAGTTACAGATGCTAAATGAAAAAAATCCTTGTTTATTTTGTAAGTGGGTTACACGATTGATCTTAATTGATGATGATCCGATTTTAGTTAGATTAAAAGTTAAAGCGATGTTTTCATTGTAAGATTGAGAATATCATAAATGTGTTAATGAATGGTAAGCTAAACGAGTTCAGTATGAGTTAATTTTTTATTCGGAATTTCAGGTCTGACCTGATGATTGATGTTATTGTTTTAAGATAGAAATTGTGTGCAGATGAATTTAAAGCTTATGCAGGAAATTTTTGTACGAGGCTCAGTAGTAGCTCGTTGGTTCATTCTGGGAGTAATCAAAATGTGCAGTTATTTGAAATAGATGTTTTAGCGATCGGGTTTCTCATTTGACAGATCGACCGAGTTATATGTTTCTGAAGTTGTTAGCTCTCATAGAGTGCCAGTATTCATTATTTTGGATTGAGATCCGAGGGCTATATCCCAATTATGGAAAAGCTACAAGAAACTATGAATACACCTGTAAATTGATAGTAAGTTTGAGAGAGTAATTTAAAACTTTGACGATATGCTCTGACACTGTGTGTTAAAGTTCAAGGTGATTAGAAAGAGATATACGAGGTTGATATGATTTACGATTCTGGGAAATTAGTGATAGTGATTCATGAGAGTTGAAAAAATTTTCTTCTGGTAAGATTTTTGGAGACGAAAATCCCTAAGGGGGAGAGTTGTAACAGCCCGATTTTGGGCCTAGTCGAAACAGTGGTTTTGGGACCACAAATTCGACGAGGAAAATTTTATTTTTATTATATTTTTATGGTCTATGATTTCACGAAATGATTTAGTGAAAAATTCGTTTGAAAATTTCGACATTTGGGCAATCACTTTAGTCAAAAGGAAAAAAGTGTAAAAGTTGAGTTCTACATGTTCGAGGTGCTCAATTGTTATGAAATTTTAAATTTGAGGTCCTTAAATGATAATTATACCATTGGTTAATTTTTTGGACAAAAATGGACATGAAATAGGTGAAATAGAATATTTTTAAGTTAGGGGCATTTTGGTCATTTAGTAATTAAAATAAATTAAAAACAAAATTAAAAGCCAATTTTTGTTCATATTCAACCCCATGGTCGAATTTCACAAGGGGAAACCATGTCTAGGGGTTTTCAAGCTTCCAAGCTCGATTGTAAGTCTATTCTAGCCCCGTTTTTAATGATTTTTACGTTTTTAAAATCTTCATAACACGATCTCTCTATTTCTACCATTTATTTGAGCTAGGTTTGATGTTTTAAAATTTACCCATATGAGAAGTGGTTGTGTTTTGATGTTTAATGGTAGAATAAGAATGCTCGGTGTGTAATAAACGACTTTTACAAAGTGATTTTCGGTGAAATTGTCAAAAAGGACTAGTTTGTAAAAATTTATAAATGTGTGTAAGTGTGTGAATAAATGGAAATGGTGGATTGCTATAGTTATGAAAATGGTTCGATTAGGCTTAAAATACAAAGAAATTGAATAAAAATCAATTTACGAGCCTAGGGGCAAAAGTGAAATATGTGAAACTTTAGGGGAAAATATAATTTTGCAATAATATGATTTTTGGATCACATTGAATAATGTGGCTAATAAATAGGCTATATGTGATATTATAGATCAAAGAAAATGAGGTTCGGACCTGAAACGGGGGAAAACGAGAAATTGACAGTTAGGTCCTTCTTTGCCATTTTTGGTGTCGAGGTAAGTTTGTATGTAAATAATGCATCGTTTATACTTACATTTTTACGTTTTGATATATTTTATGTGTAACACCCCAAACCCAGCACAAACACTACAACCGGATCTGGTATGTCACTAAGGAAATTTTGTAAAACATGTCGCATTTTCAGAAAAATATTTTGGTAAAGTTTAACCTTTTATTCGGGAAAAATATATAATTTATAGTTTTAAATAAAATATGCCTTTATGAATTAAAAACCCAAATTTAAATACATGCCTTAGTTCAATTAAAAATAAAAAATTTAAATAACTAAAAGTAATAAAAGCCCGTAATAAAACAAAATATAAACTGGTGGCCCATGGCCTTAGTACAACGAGATTTAAAATTCATTAAATAAGAATATAAAATAATAACTAGAGTATTTTTTGCTGGATCCAAATGTTCTTTTTCATGGCCACCTTGCGCTCCTCTCCAGCCCGGTCCGATGCACTAAATGCTACCGAAATGTTAATTAATTGGTTGAGTCATGAGACTCGAGCAGTAAACCTCATGCACCATTAGATTTGGGCCTTAGCCTCATAAAACTACAATAATCAGAATTAATATACATAAAAAAAAATATGCAAGCCCAACCCAAATCCTAAGTTTTCATCTGCTACACGCCCCCGTACCAGCCATTCACACTATTGGGGATTTCTACAATCAACCCACACCGCTACACACCTTGATGGCAGTCGTGCTGCTCATCATCAGATCATGGTCGTAGCCACTACAACAGATCACGGCGAAAGCCGCTACAACAGATCACGGTAAAAATCACTACAACAGATCACGGTAAAAACCGCTACAATAGATCACGGTGAAAATCGCTACAACATATAACTTTCTCCTTTCATCAAACCTAACCCATGCAATCACATAAAATCAATATTCTTATATCATTTAATCAAGACATTCACTAACCTGGTGATTTGCCTTTACCCTCTTTGGGTTTCCGTCATCATGCCAGGATTTTGGTATATATCAAAACATATAAGACTTATAATCATATATTAATCAAACAGGTCTAGATGGTGTGGAGAATTACACACTTGATATTGCGAAATCCAATGTTCTTAGTCGATATCCTTGTTATCCCGATCTACAACTTTGCTCAAAAAGCCGAAAATATGTGAAAATAGGGCCTCTCCTATATTCGGCCATGGTTAGTATTCTACCCGATTTCATATATTTATAAATAAACCAATCTCCTTACCTTGAAATCCCGAAAATAACACGACTTGAGTGTTACTAATTTTTGACTTAGAGATCTAAGCGTCGGACTCCTCTTCAGATCCCAAAATGCCGAAAATAAGAAAAACCCTTGATTAGTCACTAAATAGCCATTCGGCTAGGGAATTTGAAAAGTCGGAGAAATATTGGAAACTCAAAATCGACACATACCTATTGTTTTCTTCAGATTCGGTACAAGCAAATTTTACTGAAAAAAATTCGGCAACTTTAGGAGGTGAGATCTAAGAATTTCAGTTTTTAGAAGATTTAAGAATTGAAGAGATGGCTAAGAGAGATTTGGCCAATGAGTATTAAGGAGAAGAATAGAATAACAGAGATGTGATTTCGGCTTTTAGGGATCAGAATAAAAATAACAATAGATGTTAAAAGATTCGGCCAACCAGGAAATTTTAGAGAGGAAGAAAGGGTGAAAAAAATGGTGGTTTTTGGCTTTTGAGAGGAAAAAGATGAGAAAAGAAAATAAAAGAAAGGCTTCTAAAATTTGACACCCCTCTTTATATAGAAAACCGATTCCTCCCTTTAGAGATTGATTTTCAACCAACACCGCCACACATGATAGCTCCTATCCCTTTTCCCTTATCTTAATCTATTATCTCCTCAAAATAGTCTTTATCTCGCTTATTATCCTTAAAGACTAAATCCTAAATAATAGCCTTTATCTGCTTATTATCCACATAGAATAAATATAATAAAATTCCCCAAAAAATAGCCTTGTGTCAGTCAACTTCCCTAATCCCTAATGCCAAATTTAACTAACTTAAATTAGAAGATTTGGGCTCCTTAAAACTTAAAATTTGGGACCCTAACACTTAAATTAACTCATTCCACATATTCACCCATTAAACGATAGGCCCAAAAATTTAGGATGTTACGTTCTACCCTCCTTAAAGAAATTTCGTCCTCGAAATTTCCAACTAACTAGAAATCATACTACCTAAGTCTCACCACTATGCTTTCATTGCCTTTCAATTCTAAAGCCAAAATAAACACTTAGTATACTATGGTAGGTACGCACCATTATTCGCATCTGAAGCGTCTTCGTCCCCTTGGCGATGTCTTTGCATAGACCAAAGTCGGTGCCTCGCCCAAAGATAACTCGCACCTCTACCTTGTGCTTCACGATCGCGACCATAACCATCACCTCCCCTGGCTGGGCCACGACCTCTCTGAGGCTGCTGACCACCTCTCCTATCCTGATTAGAACCTCGTCCAACTGACTGTGCCTGATCCACCTGTGGATAGTCCTTGATCATATGCTCCGTGGATTCACACCTAAAGCATCCACCGGTTCTCCATCTGCACTCTCCATAGTGCATCTTCCCACACGAGGGACATGAACGATTCTGACCCGTCGGAGCACGAGCTGGCCCATCAGACCTAGGCCTTTTCTGAAAACGCTCCGTTGACTCTGACGATCCAACATTCCTTTTATTCTTATCTCTATCCCGATTCCTATCTCTCTCTTTTCTTTCAGTCCGCTTCACCTCCTCAACTCTCTTAACTTTCTCAACCAACACAGCAAAGTCCCTTTCTCGCTGCGGTGCTATCAATACCCTTAACTCATTCCTCAGTCCATCCTCGAACTGCACACAACGTTCATATTTAGTCGCTACCATTCCTCTAGCGTAGCGGCTCAAGCGCAGAAATTCTGCTTCATATTCGGCCACAGACTTACTTCCCTGCATCAAATTCAGAAATGTCTTCCTTTGTGCATCCATATAGCTGGTCCCAACATACTTTCCCTGAAATGACTCCTTAAAGAAGTCCCAAACAATGTGGTCTGCGGAAGTACCCTCCTTCACCTTGAGCCACCACTGATAGGCCTTGTCTCGAAGAAGAGACACGACCCCCTTCAACTTCTCCTCTGCCGTGAAGTTAAGGTCATCCATTATGCGCTCAGTTGCCTCTAACCAATACTTAGCTATGTTAGGGGCTACGTTAGAAACTCCCCTAAACATCTCTGCTCCGTTGGCTCGAGTCGTTCGGAACTGAGACTTAGAGCTCCGAACCGTGCCTACTCCAAAGAACTCTTTCAAGGACCCATGACATCGCTGAGACACTGCCTCATCTCCACTCGTTTGGTCTTAAAATTTTCCCTCCATAGCTGGCAGACCCGGTATCTCATTTCCTGACCCGTAGCCAGACCCTGCTGGTTCGGCCACGGTCATTCTACCCCTACCACGACCACACGATAGACGTCTACGACCTCTTGTACTCATTCTTCCGATTTGCATTTATCTGATTAAAAATTTTATGAGTTATTACTTCTTTCCACTGATTATCCACGAACAATCTTATGAAGAATAGTTTTAAGAGTGATTCTTTCGAATTCGAGCCTATCTACAGTTTCAGTTTCAGACTTACCTCCTAGAAACCACATACATTCAACATTCATCAAACAAACAACATTCATGAACCTACATTCAACATATAGGGTATTTTTGTCATTTCACTACCCAGGGGTATTTTCGTAATTTTTCAAAATAAGGTTCTGGGTGATTTGTCGAAATAAGGGTATTTTGGTAATTTTCCAACTCGGGGGTATTTCGGTAATTTTGAAAATTCGGGGGTATTTCGGTAATTTTAAAATCTAGGGGTATTTCAGTAATTTTGAAATCTGGGAATATTTCAGTAATTTTGCCAATCAGGGGTATTTTGGTCATTTAAAAATCAAGGGTAATTTGGTAATTTTACAAATCAGGGATATTTTGATGATGTTGTTGTTGTTGTTTTTGTTTTCTATGGAAAAATTCTGTTGACTTTGTAAATCGGGTTATATTTGCAAATCATCGGTATTTTTTCTTCTTCTTTTTTAAAATAAGGATATTTTAGCAATTTTGTGAGAAAAACAGGTGGCTGGTCCCTTTCGGGTTTTAATTATAAGTTTTGGCCTGTCAACACGTCCTCATGGTTAGGGTGAGCAGTACTACGCACCAAGTAGGATTCTAGTGAAGAGGAGGTGAGTCACTAGGACCGCTTAAATACCAAGCTCTCCTGTATCCATCCCAGACATGCGTATGCTGTTGCCACACTCTAACTTCGCGACTAGTTCACGAGTTTGTTTGATGAAATTAAGTCTTACGAATTTAAGAAGTTGTTTAAGTTAAGTTTATAGTCCATCAAAGTCGAATTAAACTAGCCTCGTCCCATCAAGCCCATCAAGCCCACATATATATATCATACAATGGTTTAGAGTACTTACAGCGGACTTGGTAGGAGGCGTAGGTGTCATGCCGAGCTAACAAACCTGTTATCATTTCAAAAAAAAACAACATGCAAGTTTCAAAAGCCCACCTTTAGGAAACGTTTTGAGCCCAAAAACCCCAAAGTCGAGTTTTGAACCGGGCTTTGATACCAATTTGTAACACCCCAAACCCGGCCCAAACACTACAACCGGATCTGGTATGTCACTAAGGAAATTTTGTAAAACATGTCGCATTTTCAGAAAAACATTTTGGTAAAGTTTAACCTTTTATTCGAGAAAAATTTATAATTTATAGTTTTAAATAAAATATGCCTTTATGAATTAAAAACCCAAATTTAAATACATGCCTTAGTTCAATTAAAAATAAAAAATTTAAATAACTAAAAGTAATAAAAGCCCGTAATAAAACAAAATATAAATTGGTGGCCCATGGCCTTATTACAACGAGATTTAAAATCCATTAAATAAGAATATAAAATAATAGCTAGAGTATTTTTTGCTGGATCCAAATGTTCTTTTGCATGGCCACCTTGCGCTCCTCTCCGGCCGGTCCGATGCACTAAATGCTACGAAATGTTAATTAATTGGTTGAGTCATGAGACTCGGTGCAGCAACCCTCATGCACCATTAGATTTGGGTCTTAGCCCCATAAAACTAAAATAATCGAATTAATATCCATAATAAAAATAATATGCAAGCCCAACCCAAATCCTAGGTTTCCATCCGCTACACGCCTGCATCCGACCATTCACACCATTGGGGATTTCTATGATCAACCCACACCGCTACACACCTTGATGGCAGCCGTGCTGCTCATCATCAGATCATGGCCGTAGCCACTACAACAGATCACGGCGAAAGCTGCTACAACAGATCACGGTAAAAACTGCTACAACAGATCACGGTAAAAACTGTTACAACAGATCACGGTGAAAATCGCTACAACATATAACTTCCTCCTTTCATCAAACCCAACCCATTCAATCACATAAAATCAATATTCTTATATCATTTAATCAAGACATTCACTAACCTGGTGATTTGCCTTTACCCTCTTTGGGTTTAGTCATCATCTTTGAGATTTGGCATATATCAAAACATATAAGACTTATAATCATATATTAATCAAACAGATCTAGATGGTGTGGAGAATTACACACCTGATATTGCGAAATCCAATATTCTTAGTCGATATCCTTGTTATCCCGATCTACAACTTTGCTCAAAAAGCCAGAAAGATGTGAAAATAGGGCCTCTCCTATATTCGGCCATGGTTAGTGTTCTACCCGATTTCATATATTTATAAATAAACCAATCTCCTTACCTTGAAATCCCGAAAATAACACGACTTGAGTGCTACTGATCTTTGACTTAGAGATCTAAGTGTTGGACTCCTCTTCAGATCCTGAAATGCCGAAAATAAGAAAAACCCTTGATTAGTCACTAAATAGCCATTCGGCTAGGGACTTTGAAAAGCCAGAGAAATATTGGAAACTCAAAATCGACACATACCTATTGTTTTCTTCAGATTCGGCACAAGCAGACTTTATTGGAAAAAAATTCGGCAACTTCGGAGGTGAGATCTAAGAATTTTGATTTTAGAAGATTTAAGAATTGAAGAGATGGCTAAGAGATTTGGCCAATGAGTATTAAGGAGAAGAATAGAATAATAGAGATGTGATTTCCGCTTTTAGGGATTAGAAGAAAAATAACAATAGAGGTTAAAAGATTCGGCCAACTAGGAAATTTTAGAGAGGAAGAAAGGGTGAAGAAAATGGTGGTTTTCGGCTTTTGAGAGGAAGAAGATGAGAAAAGAAAATAAAAGAAAGGCTTCCAAAATTTGACACACCCTCTTTATATAGAAAACCGATTCCTCCCTTTAGCGAGAGATTGATTTTAGCCAACACCGCCACACATGATAGCTCCTATCCCTTTTCCCTTATCTTAATCTATTATCTCCTCAAAATAGTCTTTATCGCTTATTATCCTTAAAGACTAAATCCCTAAATAATAGCCTTTATCTACTTATTATCCACATAGAATAAATATAATAAAATTCCCCCAAAAAAATAGCCTTGTGCCATCAACTTCCCTAATCCCTAATGCCAAATTTAACTAACTTAAATTAGAAGATTTGGGCTCCTTAAAACTTAAAATTTAGGCCCCTAACACTTAAATTAACTCATTCCACATATTCACCCATTAAACGCATAGGCCCAAAAAATTAGGATGTTACATTATGAGATGTGGCTGAATATTGAATGAAATTGACAAAGTATCGAAATGTAAGAAATTTCCTGGTTGAACCTTGGGAATAAAAATGGATACGAGTGACATGTTCACTAGAAACCTCTATGAAATCTAAGTGAAATAAGTGATCTGAGTGCTGGTCCATACGTTCTACCGGTGGCTGAGTTATCCGGCATGTGTTACGGATACTCGACAACTTGTGTAAGCAGCACCATGTAGTTTTGTCATGACCGACAGCTTGTGTGTACAGACCCGAGATTGGGATTATGTGAAACGGGTGCTGGTCTTATAAGTTCTACCAGTGGCTGGGTAATCCGGAATGTGTTGCGGATACCTGACAGCTTGTGTGAGCAGCACTGAGTAGTTACGTATGACCGACAGCTTGTGTAAGCAGACCCGTGAATGTGATTAGCTCAAGAGTGAGCCTATGTGAAAAGTGTGATATGAAGTATCTTTAGCTACAAGTGTGGCACTTATGTGCAAATTTCTATGTATCCGTTATTATTCTGATGCGCTTAACGAGAAATTGACTAAGTGAAAATACATGTGATCATGTAACGACTAAGTGTAATTGAATATGACTACGTGACGAATAAGTGCAGGTATAAGTGTGAAAATTTATGAACAATGTGCTCAATATTTGATCAAACCTTTGGTAAGATGAAATGGAGTAAGTGAAATTATGAAAGAGTAAATTTAGCAACAAAACAGTTTTGGACAGCAGTAGTTGTGTGAATTTGAAAAATCACCAAAAATGGTGGAAATCGAATTAAAGGTTGAATAAACATGAAATTAAATCTGAATGAGTCTATTTTCACATAAAAGAAATGGTGTAAATAAAAGAATTTTATATTCTGTGATATTCAAATTTTTGTGAGACAGGGTCAGAATGATGTCGGAATCCCCTGTTCCTAATTTGGAAAATCATTAAAAATTGTATAAAAAAAATTATGGTTTATAATTTATATGATTAAATTTCTTAATGAGAGTCTAATTTCAAGAGAAACAAACGGGAATATTATCCAAATTCTTACGATGAGATAATTAATTTTTAGTGCATAGGGGTCGAAACTGTCAGACAGCGAAATAGGGAAAATTTTAAAGAATAAACTGTACTTATTGGCTAAGCCAAAAATTCTAAAAATTTTATGGTAAGAAGATACGTGAGTCTAGTTTTAGGGAAAATTAGCGGATCTTAATTTGGAGTTCTTTAACTCGAGATATAAATAATTTAGTGACTGTGACTCGAGTAGACATCTTGAGATGAACATGAATAAATACTGGAACTATGTGCAATTATGATTGTACTATCTTCAGAACATATTGTGTAGATTTATAAAAGTCTGTTAATAAATCACTTATTATTTACATACCTACTTACTAAGCTATAATGCTTACCTCGCCTCCTTTCTTTTTCCTATAGTGTCACATATGCTAGTTCGAGTTGAAGGTCGTCAGAGATTATATCACACTAAGAAGCTATGGATTGGTATCAATGATTTTTATTCTAGCTTTTTAAGTCTATGACATGTATAGGGACTTGGTCATTTGTGTACATGTTATTATGAGTTGGCCTAGAATATTGGCCTATGCTAATTGAAGGTCATTGTCATATAAGGCCATTTCATGTGGCCAATATTTGTTATGTTATAAGTCTATGATGAAGCATAACATGGAGGTGCATGCTTGTTTGGGTTGGATGAGTGAATGTGTGATAATTTTGTGTGGCAAATACTAAATGTGAATGGTTGAGTAAGTTATATGCTATGATTAGTTAAGTGTATGTGTGGTTGTGCATGATGAATGTGATTTGTAAATGGTATGTGGGTGTCTTAGTGTGGATGTTTGAATGCTTAATAATACCATGTTGTGTGATGATAAATTTGTATAAGTGTTTTGGGGTGGCAAAGGGCTTGGTAAATAGCCTTACTTGTGGCCACACGGCCATGGGCCTAGGGTGTGTGAAGTCTGCACTTGATTTTCGAAAATTCGAAATGCCACACGGCCTAACACACAGGCGTGTATCTCGGCTGTGTGAAGGACATGGCCTTGGACACGGACGTGTACCCTTGTTTTTCAAGAAATTTTTTAATGTTTTCCAAAGTTCTCGGTTTAGTCCCGGACCACTTCCAAAGTATGTATTGGGGCCTCGTAGGCCCTATTTAAGGGCTTAAAGATAAAAATTTAAAAAGTTTTAATTTGGATGAAATTTTATGACTCGAAAATAATACGTTTACAAGTGTATGTGTTCCGGTAATGCCTCGTACCCTATTCCGGCGTTGAATACGAGTAAGGGGTGTTACATAATTAATAACTTAATTTGAAGAAAATCTCAAATAATAAAAAAATCAAATTAGTTTTACAAAGAAAAAAGAACAAATTTGTAGTTTTGAAAATTAACTCTAGATAGATTTTCTCAACTCCCAAGTATTTTTTATTTAATATTTTAAATTTTAGAAATAAATTAGTTAGAGTTAAATTAATTTAGAAAGTATTCAATTAAATAATGGTTACAAATTATATTGAGTTATTTTTAAGGATAAATATCAAAACTATACATGAACTTTGATCTAATGTATAATATTGTACATGAACTTTGATTTTGTTCAATTTTATATATGAAATTTTAATTTGATTCGATTTTCACAAATCACTAACAATATTATGGAATTAGCACCATTTTACATTGATATATTGCATACACAAACAATTATATTAATACAATATGAAAATAAATATATGTTTCATTTTTTAAATGTGTACAATTGAATTAAAATCAAAATTTCATGTATACATATGAATCACAATTCAAGTTTCATGTGTATAATATCATTTGCATGATTAAAAAAATATGATTTTCCATTAATTTATTAGTGCCTACAATCTTATTTTTAAGATTATCTTAATCTAAGTTATTTTCAAGTAGAGAACATCAATATAATTTATATTTAATATGATGATAATATACAATTCTATACATTATTGACGAATTATATTTTGATATATCATTATTTGATTTTTTTAATTTAATGATATGTAATCATCTAATTCACTGATAATATATACAATAATATACTATCAATACATATATATATTTCAACCAAGTGTGGTGAAAGGGGATTGGCAAGGGCCTTGGCCCCTTGGTTAAATAGTTAAATTACTTTTTAGGCCCTCTCAAAATTAAATCAATTTAGAAGTTTCTTAAATTTTAATTAATTAAAAAATTGTAATTTTAATCTTTAAAAAATTGATAATTTAATTTAAGCATTTTTAATACAAAATTTTTAACTTTAATCCCTCAAATTTTATAATCCAATCTCAAACCCTTTGATTTGAGGTAAGGAGAAAGAGAGAATGGATTGCAATTGAACTTAGACCCACACAAGTTTTATAATTATGCTGCCTTGATTGGCCTTTGTGTTGTTATCCATATAATTTTAATCAGTTAAGTGATTCCATATTCATTGCTTGGGCCACAAGACCTAGTCTTAAAGAACATATGAATTGAGGGAGAGCCCAGAGAAAAGGGGCAATTGGGCAACCTATAGGTCTGAATTGAATACTGGGTCATGCCACAAGTTGGAACCCAATTTGTAAATGGACTTAGTCGAATACTATACTAATAATTAAAAGGAAAATCAAGTACAAGATTGTCAATTTGTTATCATCGATTACTTGCTTTGAAATCTGCCTCACCACTCCTTTTGGATCTCCCACTAATCAAGTTTAAAGCTGATCCCTTTTTTCTACTTCTTCTTCTTGTAGAAGAATTAGTGGAATTTTACCTTCCAAACAAAATAGAAATAGTGGGTTTTTTACATTCTATAAAATAAGAGCACAATTTCCACTAAGATTTGGCAAACGAGAGGTGACGTTGCCCTCCATATTGAGAGGTTAATATTTTCCCAATTGTCTATGAATCGTTTTCAACATAATTATAAAGATAAACACTGTCAGCATTGCTCTTATGCTACCAACTTCCGACGGCTACACTCACTATTCATTGCTCATTAAGCTTTTAATTTAATGTTATTCCCCATTCCTTTTTTTCCTGGTATGATTACAAACCGATGGAAGGAATATAACACCAAAATTTCAACCATGAATTTTGAAGTGGAGCCCCAACCACTCTCCCTAACAAGAATACACATTTTATATAATGGAAGTTGGAGCTTGTGGTGAATGTATCTGTTGTACTCTCAACATATCACCTTTAACTGAATTACTAAATCTTAAGGTTAAAAGATATTCGGTAAAGCTTAGTTATTTTGTATCCTCACTAAGAGAATAGCATTGTCAAAAGACCACATCGTATTAAACATACCCATGCGATACTCAAAATATATACGTGCAATAATTTCTAACATTACTCATTAATCTTACGAACGTTTTGTTCAATCTTCTTAAATAAACTCTAACAATGCATTTAAGCTGACATCTGTCACTTTACCTTCTATCCTTAAGAGGTAGAGTACATGATGACTTAGACTAACGCCAAGCTAACCTGACTCTACTAAGATGATATGGGATCACCCTGTAAGCTAACACTTCACCTGAATATTACTCCAATACCTCTAAACCCCATTTCAATTCTTTGCACCATTTACAATGTGAATCACCTTTATTCTGGTAACTTTTTGCATCACCTACAATGTGAACCACCCTATTTCAATGGCACTCCATGACTCCAATGGTTTGAACCATTACTTTCTTGCTATTTTACACAGGGGCAAAGCTAGAACAATTTTTTAGGGAGGGCTGAATGAAATTTTAATTTTTTATAGTTTATATCTTTATGATTTGTAAAAGACTAAATCATATTTTTATAATTTTAGAGGCCAAAGTGTAATTTTACTTTTAATAATTTAAAATTTTTAAAAAATTTTAAAGACCTAAATAGTAATAATTTTATATTTTAGGGGGACGAGGTCCATGCCATTACCAGCTTAGCCCTTGATTTTACATCATATGTATATAATTTAATTATTATAATAACATTAATTAGAAATTTCAAAGATAAGGAAACATGTTGAATCAAATAGATTATATATGCTGTGGAAAGGAATTTCTTAATTTTATATTTATTTTTAAAAAGAATTAAATTATTTATTTATCTAATTTTATAATTTTCAAGTTTTAGGTTATGTTTAGCCAATTGAATTTATTATCTATTAAGTGATAAGTAGGTCCCTAGCTAGTAAAAAAATTATATCTAGTAGTTTTCATTGTGGGTTATCAAAGGTGGTTAAAAATTAAGTTGATTGAATTTTTCAACAATTTATTTAGTAACAAAAAATTTGTGTTATATGTTTATGAAAGGTTGAGTTCTATCTCAAACAACCCTATCCCTATTCAATTACAAAAAAAAAAATCTGGTAATTATATAAAAATGAGTAAAGTAATTAAAATAAATAAACAAATATAATAAAAGATTATGATTGCAGGAAATAATCAAATTTAATTCTATCCTTTAAGCTTTATCCAGGCAATAAGGAATTAAAGAACTATGATGTTAACCAAAATACAAGATAATAATATTACAACAGATAAATTTTAATATTTATGATATATTTTAAATGATAAAAAAAATTAAAAAAATAAAAATAAAAATGCAGAGAAGCCTAAATTGCTTTATCATTGTGTTTTGAATAGAATTATGGCACAATAATGAAATTATAAGGCACTTACCCAAGTGGACTGAAGGTCAACGAAAGTGGCGTAGTGGAGCGAGCGACAGTTAAAAGGCAAGTCATTTCATTAGTTAAAATTTTCTGTTCTCTTCTCAAACCTTGCTATATAAGGCATTGGCAGTCTTTGAGTTTGGATCAACCTAACATTTCAACCAAAAATATATTAAATCCAAGGACATGACTCTTAACAAGCACCATTGCTGCTCCACCTTCATCTTTCTGCTATTAACACTGCTCTCACAGTTTTATTCTGGTAATTTAACTATTTATTTTGATCCCTTTATTTGGTATTTATTACGTTAGAGCAGCGTGTTAGTAAGGTGAAAGTATTGTCTTCTTTGCGTATCATTATATTGAACAGCAATGCATTATTTTATTGAATTTAATGGTTTCTTTTCAATGCAATGGTATCCAAAGAAGACAATATTAAGATAATATGAACTTTGGTTGCAGTGGAAAGCGAACTTCAATTGAACTACTACGCAGAAAGTTGCCCCATTGCGGAAGAGATTATCAAACAACAAGTTATTAAGCTGTACAACAAACATGGAAATACAGCAGTTTCTTGGGTTAGAAATCTCTTCCATGACTGCATGGTCAAGGTAAATATATATATATATATATATATACAAATTCATTGTTTTCTTGATCAAATAGCTTGCTATATATACTTAACCTTATTATAATGATATTATTAATTGATGAGCTGCTTTGTGGAATGCAGTCATGTGATGCATCGCTGCTGTTACGGAGGGTGAAGGGAATGGAATCGGAGCAAGAATCGGATAGGAGTTTTGGGATGAGAAATTTCAAGTACATTAACACAATCAAAGAAGCTGTGGAGAAAGAATGTCCGATGACAGTTTCTTGTGCTGATATCGTCGCTCTTTCTGCTAGAGATGGCATTGTCATGGTTCTTACTCAAATTCTTGTCTTTTGCTTTTCATTTAAACAGAAGAATATTGTACAATGTTTACCATAGTTTGTGCCTGCATATGGTTTACAGCTTGGAGGACCACGCATTGAAATGAGAAGCGGTAGGAAAGATAGCAAGCAAAGTTACCTGACAGAGGTACAAAATACCATCCCCAACCACAACGACACCACTGATTTGGTGCTTGCGCGCTTTCAATCCATTGGCATAGACACCCCAGGAACTGTTGCTTTATTAGGTATTAATACATGCCTTTTTCTTCTCCTATTTTTTCTCAATTTAACCACAAACAAATTATTCATTATGCGAAAAATTATTTGATAAATAATGGGCAAAAACGAGTTGGGTTTAAATAGTGACATCCTCTTATTTAAAAAACAAAGTTAAATTCTGCTATTAATCCCTGATTAAATTATATATTTCTCTATTTACTCTAATTTGAAAATTTTGAAATTTCGGTCCTTGGCACAAACAATAGCAATTAAATTCATTTATTCAGATTCTACTATCAATCTCATATACTATGCATAAATTATAGATTAAATCAATGTTCTTCAATTTGATTAATTTTAATTTCATTACTTTTTGAATTTCAAGCTACTTATTAAATCTAGTAATTAAAATAGCGACTCTTGTAAATATTCTATGAAAATAAGACATTAATATGGTATTTTGAAAATACCATAATTTAGATTAACATATCCAATAGTTATGGTTAAGATTAAAACTAACATTTCAAAATTTAAAAAAAATAAATAACCAAATTAAAGTAGATGGACTAAATTTGTAACTCATGTATAGTACAAGTACTAATTGCAAAATTTGACCTAAAAATGAAGTACGTGAACTGAAAATGTATCAAATGTTCCTCCTTAATTTGCACTGAATTAACAAACACAAAGTTTAAAAGTGACCCATAAAAGCTCAGGTTATACGTTAATAAAATATTAGAGTCTTAGTTCTAGTGATCCGTGTATGACTGTTATGTAGGAGCTCACTCGGTAGGGCGAGTTCATTGTGTAAACTTGGTACACAGACTTTACCCCACAGTTGATCCAACACTGGACCCTGAGCATGCTGAGTACCTCAAAAGGAGGTGCCCGACACCCGACCCGGATCCGAAAGCGGTGTTGTACTCTAGAAATGACCTGGAAACGCCAATGATACTGGACAATATGTACTACAAGAACTTGTTGAAACACAAGGGGTTACTCATGGTGGATCAGCAATTGACTTCTCATCCACTTACTTCACCTTTGGTTGAGAAAATGGCTGCGGATAATGGATATTTCCACGACCAATTTGCAAGAGCTGTGCTGTTGTTATCAGAGAACAACCCACTTAATGAAGATCAAGGCGAGATTCGAAAAGATTGTCGCTAAGTCAACCTTGTTTGATTATTACTACAATCTTAAATTAAACCTGTAATTTCGATTCACTTCCTTTAATAAAACTTATTATTGCAATATTAATATTTTAAAATTTTAATTAAATCGTTTTGAAGTTTGAAAAAAATATTAAATTTGAATTATAATTTGGGAGTTTCATATTAATTATTCGTAGTTATAATTAGACTTGTTTAAAGTTGAGCTATTTGTCTAAACTCAAAGATCCGCTCAAAATTTGAAAGTTTTCATGCAAATATATTAGACTCGAAAAATGGACTTTGATAAAAAAAAATAGGTAAGTTTAAATTATGGACCGAGATTGAACTTGAATATTCAAGGTTGTTTTCTAATTTTTTAATATATTATATTATGTTATTTTTATATATTATGAAATTTATAGCACATAGAAAATTAAGGAAAATTATTTGATATACTGTCAGTGGAGTTTTTTAGACTCCACAAGCAGGTTAAGGGTAAAGGTGTCCATAGGCTAGGCTGGGCTAGGTTCAGGTCGGACCCAACAAAAATTTTAAGCTCGTTTGCTAGGCCTGACTTGAAAAATGGGCCTAAAATTTTACCCCAAGCCCGACCCGGATAAAAATACTAAAACTCGAACCTGGCCTGCCTGTATTAATTTTTTATATTAATTTTTTATATAATTTTAAAAAAATATATAATACATCAAAAATATTGAAAATAAATTAAAAATATATATATACTTAAATAACACTAAGATAAGTGCAACTTAACAAGCAAATGCCTCTAAAATAGTAACAAAATTAACAATAAAATAAGAGTTATACAATATAAAAAAAATAACAAAATAGTAGTAACATGATAGTGAAATGGTAGCAAAATAGTATAAAAAACAACAACAAAAATAGCAACAAAACAGTAAAAAACAGTAACAAAAAACAACAGATTATTTTTGCATATTCGAGTTGGGTTGGGCTAGGCTCGAGCAAAAAAAGCCTTACTCGAGGCCTGACCCATTTTTGAAACAAGCTTTATTTTTTTGCCAAACCCATTTTTCAGACCTATATTTTTACCCGAACTCTCTCACTTTTCGGGCAGGCCTTCGGGCCAAGTCACAGATCTAGTTAAAGGTTTGACAAGTGTATTATAGGGTGTAATAAAAAATTATAAAAATTAATTATATGAATGACACTTGTCACACCCTCAACATGCTTGTGAAATCTAAAAAACTCTATTGGCGGTGTATCAAATAATTATCTAAAAATTAAATCTATAGTTATATATAATACTATAAAAATATTAGGTTATCTATATATAAAATTGTAATAAATGAATATATATATATATATATATATATATATATATTAAGGATAAACTATACAAATAGGCACACAACTATGCCCGTGTTCCTGTTTTGATCACCTAACTTTAAAATTTTTCAATTTAGACACTAATGTTTGAATCCATCCATGTCTTAGTCACTCACCGCTAAATTGATAACGAAAAGCTTAGCTGGTATAATAACACATTTAGTTCTCAATACTTATATATTCTATCAATTTAACCTAATTCTAAATAATTTAATAAATTTAACCATTCACATTTATAAATTCTATCAATTTTGTCTTCAAACTTCCGATAAAAACTTTAAAATTTTAAAATAAAAGCATTCCACAACTATAAATTTGTAAAACCAAAAATGAAAAAATTCTCCCATCTAAGGATCTGTCTTCCAAGCCAATTGCTTGTAAATATAATCTTTTCTTTTTTTTTTTCTTTTTTCTTTCATTAGTTTTTTCTAAATCTAATAATTTATAACCCTTTTGTTGATAAATTTTGGCTATAAAAATGGGAAAAGCTTTAAAAAAAAACACTTTAGATTTACTCTTATTATTAACAATATGATGTTTCCTTCAAAGTACATAAAATATTCCACTGAAATTGGAAATTAAATATGGATTTTTTAAAAAAAGACTTTTAAAAAACACCAATTGTTCAATCATTAATTATATAAGAAAAATATGAACATTTAATTTTTCATAAGAAAAAATGTGAAAGAATTAATTGAATTTCCTTTTGTTACATTGATAATGAATTTTTCAATTTTATAAAATGATTAAGAGATTATTATCGTTCTATTTATTTTTAAGTTTTAAATCCATAATAAGCAATACACATCACTAATAATCTGTTTTAATGTCAAATTATTTACCAAATTAATTAAATACTAAAATTATGCTAGTCGAGTGGAAATTTATCTTTTACAAATATTAAATTATTTATATAATTCTACTACATATTATATTTTTAAAATTTGTATACTCTATTATTTTTAATGGTATTTAGTTAATTTCTAACACTAACTTCTTAAAAATATAAAGTAAAAGGATTATGTATTGAATTGAATAATTTCAAACAATTAAGAGGCGTGGAATGTCTCTGTTTTAAAAGCTAAAAGCTTTAGTTAGGAAGTTTGAGGATTAAATTGATAAAATTTGTAAATGAGAAAGGTTAAATTTATTAAATTATTTAGAATTAAGATCAAATTGATAGAATAAGTAAGTATTGAGGATTCAATGTGTTATTATAACAGTTAAGAAAAAAAAAAAGGCTTCCTGTTGTGACCAAAATAGAAATGAATTCAATCTTTAGTGCTTAAATTGAAAAATTTTAAAGTCGAGTGACCAAAACATGAATATAAGCATAGTTGGTTCCATTAGGAAACATGTGTTCAACTCTCTATAAATACACAGTCAAGTTTGTGAAATACAATGAAATCTTCGCGAAACCCATTACACAATATACAACAGTTACTTAATCAACCAAATAGCTACAATCACACTTTCCTTTAGATTTCTCAGAACCAAAGGAAGTCCAAGGTATCTGACTGGTTGTGTTTCCAACTTGACTCATGTATGATCCACAATTCTTTGTAACTAAGCATGACCAACTCCAGAACTAAAAATCTCAATCTTGGAGTTCCTCATTTTGAAGACTAGAGAGACACTATAAAAAAAAAAAAAAAATCCAACACATTTACAATGACACATATTATCTCTACCGACCCCTTGACAAAAACAAGTCGATCATCCGCAAAATAGAGATGTGTAAGCTGCAATTTCCGACATTTTGGATGATATTAAAAAATCTTGTACATACCAGCTTTGTTGAGAAACTGAGAGAAAACATTCATCCCAATGATGAAAAGATATGGTGACAAGGGATTAGCCTGTCTAACCTCTTTTGCACTTGAAAAATATCCAACCAATCCTCCATTTATAGCTAGTGAGTATTTGGGTTAAGTGATGCATACATTGATCCAGTTGCAAAAGACAGTAGGAAACTCACTAACCCGCAAAACTTGAAGATTAAAATCCCAGCTTATGAAATCAAATGCTTTTTTTTTTTTTGTAAGGCACACTTCCGAGATAGGGACGAAGCTAGAACAATTTTTTAGAGGGAACCAGATTAAATTTTAATTTTTTATAGTTTATATCTTAATAATTTGTAAAGGAATTTTTATAATATTAAGGGGCCAAAATACAATTTTATCTTTACTAACTTAAAATATTTAAAAAAAGTTTAGATAAATGCTTTCTCCCATATCCATAACTCTATTTTTAGAATAAAAAAGAAAGTGATTAGTATAATTAAATGAAGTGATATTAAAGATATAAAAGTGCAATTAATGAATTTTGCAAATTCGAGATTAGTAAGGAATGAGCAAGGCATTCCCATATAAGGTCAGGTGTAGTGTAATCAGTAAATATATTTCATTTTCATACTTGAGTTGGAGTTGGACGGATTGTTTGTGAAATCTCAAGTCACGGGCCTCATGCTGCAATAATTGTAGGACGAAGCCAAAGTTAGCGACCAACAAACTAGTGCTAGTTCAACCCTTGGATTAATCCATACATTATGTAAACATCAATATTTTGTGTCTCATACTATTTCACCTCCTTATCTCTCCTCCACCACTAATCTTCAAACCCAATGCACCATTAAAAAATATCAAACTTTCCCATGTTAATTTAAAAACAATCAAGTACCCTGAAACTTGACTCATAAGTCATAACTTAATAATAAGATCAAGTTTAATATTCTTTTAATCAAAAGTCTAAATAACTCACGGGTCTGGTTTATATCAGGGCGTTAAAATCATGCAGATACGTGCAATTGAATGTTGTTTCCTTGTTAAGGGGCCGACGAAACTGAGATGTGGGAATGGGAACACTGGTAAAAAGCGGCCAAATGATCAGAAAATACCAATTTTTAAAATAATTTACGGAAAAGGGCCGAAAAAATAATTATTTACCGGAAATGGTCATTTCTCCCGAAAACGCGTCCACGTCAGCGCGTTTTCAGGGGATGAATCAGAAAAGCGCGTTTACAAGGGAGCGCTTTGTGCCACATCAGCAAAAAACGCGTCATTGAGGGCGCGCTTTGTTGATGTGGCAAAAGCGCTTCCTCGTGGACGCGCTTTTGCCCTTCCCCCCGATGGGCTTTTTAGTTGTTTTTAGTGTTAGGGTATGAGTTTTTAGGGTTTTAGAGCTACGGTTTATGGATTTTTAGGGTCTTAGGGTTAAGGGCTTTAGGGGAAAATTAATGAACTAGATTTTAAGATTAATTAATTAGAATAATTTTAGGTTTAGGGTTTTGGGAAAAATATATCAGCAAAATAAAAATTATTTGAACTTTTTGTATATTAGTATCTGGCAAAATAATTTTGAGAAGACATTTCTAAATAAATAGTGACCAAAACGCTTCAAGCAGAATGCATAGTCAACAAAATCTTGAAAAAAGCTCCCGTGGGACGCTCTTTTGCTCTGATAGTTCTGAAAAGATAATTTTGAGAAGACGTTTCTGAACAAATAGTGACCAAAACGCTTCAAACAGGATGCAATTTTAGCAAAAGTACTGAAAAAAGCTCCCACGTGGGACTCTTTTGCTCTGATGAGTCTCTGGAAAAATAATTTTGAGAAGACGTTTCTAAACAAATAGTGACCAAAGCGCTTCAAGCAAGATGCACTGTCAACAAGAGTACTGAAAAAAGCTCCCACGTGGACGCTCTTTTGCTACAATAGTCTCTAGCAATCCTAAGACTATAAATCAGCCAAATTTCATTCTCAGGTTGCATAACAGAAATTGAGGCAAAAGTAAAATAGAAACTGAAGATGAGTGAACATATTAATGCTGTTATTTACTACGATGGTGAGGTTTGTAACACCGAAAATGGTGTTATTTTTGATCGGAGAACACAACGCGACTAGATTTTAACCGGAACATAGATTTGATAGAACTTCGCAAAAGAATTAGGCGTAAAATCTTCGAAACAACGCCAATGAAAGTTCAGTCTATTAAGTATAGATTTTGCGCTTCAGTTAATCCCGTGAGATATGAATCATTCGACATCAAAGGTCCTCGGAGCTTGGAGGCAATGGTGGAGACTCATCTTGCCAGTGGATCACCCTATCTTGAGGTATATGTACAATTTTCATCGCCAAGTGATCTTTCTTCGACTTCAATATCTACTGCTGTTCGAGGGGAATAAATGACCCCAAGCAGACACTCTGTTAGTGGAGGCAGAATATGAAAGCGCCCGTGTTTGGTGGTAGTATGGAAAACCCAACCCCTGCACGACACTCTGTTGGTGGATGTGACATGCGTATCCTTCCTTCGACGTTCGATGCTAGAAATACGTATTGGGGAACATTATCAACTTCTAGTGGTTGGCAATCCACATATAATTGGGAACGTTACGAAAGTTGTTTAAGAAGGGATAATGTACTCCCCACGACATCTACCGGTGATGGGCCCTCGTTCGTTGCATATGATCTTGGGTCGAATGATGAGTCTGATGTGGATCCACCTCGAGAGCCCGGCCCCGATTGTGTAGAAGTTACATTATTTCTAAACCGGAGCCTGTTATAACCGTACCTGAAGATGTTGAAGGCGGTTCAGATGAAGAAGAAGAAGATCCGCGATTCAGGGTGTACTCGCCTCCAACCCACATGCATAATGTCAATCTATCTCAAGACGATGCATTGGAGTTTCCTGAACTACCACACAGAAGGCGTGACCGTACAAGTTTGTCGTTGGATTCGGGCTAATTAGAAGTTGGTAAAGAGTTTTCCAACAAGGATAGTTTTCTTGGTGCATTGAAACAATATAGCATCAAGAACGGGGTTAACTACAACATCGTTAAATCCAAACTCGATAAGTACAATGCCAAGTGTGCAATGCAAGATAGTACATGTTCATGGAAAATCATGGCCTCGTTGAGGAAAAGGACAGGCTTGTGGGAGATTAAAAAGTACAAAGGTCCACATACATGTCTTGCCGGTACAGTATCACTAGGTGTTCAAGGTTTTTGAATAATACTGATATTATGTAATGTTGCATTATTTAACGTACTTCGTTGACAAGTGTTTCACAAGATCATCCGAAGATGGATTCAGAGATGTTGGCTGACTTAATAATACCGACTGTGAAGGCGGATCCCAAGACTATAATGTCGGCCTTAATTGGCAATATTCGTAGCCAATTGGGGTACACTCTCTCTTACCGAAAAACTTGGATAGCTAAGCAGAAGGCGTTCGGAAAGTTGCATAGTCAGTGGGATGCTTGAAACGGAACTGGCGTACTACAACAATCGATTGCTCCGTGGATGCCAAGTGTTTAAGCGTCTGTTCTGGACATTTAAGCAATGCCAAGACGCATTTCTATACTGCAAGCCATTGGTACAAATTGACGGTACCTTCATGTATGGTAGATATACGCATCGACTATTGCTAGCTGTGGCACAGGATGGCAGTGGGAAAATCCTTCCAATTGCGTTTGCAATAACACCGGGGGAGTCAGTTGATGACTGATGTAGAACCCAAATTTTGCCCGGGATCCAAAAAACGAATGGCCCATTTTTCAACCCAATAAAGACCCAAAACACAAACCGTCAAAAACTACCACAACCTCAGGCCCAATTAAACCCACCCAATACTAAACCCATTACAGCCAATTAAACCACAACCCATTAAACTAAAACCCAATTGACCCTAGCCCACATCAGCAGCCCAATGCTCAAAACAGAAAATGAAAAAACTAAACCTAATAAAAAAGACAAACCCTAGGTGCGCCGCACCTAGGGCCATCTGACCCTGCCCTCCACTTGCCATCTGCGCCGCAAGTCTTGTCCACCGCCACAGTGCTCAGCACCGCCCCAAGTGTACCTGCAACATTAAAAATGGAAGTGACAGAAAGCTTGTAAACAATGGCTATAAAAGCCATTTCTAAACCGATTGTAAATGACCTTTTTTTGGAATCAATTAATACAAAAAAAAAAGAACTTCCAGACACGATTTAGAAGAAAAATAGAGAGCATCCAATACAATCATCAAAACACTCGAATATACAAGCAAAGAATACCCCAAAGCAGATTAAATCGCGTAAAGGTGGCTTTAATTTCATTTTTCTTTTATTGGCGTTAGTTTAATATTTCTTTTCATTTTTTCTTCTAAAATTTCTACACATATATAATATATTATTAAAGAATTAAAAATAAAAAATATACATTTTTACCTTTTTTACACCACTCGCTGTGATGGTGGCTACTGACTGGCACCGGAGTGATGAAGAACAATGATGAGCGACATTTGAACCTCCTTTTCGGACTGCGAGAAGCGAAGAGAGAAGTCGGCTTTTTTTTTTTTTAAACACCAAGCATAAATGATTCTTTTTAACAACTTTGGCCTTATATAGCCCCAAAAAAACGACGTCATTTTGGGGCTGGCCTTAACGCCCAAAACGACTTTGTTTTGCTCCTAGAACCCGCGCTCTGACCCGACCCGACCAGAGGATCCGCTCGTTTTCGTTGATTGGGCTAATTTCCCTTTTGGCCCTTCCGCGTTTTCATTTTTTTAATAAGACTTTCTTTTTATTTTTTTAATTTCGCCCGGAAGTTTTGTGCAGCTTTAAATTTAATCCTTATTTAAACGCTGCGTTTAATGGATCGGGTAAATTGCATCTTTAATCCTCTGCTATTTTGCACGCGCTTCAATTTAATCCCTCTATTATTTATTTTACATAATTTGTCCCTCATATTTGCTTTATCACGCAATTTAGCCCGTTTTTCATTATTTTACAATTTTATTTTATAATTTTTTTATTTATATTATTATTAATTTGTTATTATTATATCATTCTATTATTAGTAATATTACTACTTTTATTATTATCATTTTACTACTTAATTATTATCATCACCATCGTTGTATTTATATTATTATTACTATATTGTACATATTATTATTATTATTATTATTATTATTATTATTATTATTATTATTATTATTATTATTATTATTATTATTTCCTATTATCACCATTGTCATTATTATTATTATTTTATCATTAATCATTTTAACCTTATTATTACATTTAAAATTATATTATGTTGTATTATTTTCATCTTATTATTGTTATTACTATGTATTATTATTACTATTATCATTTTATTTATTTTTATAAACATAATCTTTCTTACTTGATTGTCATTATTTCTTACTTTATTATTTTATTTTACTACCTTATTATTATTCTTATTATTTATTATCGTATACATATATATATATATATATCTTTTCTTTATCGATTATTATTATTATTATTATTATTATTATTATTATTATTATTATTATTATTATTATTATTATTTTGCTATTATTATTATTATTTATATGTTTGTTATTATTACTATTATATCTTTTTACTATCATTTGTTTATTATTGATATCTATTATTATTATTACCGTTATTTTTCATTATCATATTACTATTATTATTATTATTATTATTATTATTATTATTATTATTATTATTATTATTATTATTATTATTATTATTATTATTATTGTTAGTATTAATGTATTATTTTCATTTTCATTTCATTATCACTTATATTATTATTCTCACCTTACTAACATTATTTTATATTTTACTATTTTATTATTTAATTATCATCATTATTATTATTTTATTTTCATTATTATTGTTATTACTATTATTTGATATTATTATTATTATTATTATTATTATTATTATTATTATTATTAGTAGTAGTAGTAGTAGTAGTAGTAGTAGTAGTAGTAGTAGTAGTAGTAGTAGTAGTAGCGATATTTTATATTTACCATATTTACATCTATATTTGTTTTCTTAAGTTTTGTACTATATTATTAAACAAAAACATTTTGTAAAATTATCATATTTCATTTAAAGGTTTTAAAATAAAGGCAATGTTTTTTTATTTAGAAATACGGAGAATAGTACCCTAACGTGCTGGGTTGCGATTTTCCGTTTGACTAAATAACCTAACATCCTTTTCAACAAACTTCGTAAATCGCGAGATGACTTTGACCACGAGGGTTTAAAAATATTGTGTCCTAACGTGCGAGATGTGATGTTTATACCCTTTCGGAACAAAGAAATATCAGTTTTTAACCTGAACATCTATTTTTGTTTCTCGAGTTTAACGTTATTAAACGAAAATACATCTTGCGAAAGTATGATATTTCATCTAAAGATTTTCAAATAAAGGCAATGTTTTGTATTTAGAAATTCAAGGAATAGTGCCCTAACGTGCTGGGTTACGATTTTCCTTTTGACTAAATAACTAATCATCCTTTTAATAAGTTTCGTAAATCATGAGATAGCTTTGATTACGAAGGTTTAAAATATCGTGTCCTAATGTGCTGGATGTGATGTTTATATCCTCTCGGAACAAAGAAATCCCAAATTTCAGCGCAAATTATCCAAACATTTTCTAAAGGATCCGTATTTTGAAATCTTTTCAAATTTTCGACATTAAGACACTAATTAATCAATTTGGTACCAATTTTGAGCGTGACGAGGGTGCTAACCCTTCCTCGTGCGTAACCGACTCCCGAACTTATTTTCTGGATTTCGTAGACCAAAATCGTTGTTTTGATAAATCAAACTGTTTATTAAAAACAACCGTTTTATGAGGTGACCCGATCACATCTCAACAAAAAAGATTGGTGGAGACTCCCGTTTTATTTTCGTTTTCAAAACCAAAGTCGATCCCCGTTTTTTTCAAAAAAATGGTTACGACAACTGAGATTTCTTTCTATCTAGGTTAAGGAGGCATGTCTGCCCCCAACCTGATATATGCGTTATATCGGATTGGGACCCTGGAATACTAGCCGCAATAGAGTGACAGGGAAGCCTGTGACATCGCACACACCATCGATATTGCCTAAGGCATGTTGCGTCCAACTACCACGAGCAACATCGATCTACAAGTGAAAGATGGCAAGTGACCAACATGGGTATGTAATATCTATTAATATAATTTCATTTGTAATATTCAATTTATTCTTAATTGAAGAGTGGTATGTAATATTCGCTATCAACTTATATTGGCAGGGTACGAGATCAATAAGGACCGTTTTCACGAGATGTTGGCGAGTTTGCGCTCAGTTAACAAAGAAGGTGCAAACTACCTACGCAATATACCTTTCAAATAGTGGACAAAAGCATACGACGGCAGCCTACGATATGGTCATATGACCTCAAACCTAGCCGAATGCATAAATTTTGTTCTAAAAGGAACGCATCATTTGTCGATAAAATGGATTGTGCGAGAGACATATTTTCGTTCAGTGGCACTATTTTTTAAGCGAGCAGCGAGTTATAAAAGCTAAATGCAAGGAGGCCATGTATGGTGCGCGAAGGTATTGCGAGAAATTAATAAGGGGAAGGCACAGGCCAACACCATGAACACAGTGTGTCACGATCCCGACAACCTATGGTTTCGTGTGACAGAGTTTAACAGACCGAACCAAGATTTTATTGGTGGGCAATATCGTGTACACTTGAGAAATAGGACCTGCGACTGTGGGGTATTTGATGCACTTCGTTATCCATGCGCTCATGTACTTGCGGCTTGTCAGAATCTCCGTCTGGACCCCATGAGCTATGTCGACGAAGTGTATAAAATAGAAAACATGTACAACGTGTGGAAATACGTATTCCCACCAGTCCCAGATGAACATAAATGGCCATCTGTATCGCTTGCTCCGTATAAGTTGTTACCGGATAGAGAACTGCGTCGCAAACCAAAAGGTCGACCTTGCTCGACTAGAATACGCAACAATATAGATATCCGAGAAACGGCCAACCAACGGAAGTTATTCGGATGGTGTAGGAACCCAGGCCATATATCTCGCTTGTGTCCAAATCGGAATAGTTAATAGTCTCCTTATCATTTTTGTCTCTTGGAAGAATGAAAAGTTATGTCTCGAGGATATAAATGGGGTTAAAACTAGGAGCAAGATTGATTTGCGGCATTTTAAACCACACAAGTGTCATATTTTAAAACTTCATGTGAGTCCTGTTTAGATGTATTTAAAGACATGATAGAAGTAAAAGCATGTGTTTTTTTATTTTATTAAATATATAAAAATTAAATTACAATTAGGATATTAAAAAATAACTTTCATTTTATTAAAAATAAAAAAATAAATTATAATAAAAATAAAAAATAACTTTTATTTTATTAAATATATAAAAATTAAATTTCAAAAAATAAATAAACAACAACTTTTATTTTATTAAAGATATAAAATTAAATTACAAAAAATAAAAAACTTTTATTTTATTAAATATATAAAATTAAATAAAAATAAAAATAACTTATTTTATTAAATATATAAAATTAAATTTCAATAAAAATAAACAACTTTTATTTTATTAAAGATATAAAAATTAAATTACAATAAAAATAAACAACTTTTATTTTATTAAAGATATAAAAATTAAATAAATTACAATAAAAATAAAAATCAACTTTTATTTTATTAAAGATATAAAAATAAATTACAATAAAAATAAAAACAACTTTTATTTTATTAAATATATAAAAGTAAATTACAATAAAAATAAAAAATGGCGGTGGAATCAATGTTGGTGCCAGTCGAATCAAGTACCACATGGGGTGGTAAGCGATTCACGATGGATTCCTCCTTGTTCTAGCTTCCTGGGATTCAGTTCTTCCGAGAAGTGCAGTTGTGAGTGTTGAGAGGATGACCCACCTTAATAAAATAATGAATGGGGAGGTGTTTGCATAAACCATAGCGGAGGTATCTGAATCCTATAAGGCGAAGGAGACTAGTAAAAAGAAGAGCTCCCCGACGGCGCCTCGTGCGATCCCTCATACGACGGCGGCCTCAAGATCAGCTGGCCAGTCGGTGTAGTTGGAAACAGACTTGAACTGGGCCATGCATTCTAACCTGCCGTGGGACTGGGAAAAAGAAACATATAAGGGTTAGGATACATATAAGGGCTAGGGTATGCACCTAGCATAATCTAAAAAGGCTGTGATGTGGGTGTCGTCAATTTGAAGTGTTGGGCTCGGTGGATTGTGTGTGGTGTTGATGAGCACGGTGGTTCTGTTTACCGTTGATGGTCCCGTCACATCACCCATTCTCGGATTTAAAGGGCCCCGTCGTTCCCTTTGTTCACGAAGTTTTCGTCGCCTCTCCTCTCTCGACAATAAATACGGCTTGCCATGGATCCTAAACCATGGCATGTATTCCGGCACGCACGTTAACTCAGGAACGATGATCGGTTCTCAAGTAGGTATATAATCATACCGGTTCTCCCATAATCCAACATATGCTGACCAAAATCTTGGCCAATCCGTATGTGACTGCCGTAAGTCGACTTTTTCTCATCATCGAGCACCTCAGGTGCCCCGGGAATCGGTTGTCAGAATCCAAATTGACGCAGAACCCGATCTAACTGGTGCATCTCCACGGTGGCATAGTTGATCAATGGGACCTTCACATGTCAAATGTTCGAATTTTGAAAGAACTCCCCCAGAATTACTGCCCGAATTGACGGATCCTCGTATGGTGTCCATTCAAACTATATTAACATGATAAAAATATTAGTTATATACTAAATACTAAATACTAAATACTAAATATGAAATACAAAACGACTATTTTATTACGAAAATATATTTTATTTATACTTACTTGTGATTTCGACCGTTGCTTTAATAGAAGCCGTATATCTTCAAGCGAGGTAGGTATTCCAACATAACTCGTCGAATGGTTCCACCTAATTAAATAAATTTTTAGCATACAATTATATTTTAAATCTACGTAATGATTGTAAAATCTAATATTAAATTTACCTCATTATGAGTGGGACTGTATATGGGTGGTCGACTCGAGGATGTAAAAATAGAAATTGAAATCGTGCCCATGATTGCAGCAGTGATAGGCAACCTCCGATTTTCACTTTATTCGGCCGCGTTGCCCAGCACATCTCCGGATACAATTTTGCTTGCACGGTAGACCCCCAACTCAATTCACCGGCTACTCTAAAATCAACGAGTTTCAGCAGCCATCTCAGATGTACGAGGTTTCGTGACAAGTCTAGCATCAGATAGCCTCCAATCATCTCAAGAATGTATGCCCGAGCATATCGTATTCAGTTGACTCATTATCCAGCTCCGGGAATGTGTCTCGTAACCAGCCCATCTCGATCTGACCTCCATAAATGTTATTCGGAATAACACCCAAAAGCTCGTAGCATACGGCTCCCCAATCTCCAGAAGTTGCAGACCCTATGACTACGTACCCGTCTACCGGCAATCCTAATTGCAAATGCACGTGTTCCACAGTGATAGTACACTCTTCGCATGGAAGATGGAAAGTGTGCGTCTCAGGTCTCCACCTCTCTATCAACGCACTGATTAACTTCGGGTCCAACTTGCACCCCTGGCCTATCGTGGCGACGTGCCAAAAACCCGCTTTCTGCAGGTAATTCTCGATCAACGGCGATGGCGGACCAGGCATATTGCGAATATAGCATTGCAACACTCGATCTACAGACTGTTTAAAAAATTATAAAATAAAATTTAATTAAAATTGCATAAACCTAAACAATATTAAATAGTATTGAAAAATTAAAATAAAAACTTACCATTGTCATTTGATCGATGGAGATGTGTTTATTGTCGAGATGAATTAATTCTCCGGCCATTGTTAATACGATCGAATATTTTTAAATTTATCAAAAAAAATATTTCAAAAAATTTTAAAAAAGGGATTTTTTGTAAATATTAAAGGATTGCTGTGAAATTTGAGAGGAATTTGAGAGAAAGTTGAGAGAAAAATGAGTAAGAACTTTTGTGTGAAAAAATAAAAGGGTCAGGGTTTTTATTTTTATTTTTTACTGTTAGAAGGCCAACGGGAAAAAAAATGACCGTTGAAATGGGCAAAGCGCGTCTACGAGGGAGCGCTTTTGCCACATCAGCAAAGCGCGCCCTCAAGGACGCGTTTTTTGCTGATGTGGCACAAGGCGCTCCCTCGTGGACGCGCTTTTTTGATTCATTCCCTTAAAACGCACTAATATAGACGAATTTTCGAGAAAAATGACCATTTCTAGTAAATAATTATTTTTCGATCCTTTTTCATAAATTATTTTAAAAATAATATTTTCTCGTCATTTGGCAGTAAAAACATCTTTTTTTTCTTAAAATTTATTTATTTTTCAAACACCGGAAAAGAAAAATAACCGTTAGAAATACACGTGTTTCCTTCGTGGGCAGCCATCTGTCTTCTTCACTGCTCATTGGATTCCCTCACTCATTCCTCCTGCACACCCTTCATTCCTTGTTGGTATGTTTTAAGCCAAAGAAATATACTCTTCCTCGTTATCCCTGCCTTAGATCTCCCCAATTTTACCATCAACAATTTTCCCCCACCCAAACAAGGCAATATCATCTTCAGTCTTTTTTTCTTTTCTTTTTTTTTTTTTTATATTGGGGCATTCGAGAATAATCAGAAACTGCAAAGGGAAGCCACAATGTTGTCATTTTCTTACTCATTGCCTCTCTTCCTCTGTTTTATCTCAAGCTTTAACGGAATCTTTGCTGCCACAGAGTTCGATTTCGGTACGTTAAACCTCGGCAGCTTGAAGCTCCTTGGTGACGCTCACTTAAACAATGGGAGCGTCAGACTCACTCGCGACCTCCAAGGACCCGCTTCCGGCGCTGGCAGAGCCTTGTACTCGAAACCCGTCAGATTCCGGGAACCCCAGACTCATTCTCCTTGTAGCTTCTCCACCTTCTTCTCCTTCTACATTACCAACCTCAACCCGTCTTCCATCGGCGGTGGTTTAGCCTTTGTCATTTCCCCGGATGGTGATTTCATTGGCGCCGGCGGCGGCTCTTTGGGACTCTTAGATGATCAGGGTCGGGGCTCGGGGTTCGTTGCTGTTGAATTCGACACTCTTATGGACGTAGAATTCGATGACTTTAATGGGAACCATGTTGGTTTGGATCTCAACAGCATGGTTTCTTCTCAAGTTGGTGACTTGGGGGCTTTAGATATTGATCTAAAAAGTGGGGATCTCGTTAATTCATGGGTCGAATACGATGCTTCATCTGGGATTTTCAATATCTCCGTTTCTTACTCAACCTTGAAGCCTAAAGAGCCCATGTTATCATTCCCTCTAGATCTCGATCATTATGTTAATGATTTCATGTACGTAGGATTTTCAGGCTCAACACGAGGAAGCACCGAGGTCCATAGCATTGAATGGTGGAGTTTTAGCTCTTCTTTCAAATCAAATTCTCCGCCGCCTCCAACGGCTACTTTAATGAACCCAACGACTAATATTGTTAAATCAAAGCCACCTTCACTGGCTCCTTCAGATTCTCATTTGAGTAAGTCTTCGTCTTCTTCTTCTTGTCATAACCAGCTTTGTAAGCAAGGTCCAGGGGCTGTTGCAGGGGTGGTAACGGCTGGGGCTTTCGTTTTAGCCTTATTTGCTGGGGCTGTCATATGGGTTTACTCTAAAAAGTTGAAGCATGTGAAGAAATCCGAGTCTTTTCCATCGGAGATTATCAAAATGCCAAAAGAGTTCAGATACAAAGAGCTGAAAGCAGCTACGAGATGCTTCGATGCTAATAGAATTATCGGTCACGGTGCGTTTGGGACCGTCTATAAAGGCATTTTACCTGATAATGGTGACATTGTGGCTGTCAAGAGATGTAGTCATACTAGTCAAGGCAAGAATGAGTTTTTATCTGAATTGTCAATAATTGGGACCCTTAGGCATCGAAATCTTTTAAGGTTGCAAGGTTGGTGCCATGAGAAAGGTGAAATTTTATTAGTTTATGATTTAATGCCTAATGGGAGTCTGGATAAAGCATTATTTGAAGCCAGAACGCCATTACCATGGGCTCATAGGCAGAAAATTTTGTTAGGAGTTGCCTCTGCTTTGGCCTATTTGCATCAAGAGTGTGATCATCAGGTTATTCATAGAGACGTTAAGACCAGCAACATAATGCTGGATGAAGGGTTCAACGCAAAGCTAGGCGATTTTGGTTTAGCGAGGCAAATTGAGCATGATAAATCGCCTGATGCCACGGTAGCTGCCGGCACAATGGGATATTTGGCTCCCGAATATCTTCAAACTGGGAGAGCAACCGAGAAAACGGATGTGTTTAGCTATGGAGCTGTGGTTCTAGAGGTGGCTAGTGGAAGAAGACCAATCGAGAGAAATGCCAATGCAGCGGCAAAAGCTGGAGCGAATGGGAATTTGGTGGAATGGGTTTGGAGTTTGCGTAGAGAAGGGAGATTGTTAGCTGCAGCTGATGCCAGGCTGGAAGGTGATTTCGATGAGGGTGAGATGAGGAGGGTCCTCCTGGTGGGGTTAGCATGTTCACACCCTGACCCACTGGCTAGACCCACAATGAGAGGCGTGGTCCAAATGCTGGTGGGGGAAGCCCAGGTCCCGATTGTTCCAAAAGCTAAACCCTCAATGAGTTTCAGCACCTCTCAGCTATTGTTGAGCTTGCAGGACACTGTATCTGACTGCAACGATATGATAAACTTCTTCAGTTCCTCGTCAGAAAATAGCCATATTGGTCCGGACCTTGTCTAATAAATAATAAAAGGGCTGAGGTCCCCAATAACATGTAAAAGCACAAGTTTTAGGGAATTGGGGACAAAGAAAAATGGTGGGGGGAGTGATTGAAGGTTGCCTAGTTGATTCCACAAGCAATCCCCATTGTCAAACGGCAGACATGGGAGTTTGAGTAGACACTTGGTAAAGTACAGTGAAAAATGTTTCATACTTATTATTTTATTTTTAATTAAGAAACATTATTGAGTGGCGGTTGGTGATGGATCAAAGCAATGAAGGAAAGAATCATCATTTTTTATAAAATTGTGTAATTGGGTAATAAGGAAAATGAGTAAGCAATTACATGGAGAAAAGTATGTACTAAACTTGATTCTAAACTTACTTCTGATTACTTCTTTTTTAAAGACTTTTATTCAGAAGCACGTCTCTTTTTGTATTTCTCAATGCTTGGGAAAGTAGGCTTACTCTGGCTTTTCATTATATCAATCTTAATGTTTTAAAAGGAGGACAAAACAGAAAAAGTCAAAGCTGCCCACAACCAGTTGCTGGATTAAGCATCTCTTACGACTAACTACTACTATTCCACTTGATGAGATATGTACATTCTTTCTGTTTCGATGTCCCTCCAAAATTCTGGAGTGCTACCTCATTTTTTACCCTAACATTTTTTTTTTGTCAAATCATTTCAAAATGAATAAAAAAAATTATTATGTGGATGGCAAATCAATTTTTTTAAAAATTTTAAAAAAATCAATTGAAAGCTTCAGTGGCATATGCCACATTAGCATAATGCACAAACGTCAACTTTTTCATAATTTTTGGGTTATTTTGACAAAAAAAAAAAATACAAGCTTTAAGAGCTAAAAAAGACTGAAAAGAATAAAAAGCTAAAATAATTTCTTTCGTGATTATGGCTTAAAATAATAATGAGATATTTTGATGTAAAAGCAATAATTTATATATTACTAGAATAATTGAAACAGTAAGATGCAGTTAATTAAATAAAAATAAAAATAAAAATAATATAAGCTTGTACAAGTGTGGATTTAGAAAATTATTATGTTTGATTAAATAAACATCTTTTTATTTGTAAAAGGTACTCTGCCTCTGGTTTCTACTATAGCCTAAAAACAATAAAAGTAAAAGTAAACCTCCAAGTCCCATAAAACTCACTGGATTTTACCCAATCCACTGGGCCATGTTACTATCTGGGTTCAAACTCCAATTATCAGTTGCATCCTTTAAACTGCCAAATGAATATCCGAATTCGTTTGATTACCAGAAACCGGTTTTTGTTTTTGTTATTTTGGTTCCCAACTTGTGCTAGTGAGGAGCTCCAACGTCACTTGGACTTGGCAGTCATGTCAGACGAGTTCGAGTTCGCCGATAAGGTCCGTCTCTCCTTTGATCGCTTGGTTTTTCTCCCCTTAATTTCAATGGCTTTTCACTGAGATCCGTGCTAAATCAGTTCAAATTTAGATATCTGGTTTTGTTTCCTTTGCTTATTACTTGTTACAGTTCCGATCTAGTGCAGTGGTGCTTTTTCAAATTTATTCCCATTTTTTTGGACTTTTGCTTGCTCTTTCTCTTGCTTAATTAAGATATTGTTACTTGTTTATTTTTGCATGCAAACTTATCAAACTATCCTGTTTTTTTTTTCTTCTTCTCGATATTTTGATTGAAATAAAGCTGCAACATCATGGAAACTATTAACACCATCTTTATGTGGGATTTGATCAGTCAATTTGGGTTGGGTTCTTTTTGTTCATCCATACCTCTCCACAATTCTGACTGAAAAAAAAACACAAAGGGACAGTGAAAGATGAAAGCTTTAGTTGACTGCCTGAAAAATCTTCACTCAGTTTGCGATACATCCTATAATTTCGTCAACAATCTACTTAAAACACAGACATAGGTATATGAATTATCAGTATCCGTGGATAAATTTCTGGGGTCTCAATGTAAACCTTGTGTGATCTCTTAAAATCATGATGATAGATGAATATGTTTTGCAGAAATGTTTGTATGCACGTATACTTTATAGAATCTTTCATGTAGGAAGGATCTTTTGTAGTAGGGCTAAGTTTTCCTATTTGCTCTCTATGGCCTTTTGAAAAGATTAACAGGCTGAAGACAAGTATTGAGCAGCTAGTTGTGTTTATGTGTAAAATTACATGCGTGATGACTTTAGTTTCTGCTAGTGCAATAGGGAAACAAGATTATTTATGAAACTGAGGCCAAAGGATTCAATCCTGGCTTGATAGTGCTGCTGGTTGTTGGGGGGCTACTGCTGACATTCCTTGTTGGGAACTATGTACTTTACTCGTATGCACAGAAGACTCTTCCACCTAGAAAAAAGAAGCCAATATCAAAGAAGAAGATGAAGAAAGAGAGGCTGCAGCAAGGAGTTTCTGCACCAGGAGAATAAGGATTTCCAGGCCTCGTTTTCTCTGGTCTGTATATCAAAATGGTTTGTTTACAATTTTCTTCCTGTTTTGTTTCCAGAGAGTTGTCTTGGTTGAACAAACATCTTAGTCTCATATTTGGTAGACTATGAAGTAAAATACTGATTTTCTATTTCATTAATTGCAGTTTATTTGTGTCATTTCTATTGCCCTCTACTGTTTATTTCCTTTTCATTTTCCATGTGAACTATTCGTAGGAACAAATCACCCCAAACAATGTCTACTTGTGTGTTCTTATACAGAAAGGACACTCTTCCTATACATGTTCGAACAAAGATATAATCCTTTTATTTATATATATATATATATATATACGAAAAACCTGAAAACAATATATTAAGTATACTTGCATTAGATGAGTAACATGGATTCTATCAGTTAAATTCAACCCTACGAATCCAACATGAGTTTATTCAAGAACTAGGAGATGTGAAAAACAGACAGAAAAAAAGCATTAACTGTGAAATGTGAAAGCACCAATTTCTTTTAAGAAAAAAGAAATAGAAAAGAAGTGTAATATTTACTATATTATACACATAAAATACGTAAAATCCATATGTCCATCAAAATGTTATTGTGCTTGACCACAATTAGCAATCATACTTCAGTGGGTACTTAAGAATTTGAACAACGTAGATAACCTTCAACACTATTTTATCGCATGACATCACGCGGACAAAAACATGGACAAGGCGGCAACAAGCTATTCGAATTCAGGACATGACCAGCATGAACTCAGTCACCACGGCCCATGGTCTGCTCGCCAGGAGGGATCATGACCAGCACAGGCTGAGCATTGAACCCTGGGTGAGGCAACCTTCGACGAAGCTCACGGCCTTCCTGGCAAAGAGCACATGCATGGCAGAAAACATGTGTTGCAAAGTCACAGGTGGACTCGCATTGTTCATGTTGCACTCCATCTTCCAAACAGCTTCCACAGCATCCACCTGACCTGTTAAGTGCCTCACAGGTACCCTGTTTTTTGCAAAGAAAATCACAACAAATAAATCTTTGCAATTAAAAGCTCTTCCATAGTTGATTCTATGCATAACAAAAACACAAATTAACTCTAGAGATCAACAAACTCAGTAGTCCATTGTAGGTCAACAATGCGTATGAAAATGAGGATAAAATAGAACATTGGACTTCCCCAGCAAAAACATCACAGAATGTCAGAAACTTCTGAAAACCAAATCAAACAAGGATATACGAAAATCTGAAACCCAAAGTTATCCATACTATATGCTTAATGAGCTGGTTAAAAAATGGTCTGAATAAGATTCACTTGCCTCCAGATTAAACTTGCGCCGAATTGCAGTTCGGGTAGAGTATGAAAACCATGGAGCAAGACAATTCCAGCCAAAAAAGGAATTTCCAATCAGGTAAAGACCAGAATACGGCAAGCAATGATTTGCGAAGGTCCCAGGTGCAGATCCAAGTCTTTCAACATTGCTTCCATACAGCACACAAGGGGCCACGCTTCCTAGTAGACCTGACCAAAATATCATAATTCCAAATCAAGAACATTTTATTCTACATTCTTTTAGAAACAAATGACCAAGAAAATGTGCTAACTTTCAAGCTTCGTACATGTTATTCGAATTACATGAAGTTTTTTGTGTGATACAAAATATTATGGTGTTTGAAGAATCATATGATCATATTTATGTACCTAAAAAGATATATATGTCAGACTTGAATATTAAAAAATAGTAGTCAGATTAACAAATCTTATGAGATTGTATAAAAAGATAACATTAACCAGAAATTAATTGATCATGGATTTGAAAACAATGAACAACATTACAATTCCTACCCATCCTTTTAATCGTTGCAACCCAATTCAAGCATAATCACAAAAGGCCTATTGATTTTCCTTTTCTTTTCTTCTTTTTCCCCTCTAATTCCAAAGGTGGATTTTTTCAGAGAAAAAAAAAAGACAAGGAAAGCAGAATTAAAGCTTTAAGTTAAGCCTAGCAATTATGATTTGGCTTCTAAATGCAGGAAAATTCCATATTGAACAGATCGAATTAGGAATTTCTCAAATAAAACTACATAAAAACTTACAAACTTCAACGTCACTGCTGCAAAACTCATCGTTACGGCCAAGACAAGCGAGGAGGGAGGAATCCCACTGAGACCGGCCCATTGGTTCTCCGACGACACTCCCGTGGACCAAGGGCAGACCATCGGCGGTCCACCCAAACCCAGCTCCGGTCCTAGCTTCCGGCGAAGCTGCCACGTCGGTGGAGCTGTTAACATTTAGATTCTTATTCTCATCTTCTTCAACACCAACATGTTTGCTCAAAAGAGGGCTGGATTCCTCTAGATTGTTGTTGTTGGCCATTTCTTTTGGATCTAAAACTTGATAGGGAAAACGTAAGAAAAAAGGGTTTGGTCTTGGGTATAAGGACCAATGCGCGTGAAGTTAGTTGTAGTCCCTGGATTATGTTAAAATTCCAGATTTAGTCATTCACTTTTAATTGCTCTCTATTTTTATAATATCCAAACTAATAGTCAATTAAAGTAATAATTTGAAAAGCCATAAGCATTGGGTGAATGTACAAATTTAGTATTAGTTTTACATGGTCCTTAATTTTAGTAATAATAACTTGCATACACTATAATTATCATTCATTTTAACTTTCTATGTGTAATCATTAAAACCTTGTGTTTATTCAACTTCAAATTTTGTAGCAATACTATAGTTTCGGACAAAAATTAAATTAAACGAAGCACACCGCATTTAATTGTAATGTCCTAAGACCCCACCACATCACCCTAATTACACGGTATAACTTATTTGTCAGTAAACCTATTTAAAGATTGGTCCATATATTATTGATCCAACTTTCAATAATTTTCTTTTCTAGAATTGCAATACAACGAATACAATAATTTATTTGATTTTGAATTTTTATATCATACATTAAATTTGAATTCTTCAAATTCACACATGGAGTTTTCACAAGTAATTGGAGTTGACAAATTTGCACAAACTCCATCGAAACTTAATCAACTAATTATGGATGATTTTAACAATGTTATTATACACAGAATAATTGTAGTTTTTTTGGGTCGAACTTGAATTATGAAACGAACATAAATGAAAATAAAAAAAAAATTGACAAAAATATTTACATGGAAAAACCCCTCCAAAGAAGATAAAAAATCACTGACAAAGAAAACTTCACTAAAATGGTAAAAAACTGAAAAGGGGAGTACAAGATGGAAAAACAAATAAACTCGAACCAGATATACAAAGTTTTCTTGAAATTCCCTCAAACACTTAATTTTTTTATTGTTATTCTTAACTATCTAAGTTGCTAAGAGGCCTATTTATAGGCTGAATTTCGTGTACAAATATGACTAAAACATCCCTAGAATAATTAGAGTTTAATTGGGAAAAGATGACAAAGTTTAACTAGGAGAAGAAACCCGTTTGAATAGGGAACACGTTGCCTCGTTGCAACGTGGCATGCTGCTTCGTCGGGATGTCCTTTATCGTGACGTAGCGGATCTTCTCGTCATGACGTCGATTTCATGTCGTCAGCTCTTCCCCGTCCTAACGTCAACCTTGTTTCATCTGAAATGTGAGGCACACTCCACAATTCTCCACCTTAACTCGTATTTTCAAAATGCCTTCTTTGTTAAGCCCAACCAGGGGCCTAACTCGTTCTCTGTCAAATTTTTACCAAGTCCAAACAATGTCTGGGCTTGGAAATTGGAAGACTTTTTGTCATCATGTCTGCTGGATTGTTCTCTTTGTCGTTTTTGTAAATCTGAACATTTCCTTAGCGATCACCTCTCGAACAAAATGGTACCGAATATTTATATGATTTGTTCCTTCATGATGTATCTAATATTTCGTGAGATGTATGACACTTTGACTATCGCAATATACGACAATTTTGTCGATTTTATCAACCAGCTCCCTGGATAGACCTCCCAACCAAATGGCTTCTTTCACATCTTCTGTGATTGCCATGTACTCAACTTCGATAGTTGATAGAGCCACAGTGGCCTGAAGAGTGGCTTTCCAACTAATGGTACAATCTCTAAAAGTGAACAGATAACTTGTGAGAGATCTTCTTTTGTCTAGTCTTTGGCATAACTTGAATCTATATAACCGACTAGACCTTCTAAACATCTTCCAAATTTCAAGCAACTACTGGAAATCCCCCTTAAATATCGACCTGTATAAACAACGAAATAGTAAAAGTGGAGAAGAACGAACACAGATATTTTACGTGAAAAATCCTCAAAGAGGAAAAACCACAGGTAAATGAAGCTTTGACTTTTCACTAAATAAGTAAACAAACGAGAGTACAATATGGAGAAAATAAACCTAAATATACTAAATGTACAAACCTAAACCTCAAAAAAGAAGTCCTAACTTGGGAACAAAATTCTCTTCATAGTTACCATAAAACTCTCACCAAAAATCATATGCGACTACATCTTGTCGCCCTTAAGAAAAGCCCTTTCTGATTGGCATATCAAAATAGGGATACAATGGCCCCTTTAAATAGGCTAAGATTAGAGTTCTAATTATACTAAAATATCCCTAAAATAATTAGAGTTCAACTGGGAAAAGAAGTCATGCTTGAAGTCCAAAATGCGACTCTAAATAGGAGAACACATCGTGACGTGTTAGCTCTCCTCATCACGATGTCGATGCCACATTTGCCTAGGTTTTCATTGCATCGTCCCAACGAGACCTACTTGCTTGTCACGATGACAAGCCTGTTTTGGCCATTATTCGATTGGTTGTTGATTGTTATCTTATGTGCCTACAAACTTTCCAGTAAATGCGAGGCACACCCACAATCTCCACCTTGACTCATATTTATCATGCCTCTTTTTCCATGCCTTGTCACAGGCCAAACTCAAATTTTGCATAATGTTAACCAAGTCTAAACTATGCTCGAACTTGGAAACTAAAAGAGTACTCTTAGTCTTCAAATCAAAGTTGTATAATGAAACAAGGGTCAGTAATACCTGAACATGAGAGAAAGCATCAACTCTCTCCACCTGATTGTAACCCTCTACGACTAAAATTGTCTCAAACACTCTTTGAACCATTCGAGTCCTAAAGATAAAAAATGGGGATGGGATTCTTCTCTAAATCAAGCACATGCTTGACATTCGATACGACTCCACCTTCAACCAGATTGTGTGGAGAGGAACGAATCATCACTCTTGTCCTCGTCCACGTGGACTACCTCTGTAATTATTCGAAACTGCTAGAAATTGAATTTTGTGATCCGTCGAACTTTTCGATATCCAAAAATGTTGTTGTGTCACCGAATGAGTCGATCTGTGAAAGCTAAATTGTAGCTCTAATACCAATTTATTGGGGATCAACCTGTATAAACAACGAAATATTAAAAGTGGAGAAGAATGAACACAAGTATTTTACGTGGAAAAACCTCAAAGAGGGAAAAACCACGGGCAAAGGAGGCTTTGGCTTTTCAATAAATGAGTAAAAAACGAGAGTATGATATGGAGAAAATAAACCCAAATGTACTAAACATATAAACCCAAACCCCGAAAAATAAGTCCTAACTTGGGAACAAAATTCTCTCCATAGTTACCATGAAACTCACACCCAAACTCACACACCCTCAAGAAAAGCCCTTTCTGATTGACATATCAAAACAAGGATACAATGACCCATTTAAATAGGTTAATATTAGAGTTCTCATCATGCTAAAATATACTTAGAATAATTAGAGTTCAACTGGAAGAAGAAGTCCTGCTTGAAGTCTAAAAGGTGGCTGTCAAATAGAACAACACGTCGTGACGTGCCGGTTCTCCTTGTCACAACGTCGATGTCACATTTGCCTAGGTTTTACATCGCATCGTCCCGATGAGCCCTACCTGCTCGTCACGACGCAGGGTCTATTTTGGCCTTTCTTCAGTTGTTTGTTGATTGTTGTCTTAAGTACCTGCAAACTTTCTAATAAATACGAGGCACACACCGTCAAGTTTCATCTTTAATAATTGTATTTTCTATCAAAAAAATTATTATATATATTTTATTTTCAATATTAAAATATTAATTAATAACATCGATTGAAATTTAACTATAAAAATACAAAAAAAATTAACATATACTTTTCAGTATTTTAAATATATGTATAATAAAATAAACTTTTGATTAGGTCTCGCACTAGAATTATAAATCTTTTAAATATGACATGTGCTTCAATCCAAATCATGAATATTTAAACATATCTGTAAGTCACCAGCATATGGTATTTATTATACCTACAGTGAGGTTGGTTCAGTTCGACTAGATTTTCAAAATTTTTTGAATCATTCATCGTAATTTGATTCAGTTTGGTTCCCAATATTTTCATATTAAAATTTTTTTATTTTAGGTTTTTTTAATAAAATGAGCTTTGATTTATGCCTTTCGAATATTACTTGGTAAAGTTTTAAAATCTTTTTTATTATAAATATTTCTAAAACAATAAATTTAAAAGTAAATAAAAATATCTATAACTTTTATATGGTAATTTTAAAGTATATATTTTCATATAAAATTTAAAGTTACATCATAAAATTAAAATTAATTATAAATTGAATAAAAATAGCAATTTCTATGAACCAGCCAAACAACATAAATGAAATCCATTTTGCGTTTCTCATAACTATACCAACTAAAGAGAATAAGCTCTAAGCTTAAGGAAACTAACAAGCCCAAGAAGACTACCCCAAACTAACAAATGTCTTGCTGGTACCCAAGTAATGACAATCAACCTAAAAACAATGGCACACACCATAACCAATCACATGCGAGGAATATCTTGACTACCTTATATTCTCATTTAATCAATAGCCTTAAAACATCGAAAGGTGCCAATATAAATATACCTCCTCAACCTCTTTTTAAATTAAGGGTGTAATTGATAATTTGAAAATTAAGGATTAAAATTCATGATTATTGAGTTTATATTATAAAAGTGTTTCATGTATTTGTAACACCTCAAATTTCAGTTTGAAAGTTTGATCGGATTCGAAGTTCATTGTGGTCGTCAAAGCAACCCACTTGATAAATACTTCATTTTGTTGGAAAAAAATCTAGTTCGAAAAATATTTTCTTGCACAGTAAAAAAATAAAAATTTTGAAAATCGAGCTTGTTTGTTATATTTATAGCAATAAACTTTTTCTCTAAATAATAAATGTGTTTGAGCGAGACGGATCCTAGATGTTCCTGGTTTTCAACCGAACGGTCTTCTCCACTATTTTTGTACCACTAATTGTTTCAAGTGTGGACTCGAACCATTATGAATCAGACACAAAACCAAAAATAATTTTCTTACTTTCAGTAGGAAAGTAAATCTCACTTATAGGAACCGATAGAATTGGTATTCTTGGAAAATAGAATTTATACTTAGAAATAAATTCTCACTATTTTCGAGTAGAATAACAATATCTCAAAAGTTGTGTGTAATTTATTGTATTTTTAGCCCTACCGGTGCCATCTATTTATAGGGAGAGGAAGTGAAACCCTAGTTGAATTAGTAAAATGGATTTAATACATATTTAATAGAAAAAACCAATCCCCTAGTTGTCCTAGGAGAGAGGGGTGACTGATAGGGTGTGTCTCCCCTCATATGTATTATAATGGGGTTTTGAGTCTCTCCTGTATTGGATCCAATTATATGTGCTTCCTAGACTTTTAACCCAACACTTTATAATTTAATTCACCCAAGTATGCTTTTCTATTTCTCAAAATAGACATTATTTATTAAATTAATTTTTCAATTAAATATTTTCTCAACCCAATTATAATTTCGTTAAAATCATGACAACTTTACCATAAAAGAATCTATGAGAAAATATATTTAATTTCTACATTCAATGGATTTCATAATGATCAATTAATTAAAATTAATTTTTGAACTTCAATTATTTAATTAAATAATAATTTGAAAAAATTAAACTAATTCTCAGGTCATTTCCATACTAAGTGAGAAACCACATTATTTCTAAATGCAACCCATTTCCCTAACTTTATCACTTTTAGTCATTTTGTTCTTTCATTAATCATTCAATTCATTTTTTGTTTTAACGAGCTAGCGAAGGGACTGATTGGACTTATGTGATTAGGGCTCAAATTATTTATAATTACTTTCCAACTTTTCGACTATTAATTATAAACTCATTTAATCACAAAGTCATTCCACTATAGTATCGTGATTGAGCTTTCCCCAATTACATACCATTACAAAAGCTACTCGACCAGTGTTCGTCCAATGACTTTGTCATAAGTCTGTTACCCTCAAGATATCTTTAATCTCTCTGGGATAAAATTGTTCTCCCAATATGATATTATTTTATCTCATAGTAACCATTACATCTTCCTTCATGAAAAGTCAACTACTATCAAATAGTAATTAAGTCATTCCTCACAAAGACGAATGACCTGTGACCACGTTTACTTTTCATCAACCATGTAATGCTAATGAGAGGATATCATTTACTCATGTCTTGGGCTATGAATTTCACTGTTTTGAATAATGTTACATACTACAAAAGTTGTTTACCCAACGTACCAGCTTTTAGTTCCTTATCTTCGAACTCAGGCTTTTACTTACATCAAAGTATACGAGTTACGCATATATAGTCCATCATCCACTCAATATTAAGGTATGCCACAATATGAACGCCACAAGTGAATAAATCCATAAACAGATTCAGGATCTATTCTTCTTGACTTCAATCCGATGTGCTATTAGTTTATTCTTCTATATCTTTATCTTCTAGGAGTCATCCACTCCGATGCCCAAGAAAAAACATTTCCCCGATTGGACTTGATAGTAGGCATATTAGTCTTTCAATCGATTTGCTCATTTCCTATTAGATTAAGGACATGTTTAGGTTCATTTACTAATATAAGATATTTTTTTATTACGATCCAACCACGTAATATCGCTTAGTATTAGTTAAAACATTAGACAATCAGTGAGCTAATATTTGCTTCTATTTTGCTTTGCATCTAAAAACCACATAAGAACGTTATATAAAGAATATTAATGTTAATCCATAAATAATTTTTAATAACCAATCTATTTGAAAAAATTACAAGTTTACAAACGAATATACTAGACTTAGGGCACCAAATCCAACAGTCACCTACTTGCCCTAGTGAAGTAGATTAGTCATATTCAGCATTCCCATGATGTCTACGTGTTTCTCAAAACTCCTAGCTAGTAGAGTCTTAGTAAACAAGTCTGGACAATTGTCCTTGGATGCAACTTTAACTGCATCCATGATTTTGTCTGCAACTGCCTCCCTTATGATATGATACTTTCTATCAATATGTTTCATCCTCTTGTGGTTTCTGGTTTCCTTGGTATTAGCTATTGTCGCACTGTTATCACAATACAGTGTAATAACTTTTTTCATAATAGTAATGACTTCAAGATCCGAAAGGAACTTTTGAAGTCATTTTGCTTCTTTTGTAGCCTTAGAAGAAACCACATATTTAACCTTCATAGTGAGTCAACAATGCAACTCTGCTTTACACTTTTTATAAAATGGACCGGTTGCTTAGGGCAAAAATACAACCCGATGTCAATTTCCTCGAATCTCGACACGTTTGGAAGTCAGAATCAGTATACCCGATAGGAGTAAGATCTCCTCCAAAATACACAAGCTTATAATCTCTCGTTCTCCATAAATACTTGAGTATTATGCTTAATTGCTTGCTAGTGTCTTAGTCCTGGATTCACCTGATATCAATTCACCAACCCCATTGCGAAACATATATCTTGAGAGGATACCATTTACCTATGTCTTAGGCTATGAATTCCACCATTGTGAATGACGTTACATACTATAGAAGACGTATACCCAATGCACCAGCTTCCGGTTCCTTATATATTTGAACTCAAGCTTTTACTTACATCAAAGTATACAAGTCATGCATACATAGTCCATTATCCTCTCAGAATTAAGGTATGTCACAATTTGAACGTCACAAGTGAATAAATCTATTACAGATTCAAGATCTATTTTTCTTGGGTCCAAGCTGATGTACTGTCAGTCCAGTCAATCATATCTATGCCTCTATCTTCTATGAGTCATATGCTCCGATGCCCAAGATAAGACACCTCTCTAAAGTGGCGCATCCTAAAGGGCGCGCTTTAGCTGTGCATCCCCCAAAAACGTGCTGACGTGGACGCATTTTTGCCCTCCATTCCCTTATGAAAAATTAATTGAATTTTTGGGCCAGTAGTCTCCGGTAAAATAATTTTGAGGAGACGTTTCTGAACAAACAGTGGCCAAAAACACTTCCAGCAGAGTGCACTGTCAGCAGAAGTACCAAAAAGAGCTCCCACGTGGACGCTTTTTTGCTACAGTGGTCTCCGCAAAATAATTTTGAGGAGACGTTTCTGAACAAACAGTGGCAAAAAATGCTTCCAGCAGGGTGCACTTAGTAGGAGTACCGAAAAGAGCTCCCACGTGGACGCTGTTTTGCTATAGTGGTCTCCGAAAAAATAATTTTAAGGAGACGTTTCTGAACAAACAGTGGCAAAAAATGCTTCCAATAGGGTGCACTGTCAGTAGAAGTACCGAAATGAGCTACCACGTAGACGCTCTTTTGCTACAGTGGTCTCCGGAAAAATAATTTTGAGGAGACATTTCTGAACAAATAGTGGCCAAAAACGCTTCCAACAGGTTGCACTGTCAGCAGGAGTACCGAAAAGAGCTCCCACGTGGATGCTCTTTTGCTACAGTGGTCTCCAGCAAACTTAGGCTATAAATCAGCTAGATTTCATTCTCAGTTGGCAGAAGGCAAATTCAGGCAAAAGAAAAAAAAATTGAAAATGAGTGAACGTATTAATGCTGTTATTTACTACGATGGTGAAGTTCGTGACACCGAAAATGGTGTTATTTTCTTATCGGAGAACACAGCGCGACTGAGTTTTAATCAAAACGTCGATTTGGTAGAACTTCGCAAAAAAATTAGGCGTAAAATATTCGGAACAATGCCAATGAAAGTTCAGTTTATTAAGTATAGATTTTGCGTTTCGATTGATCCGGTGAGATATGACTCATTTGACATCAAAGGTCCTCGGAGCCTTGAGACAATGGTGGAGACTCATCTTGCCAGTGGATCGCCCTATCTCGAGTTATATGTAGAATTTTCATCTCCAAGTGATCTTTCTGCGACCTCAACATCTACTGCCGTTCGAGGGGAATACACGACCCCAAGCCGACACTCTGTAAGTGGGAGGCAAACACAGAAGTGCCCGTGTGCGGTGGTAGTATGGAAATCATAACCCCTGCACGACACTCTGTTGGTGGATGGGACATGCATATCCGTCCTTCAACATCCGATGATAGAAATACGTATTGGGGGACGTCAGTAACTTCTAGTGGTTGGCAATCCACATATGATTGAGATCTTTACGAAAGATGTTTAAGGAGGGATGATGTACTCCCGATGACATCCACCGGCGAGGGGCCCTCGTTTGTTGCAGGTTATGGAGGGTCGGACGATGAATCCGATGTAAATCCACCTCGGAAGCCATGGCCCGACGGTGCAGAAGTTGGATTATTTTCTAAATCGGAGCCCGTTCCAATTGTACCTGAAGACGTTGAGGGCGGTTCAAACGAAGAAGAAGAAGATCTACTATTCAATGCGTACTCACCTCCAGCCCACATGCATAATGTCGATCTATCTCAAGATAATGCATTGGAGTTTCCTGAACTACCACATCGGATGCGTGACCGTACAAATTCTTCGTTGGATTCGGTCCAATTAGAAGTTGGTAACCAGTTTTCCAACAAGAATACTTTTCTTGCTGCATTGAAATAATACAGCATCAGGAACGGGGTTAACTACAATGTGGTTAAATCCAAGCTCGATAAGTACGAGGCAAAGTGTGCAGTGCAAGACGACACATGTTCATAGAAAATCATGGCGTCGTTGAGGAAAAGGACAGGGTTGTGGGAGGTCAAAAAGTACAAAGGTCCACATACATGTCTTGCCGGTACAGTACCACTATGTGTTCAATGATTTCGAATAACACTAATATTATGTAATGTTGCATTATTTAACGTACTTTGATGACAGGTGTAACACAAGATCATTCGAGGATGGATTTAGACATGTTGGCTGACTTAATAATCCCGACGGTGAAGGCCGATCCCAAGACTACGGTGTCGGCCTTAATTGGCAATATTCGTAGCCAATTGGGGTACACGCCCTCTTACAGAAAGGCTTGGATAGCCAAGCAGAAGGCGTTAGAAAAGTTGCACGGTCGGTGGGACAGTTCATATAATGAAGTGTGGCAGTGGTGTCAGGTACTAGAGAGATATGTCCCAGGCAGTACGACAGACCTTGAAACGGAACCGGCGTACTACAACGATCGTCTGCTCCATGGATGCTCAGTGTTCAAGCGTCTGTTCTAGACATTTAAGCAATGCCGAGATGCTTTTACATACTGCAAGCCATTGGTACAAATTGACGGTACCTTTATGTATGGTAGATATACGCATCGGCTATTGCTAGCTGTGGCACAAGACGGCTGTGGGAGAATCCTTCCGATTGCGTTCGCAATAACACCGGGGGAGTCAACTGATGACTGGGACTTCTTCCTATCTAGGTTAAGGAGGCATGTCTGTCCCCAACCTGACATATGCGTTATATCGGATCGGGGCCCTAGAGTACTTGCGGCAATAGAACGCCAGGGAAACATGTGGCATCGCACACACCATCGATATTGCCTGAGGCATGTTTCATCCAACTACTATGGGCAACATCGATTTAAAAGACAGAAATAACAAGTGACCGATATAGGTATGAAATATCTATTAATATAATTTCGTTTGTAATATTTAATTTATTCTCAATTGAAGAGTGGTATGTAATATTCGCTATCAACGTATGTTGGCAGGGTACGAGATCAATAAAGACCGTTTTAGGAGATGCTGGCCAATTTGCGCTCAGATAACGCCGAAGGTGCAAACTACCTGTGCAATATTCCTTTCGAACAGTGGACACGAGCATATGACGGCGGCCTACGATATGGTCATATGACCACAAACCTGGCCGAATGCATAAATTCTGTTCTAAAAGGAACCCGTCATCTGTCGATTACATCGGTTGTGTGGGAGATATATTTTCGTTTAGCGGTACTATTTTCAAAGAGAGCAGCGAGTTATAGAGGGCAGATGCAAGGAGGCCATGTATGGAGCCCGAAGGTCTTGTAAGAAATAAACCGTGGGAAGGCACGGGCGAACACCATGCACACAGTGTGTCACGACCGTGACAGCCTATGGTTTGTGTCACGGAGTTTGACTGACCGAACCAAGGTATTGTTGGTAGGCATTATCGTGTACACTTGACAAATAGGACCTGCGACTGTGGGATATTTGATGCACTTCGTTACCCATGTGCTCATGTACTTGCGGCTTGTCAAAATCTCCGTCTTGATCCCATGAGCTATGTCGACGAAGTGTACAAATTAGAAAACATGTACAACGTATGGAGACACGTATTCCCACCAGTCCCAGATGAACGTAAGTGGCCGTCGGTATCGTTTGCACCGTATAAGCTGTTACTGGATAGACAATTAAGGCGCAAACCAAAAGATCGACCTTGCTCGACTAGAATACGTAACAATATGGATATCCAGAAACGAGCAACCAAAGTCTATTTGTATGGATGGTGTAGGAACCAGGCCATACATCTCGCTCGTGTCCAAATCGGAATAGTTGACCGTGTTCTTAGCTTTTTGTCTCCTGGTGGCTATGTAATTTCTATTTTTTTGGAGGAAAACGGTGAACTTTTGTACAAGAGCTTTTATTTTATTCAAGTTATTAAAATTAAATTACAAAATTACAAAAAAAAATTAAACCATTTCTATCTTATCAAAGATATTAAAATTAAAATATAAAATTAAAATATAAAAGAAATAAAATTAAACTCAAATTTTATTAAATATAAAAAATTAAATTACAAAAAAAAGAAATTAAACCATTTCTATCTTATCAAAGATATTAAAATTAAAATAAAAATTAAATTACAAAAGAAATAAAATTAAACTCAAATTTTATTAAATATAAAAAATTAAAATACAAAAAAAATTAAACCATTTCTATCTTATCAAAGATATTAAAATTAAAATAAAAATTAAATTACAAAAGAAATAAAATTAAACTCAAATTTTATTAAATATAAAAAATTAAATTACAAAAAAAGAAATTAAACAATTTCTATCTTATCAAAGATATTAAAATTAAAATAAAAATTAAATTACAAAAGAAATAAAATTAAACTCAAATTTTATTAAATATAAAAAATTAAATTACAAAAAAATTAAACCATTTCTATCTTATCAAAGATATTAAAATTAAATTAAAAAATTAAATTACAAAAGAAATAAAATTAAACTCAAATTTTATTAAATATAAAAAAATAAATTACACAAAAAATTAAAATCTATCTTATCAAAGATATTAAAATTAAATTAAAAATTAAATTACAAAAGAAATAAAATTAAACTCAAATTTTATTAAATATAAAAAAATTAAATTACAAAAAAAATTAAATCATTTCTATTTTATCAAAGATATTAAAATTAAATTAAAAAATTTAAATTACAGAAAATAAAAAAATTAAACTCAAATTTTATTAAATATATTAAAACTAAATTACAAAAAATAAAATTACAAAACTAAATTAGGGTTTAGAGGTCGTCTGGGGTGGGAACTAGTGCCTCACAAGGCTTCGGCGATAACGCTACTGGATTCCTCCTTCTTCTAGCTTCCGACGGGGGTCGTGGAACCTCGGGCGGGGAATCGGGTTCTTCCGGCAGTGGGTCTGGTTCTGGGTGTTGCGATGATGACCCACCTTAATAAAATAATGACCCCGGAGGTGTTTGCATAAGCTACGGTGGGGTGGTTGCATCTGTCATTTGAATGAGCCCAGTAGAAAAATTGCTCCCCGACGGCCCCTCCTCTAATCCCACATGCGACGTCGGTCTCACGATCGGCTGGCTAGCAGGAGTAGTCGGGAACGGACTCAAACCCGGCCATGCATTCCAACCTGGGGTGGGACTGGGAAAAGGAAACATATCTGAGTTAGGAGAATACATATAAGGGGTAGGTACCTTTGGCATAAACAGTGGAGGCTGTGATGTCGGTGTTGTCAATTTGAATCGATGGCCCCAAAGGATCGTGTGTAGGTTATTTGTTGGGCCCAGTGACTATGTAGGTATTGTTGATGGCCCCGCTCTTCACCCTTCTCCTTAGACTTAAAGGGCCCGGCGTTCCCTTATTTCATGAATTTACCGTCGCCTCTCTTCTTCCGGCAATAGATACGACTTGCCATGGATCCTAAACCATGGCATGTACTCCAAGACGACGCTTAACTCAGAACGATGATCGGTTTCGGATAGGTAAAAGTCATCTTGGTTCTCCTACGTCTCGATATGACCGACCAAAATCTTGGCCAATCCGCGTGCGATCGCCAGAAGTCCACTTTGTGCTCATCATCGAGCACCTCCAGTGGCACGGAGATCAGTTGCCAGAATCCAAATTACCGCAGAACCCGATCTGACTGGTGCATCTCCACAGTCGCGTATGTGATCAATGGGACCTTCACGTGCCAACTGTTTGGATTTTGGAAGAACTCCTCCAGAATTACCGCTCGAATTTCTGGATCCTCGTACGGTGTCCATTGAAACTATATTAACATTACCAAAATATTAGTTATATACATAATATTAGATACTACATACGAAATACTAAATTATAATAATGAAATTTGAAACTTACTTGTGATTCCGACCGTTGGTCCAATAGGAGCCGTATATCCTCAAGCGAGTTAGGTATTCCAACATGACTCACCGAATGGTTCCACCTAATTAAATAAACTTTTAGCATGCACTTATACTATAAATCTACGAAATAATTGTAAAATATAATATTAAATTTACCTCGTTATCAGTGGGAATGAATATGGTGGTCGAGTCGAGGACGAAAATGGAAAAACCATGCCCATGATCGCAGAGTGATAGGCAACCTCCGATTTTGGCTTTACTCGGCCGCGTCGCCTTGCACATCTCCCGGTACAACCTCGATAGCACGGCAGGCCCCTAACTCAATTCACCGGCTGCTCTGAAATCAACAAGTTTCAGGAGCCATCTCAGGTGGACGAGGTTTCTAGAGAGGTCCGGCATCAGATAGTCTCCAATTATCTGAAGAATGTATGCCCGAGCATACCGTATTCTTTCTACTTCGGTCAAACCCTCGTTCGGCTCCGGGATTACGTCTCGTAACTAGGCCATATCGATCCAAGCTCCTTGAATTTTATCCAAAATGGCACCTAGAAGCTCGTAGCATACGGCCATCTAATCGGTAGATGTTGCGGACCCGGTGACTACCAACCCGTCCACCGGTAATCCCAACTACAATTGCACATCTTCTAGAGTGATGGTACACTCTCGCATGGCGATGGAAAGTGCGCTCTGGTCTCCACCTCTCTATCAACGCTACCGATCAAAGCGGTTCCAACTTGAACCCCGGCCTATCGTGGCCATGTGCAAAAACCCGCTTCCATGAGTAAGTCTCGATCAACAATGATGGGGACCATGCATGTTTCAATATAACATTCCAACACCGATCTAGACTATTTAAAAAATTATATAATTAAAAATTAATTAAAATTGCATAATTGAAAAAAAAATTAAATAATATTGAACAATTAAAATTAAAACTTACCATTTGCATTTGCTCGACGGAGATGTGCTTGTTATCTAGGCGACGTAATTCTCCGGCCATTGTAATCCGATAAAAAATTTTAAAATTTTCAAAAAAAAATATATTAAAAAAATATAAAGGGCTTTTTCGTAAATAGTAAAAGACTATTTAGAAATTTGAGCGTAAATTTCAAGGACTTTAAGAGAAAATTGAGAGAAAATTGAGAGAAAATTGAGAGAATATTGAGAAAGAATTGAAGTGTGAAAAAAATAAAGGGTTGCGGGGGTTTTTATACATTTTTTTTGACCGTTGGGATTTGACCGTTGGAGGAAAAGCGCCCCTTAGACGTGCTTTTGTCCACCTCAAAGAAAAGCGCGCTTACGTGGACGCCGCTTTTTTTGAGGTGAAAAGCGCCCCTAAAGGCGCGCTTTAGATTCAGATCCCCAAAACGCTACCGACGTGGATGCGTTTTTGAGGAAAACGGTACTTTTCCGTAATTATTTTTCAAATTGGCACATTTCCGTAATTTTTCTTTATTTTTGATATATATGGGATATTTACCCAAATTTATTTGTGTTTGGTAGATTCATTTTCTTATATTTAAAAATTTGTAATTTAATATTAAAACAATCATTTGAAAACCTTTTCACTATCTTTCCACTTTTTCCTCTTTTTATGACATTTACTGTTAAAAAGAAATATAATGGTGTAGGTGTTTCAAGTTTTATAACAAATATTATTCTCATCTATAAACATATATAAAATTAAATATATTTGCTAATAACCCTTCACTTAGTGGTAAAAAATATTTGTGTTGTACAAGAATTTGGATCTAATCCTAATAACTCCGACCTTATTCTCAATTATCAAAAAAAAAAAAAAAAATTACATTTTAGTTATTCATTTAATTTTTTTGTCTCTTTTAATTCTTAAACTTGTGTTGTTTGTCAAATTACTCCAAAATGAATGGAAAAATCAACATCTGTTAACTCTGCTAAGGTGGCATACATGTGGATGACATGTCAGCAATTAATTAATTTCGTAAAATTTAAAAAATATAAAAAATATTTTTTTAATAATTTAAATTTTTAAAAATTAATTAATGCACGCCATGTCAGCAAAGGTAATAGAAGTCAATTTTCCTATCAATTTTGGAGCAATTTGACAAATAATACAAGTATAAGGGCCTAAAGAGGTGAAAAATTAAATAAATGATCAAAATAACATTTTATAGAGTTAGAGCACCAAATAAATCATTATGAAAAGAAATGAAGGGAAAAATAAGAGTGGAAAAAGGGAAATAAAAGGGAAAATAGATAAGTTTGTGTTTGATTTTGGACTACTTTTTAGATTTAAAGTATTATAATTTTATTTTTATAAGTATATGTAAATTTTCTATGCATTGATAATTTTTATATATTTTTAATATATTCATATATTGGTGTCTTACTCATATTTTTAAAATTTCATTATCACTTATGTTTATTTATTAATTTAATAAAATATATTTTGATTAAATACATAGTTTTATTAATTATATATTTTAAAAAATTATACACATTTATACCATGTTGATTTAGGGTCCCAATTTGATTCTTGCGAAAAAGGGTTTTTTTTTTAATTTTTGTTAAATGATAAATTTAAAGGACTTGTGTGTGTCCAACCATGATTTGAATAGTTGCCTTGTGAGATATTTTTATTTTTTAAAAAATTATTTATTTTTATAATTAGTAAAATACAATATATCGATATTATTACATTTTTAAGTTATACTATTACATTTTAAACAAAATTTAAATAATTAATTTCTTTTCAATAAAATTCAATTTACATATAATTTTTATATTAATAACTTAATATTTTAATTTTTTAAAATTAAAAAGAAAAAGAAACCAATAAAAGTAAGTATTTTTTAAAAAAGTCATACCAACAAATTTAATAAAAAAATAAATGTGTTAACAATTAGACCTAAATTTTAAAATTTAAAAAACTAAAATTTTAAAAATAAAAATATAAAACTAAATTTCTATAGCATAATTTAACCTTTCAATGATGTTTGCATTTATTATTATAATGATTTTTAACAATATAATGATTTATTAATTGTAACCGCATACTAAAAGAGAAATAAAGGGGAAAAGGCATTATTTGATTGGATTGAGTTGTGATAATTGATGCAACTCTCATTTAGATTCTTCTGAAATTTTAGGCGGCTTTTGGATTTTTTTTTTTTAAATAACGTTATGATTTATTTTAAAATTTTCACATAGTTATAATTTTAAAAATATATATGACTTAGTTTTTTTTTTTTTTTTGTCTTTTGGCACGTATTGTCATTTTCTCTGTTTGAAGTTTGTGTTTTGAGCCATTTTCTGCAATTTTGGTTTGTTTTTGTGCTTCTGGTCTAAGTATGGAAGAAGACATTGTTGGTATCACTCTTCAGGATGATGAAGATGAAGCTTGGTTGGTTAACTTCAGAATTTCGGACCAATTTATGGCACCCTATTGGGAGAATTTTCATTTCTGATTTGGGCGAGAAAAAATTTTCTTTTCGGTTTTAAGCTGAAGTGGATATTGTACGAGTTATTCAGGGCAGTCTTTGGACTTTTAACAACCACTTACTTGTGTTCCATTAATTGGAGAAGAGGGAGGACTCTTTCCAAGTCTCATTGTGCTTTGTTGATTTTTGGGTTCAATTTCACAACATCTTAGTTGGGTTCTACACTGAACAATTGGCCAGGCAGTTCAGAACTTTTCTTGGCAACTTTCTCGACTATGACTCTAAGGCTATTGCTGCAATAATTCGATTTTTAGTGGTGTCAAAAAAAGTGGTTCGAGACTACTAAATTTGACGAGTAAGCTCATAAATTTTATTAGTTAATATTGACGAGTCAAATATGGTTTTAAAATGATTTTTGAATTAATAATTTATGTCTTATAATGAATTATTACGTTCGAGTGATAAAATTTTAGTTCAAGTGGTTTTAGAAAATGAGGTAACGGGGCCTCATTTCTATAAATCGATCCGTAAATATTTTTATAAATATTTACAGAGTATCATTAAGGTGGTATAAGGACTAAATTGCATAAAGGGTGAAAGTTGAGTTATAGATTAAAGAAAAATTAAAGGGACTAAAGAAGAAATTATACCATTATTTCTTTATGAGGTGGCATAAGGAAGATTTTTGTGAATTTATTATATATATTATAAAATAAACCATAAGTGTTAAGTATATATATATATATATATATATATATATATATATATTATATATATAATAAAACAAAATAATAATAAAAATAAAATAAAAAAAAAAAAAAAAAAAGGGAGGAAAAAAGAAAGAAAGAAAGAAAAAGAAAACGGAGAAAGAAGGAGACGAAGGCATTAGGGGTTTCAAAATTTTAAGTTCAATTGGTTAGTTAATTTAGTCTTTTTTTCTTATAATTTTTATGTTTTTGAGATTGTTACAATTAGGCCCAACTAAATATTACCTTTGTTTTTTTATTTTGTTAAAGATTTTGGATGTTGTCATTGATGAATCTATATGATTTTTTATGTTAAATGATGAATTTGAGATATTAGTTGTTAATTAAAAGTATTTTGTTAGGTGATTTTGATGAATTTTTCGATTAAGGATTAATTTGTTAAGTTAGTAAAAATACGAGGGTTTGTTGTGAAATTATTGCAAAAATGGGCTTTATTGAATGCCATGAATATTCAGCTAGGATGAGTTTGCATTAAAAATGGTTAATTTACATGTTTTGGGTTTAGGGACTAAATTGAATAAAAGTAAAATTTGAGGGGCAATTTTGTAAAAATGTCAAAAATGACCAAATTGCATGAAATAAATTTTTTTTATCGTCTAAATTAACATATTGAATGAAATTATTAATTTAGATCAAGATCGGGTAGAAATTCGAGGAAAATAGAAAATTTCCAAAATGCCCCTAAACTTTGGTGTTTCTGCAATTTAACCAGGTAAGTTCGTGTAATTAAATTGTATATTTATATGTTTTGAATTGAATTTTGTGTGTGTGAGTTGTGTAATTGCCATGTATGAAATCGGCCACATATCCGATGATGCCCGACAAGTATTAAGTCCCGTTTGAATAAATGAAATTCGATGGATATAGGGTTCTCGAATTGGTTGTGGTCCTGCATATGTTGCGGACACACCATAGCTCTTAAGAGTGTCCCGTTATTAGCTCTCATGAGCATCCCGATATATGGCCCTCTCGAGCTTCCCGTTATATGGTTATTGCGAGCTTCCCGTTAATAACTCTTCGGAGCATCCCGATTGGTTGTGATTCTGCATGTGTTGTAGACACACCACAGCTCTTATGAGCGTCTAGATCTATGACTCTTCATGAGCTTCCCGATATTGGCTTGCTTGGAATTCCCCTATATATGGCTATCCGGAGCTTCTTGATTAATGGCTCTTCGGAGCTACCCTATTATTGGCTCGCATGAGCTTCCTGTTATACAGCCCGGATAAGCTTCCCGTTACATGGCTCACATGAGCCTCCGTTATATGGCTCCAGAGAGCTTCCCGTTTATGTGCTCGTATGAGCATTCCCAAATATGAATTGTTGAATTACAGATTTGTACACTTTGTGTGTAATACTTGTGTATCCATCGATATTTTAAATGATTCAACGGGCAAAATCCTGACATGAGAAAATATGAGTACGAAATGAATTATTACCTGTATATGCCTGAAATACATGAAATTGATATTACATGACATGTTGAAATATGATATAGAAGATACATGTGTATGAAACTTGCCTTATGACTAAGTTCATTAGTAATTACAAACTATTACCTAATATATATGTATAGGAAATACATGGAAATGATGGTACATGGTATATTGAAATAAAGAAAAGAATGATATATATATTTATTAAGAAACAGTAAGAGAATGATATGTATCATGATATGTACATATGTAAATATCTTTTAAATGTTTATACAAGAAAATTATGTAAATTGAGACTAGTAATAACCTTAAGTGTGACACGTAGAGAAAATAAGTTTATCAATGTTGATTTATATGGAATATGTGAAAGTACGCTACCAAGTGTTGTTGTTGATGCTTAGGCAAGTGCCAAGCTATTGATTGAATGGTAATATATTTATTTACATGATGCATTGAAATGGTAAGTACTCAAGAGAAAATATGCAAGTGCTCATGAAAGAGTGGTAAGGTTTAAATTGTGCAATTATTTATTAAACGACTTATCATGGGATTAATTCGAGAAAGGCTACGTTAAATGCACTAGTGGCTATGGTTGAATATTATGCTTATGACTTGTGTGTTATGCACATGGAATGACTGTGAAAAGTAAAGAAATGCAAATGAAGATAAAGAAAGAAGAGTTTAAAGTTGTTTAACATTCTACTATGCTAGGATAACATGTAAAAGTGATACTGTGGATTTATTCATCTTGTGAGTCAATGAATATAGTTTCATGAGTATCGTGGTATCATTATTAGATTATTCAAAATATGAATAAATTTCATATTTGAAATGAATTGATATGATTAAATTTTATACGAGCTTACTAAGCATTAATTGCTTACGTAGTTATTTTCCTGTACTTTCAAGATTATCGGAAGCTCGATCGGGTTGGAAGCTTGTTGGGGATATATCACACTATCCATCAATTCTATCGGTACTTTTGGATGTTTTGATTTTGGTTATAATGGCATGTATAGGTATTCTGGTTAATGTTGGCCTATATGTGTTTTGTTAAAATTAGTCACTTATTTGTCTTATATGATTGATGTGTGATTTGGTTTATGATTGTATGGTAAAGAGGTAAAATATTAGCTAAAAGTCCATTTATATACATTTGATTTGGGATGTGATGAATTGATCAGGAATCGGTACCTTAATATATAAGTTATAAATATATTTAAACATATTAGTATTTAAAATACATTTTGACACCAGATGGTATGTTTTGGTAGGTAAGTTGTAATACCACTAACCCAAATCTGTTGCCAAAATAGGGTTACGAAACAATACCAAAATTTACAAATCAAATAATAGATATTCCACATCATACAGTATTCATGTCAGAAATTAATCATAAAGTCCCTTATATGAACTCTTGAGGTCCAAAACATGCATTTGAAACGAGTTGAGACTAAATCGAGTACTCAGAGAATTTTTTGCGAAATCTCAAAATTTTTCCTAGGTGCAGGGGTCGCACACCCGTGTGGTCAGGCCATGTGGTCTGCAAGACCAAGGGACACACCTGTGTCTCAGGCCGTGTAACTCTCTGACTTGGGTCACTCGGCCAAGTCACACGCCTGTGTGCTAGGCCGTGTATAGGTGCAGGGGTCGCACGCCCAAGTCACACGCCCGTGTGATCAATTCTGGGCATTCTGTTTTGACATTTTAAAGATGCAGGGGACACACGGCTAGGTCACACACCCATATGCTAGGTCGTGTGTCACACAAGGCTGAGACACACACCCGTGTCTTTGCCCGTGTGGACGAAAATAGGCTATTTTCCAAGCCATATTTCTCACCCCATTTTGTCATCCTCCTACACAAACACTTTAACACATTTACAAGCTATTATAGGTCATTTAACCCAACTCGAAATCAAGTCCTATACATGATATAATACCTCATATAATCAAGTATACACACTTATTTAAATTACTAAGTTCACATATATGCATATCTTATCAAATATGCTAACTTAATTCAATCATCAATATGCCAATATAATTTCTATAAATCAACCTTTTCAAACACATACCAAACATATACATCACAAGCCATTCTAATGGCTAGTTACAATTAAAGCATTTATATGCCGATATTGGCCAATTAACCTATAATGCCATTATAACCATAATTGATTTACCATATATATACCAAAATGGGTTGATGGATAGTGTAAGTGATCTTCGCCAAGCTTCCAATCCAACGAGCCTCCAAATTACTATAGAATAGGGAAAATAAAACAGAGTAAGTATGAAATGCTTAGTAAGTTCGTATAAAATGGTAATTAACTTACCACTCATTTAAATTCAATATAAACATACAAGGCACATTCAATCAACTTGATCATGAGCCTTAACACATATCCTCATCACCCTTATTAGTCATGTAACATCCCGAATTTGGGCCTAGTAGGATTGGGGCCCAATGGGCCTTGGGCACAGGAGCATTTAAAATTTTTAAGAATAAGAGAAAAGCATTATGCAAGTTGGACCTATTAGGTGAGTGATTTTGGAAGGTTAGGGGGCTTCTATGAAGTCCCGGGTTCAAACTTTAGCTTTAGGAAAATTTTGGTTTTAGGTGAATAAAACCCTGAGAGTTAGTAGTAGGTTTTAAGAATAAAATGTGGAGAAAAATGACACAAGTGGAGTGTGTGGTGTAGTGGCAAAGTGACTCCACATAAGAGACAAGGGGGTGACGCCACAAGGAAGGAAAGAGGTCCAAGGTTCAAGTCTTGGCTCTTGCATTTTGGATTTCTTTTTAAATGGACTCTAGAATTTTGCCATAGGGTTATATTTAGTTGCGCATGATTTTAGACACAAGAAAGTGAGTGGTCTAGTGGCAAGGCATCATTAAGGGTGCAAGGGAGCTTGGGCTCGAATCTCATGACAAGCAAGGAAGTATTTATTTTGCGAATTGGACGAGAAGAGTTTGAGTTGGATTTAAACTCTACTAACGGAGGGATCCCACATCGGTAAGATACAAAGAAGGAAGGTGAGAAGCTAGCTATATATAGAGCATTCTATGAGGAGAGTTAATATACCTTGGTAGGCGTTTGGGTGCAGACCTAGAGGATAATCGCCAATAGTAGCGAAGGAAGGGCTACTATAACGTGAGGTGCACGGTAAGGTTACTGTGAGGTTTCGGTTTCTGATAAGTGTATATTAAGTTATGATTAATAGTGAGGTGATGTCGATTGTAGGTTTGTGACAAGGGGTTTGCAGCGCACGTGGTTACCAGGTGTGTATAAACACTACACACACGATGTCAGCAATGCCGAAAAGTCGAAAAGCCAAAAGTGGCTAAATGGGCCCGGTGGGCCTTGAGGCTAAGTTTGATGAAATGGTTTGGTTGGTTATACGAATTGAATTAGTCATGCATGATACATGAATTGGATTTGTTTTGGGTCTAATAGGCCATATGATGAGATTTGGGCCTAATGGGCCGTAAAGGAGTGATTTGGGCTTGATGGGCTTATGGGGACGTAGACATGTATGTTAGGGTTTATGGACCTTAGGTCTAGTTTGAACAACTCTTAAATTCCATAAGACTTAATTTTTCTAATTAAACATGTCTGTGAACAAGTCGCTGGGTTAGGGTGTGGCAACAGGCATACGCATGTCTAGGATTGGATCTAGGGAGAGCTTGGTATTTAAGCGGCCCTAGTGGCCCACCTCCTCTTTTTTGGAATCCTACCTGGTTCGTAGTGTCTGTTCACTTTAGCCTCGAGGACTTGTTGATAGGCCAAAGTTCATAACTAAAATTCGAGAGGGACCAAATACCCTTATATTTGTTAAATTACCAAAATATCCCCGATTTGCGAAATTACCGAAATACTCTCGATTTACAAAATTACTGAAATACCCCCAGTTTGCAAAATTAACAAAATACCCCTAGTTTATGAAATTACCAAAGTACCCCAGTTTGCAAAATTACCAAAATACCCCTGATTTGTGAAATTACCAAAATACCCCTGTAGGATAAAATTACGAAAATACCCCTGGGTAGTGAAATAACGAAAATACCCTTATGTGACGAATATGAGTTTATGGATGTTACTTTTGTGTTTGATGCATTGTGGGATAAGGCCCAAGACCACCGATTTTGATAGGGCTTAGGCCCAATATGGATATTTGTAAGTAATTTGTTTTCCAAGGGTTGTGCACACTGAGTTTCGAAACTCACACCTCTTTAATTTAATGTTTCAGGTAATCCCGAATAGACGACTCGACGTGGTAGAGGACTCGGAGATGGCCACACTACAAGAGGCTTGAATTTCCATTTATTTGTTTCAAAATACATGCTTTATTTACTTGATTTTCAGTGGACGTAATAAGACCTTGTACTCTGTTTTGACTTCGGATTTAATTTGGGGTTTGAGATTAAATGTTTATTTAATTATTAAACCTAAGTAAGCTCTTATGTTCAAACTTGGTTTACTAAATGCTTAAAATAATAAAATGGGTTTTTTTTATCTTTAATTAATAAGTCTATTAGATTTTGGGCTTTTGGGCCTTAATTTCTTAATTAGCAAAACCGTTTTGAATTGTGCCTTTAATGTGACGTTCCAGATTTGGGCCTAACTTTTAGGTCGAGTTTGGGGTGTTACATTTAGTGGTATCAGAGCCTAGGTTGCAAAGCTCGGGCTGTGAATGGGCCTTAGATTTTGGGTTTTTTTTAAAAGTTTTGGCAGGATTCTTGAAGTGTGGTTCATCGAGCCCTCGACGTTGTGCCAAGTAAGTTTTTCTGTTATTGTTTGAATTATTGAACTGTATAGATAGTGGGCTACTTAAAAATAGGCTTTTAGAGACTAAAGCCCGTAGGAAACTTAAGCCTGCAGTGGATTCTCGATAGCAGAATAACTTTAAGAAATTGCTGTTACTTACATAAGACATGTGCCCTAAACAAGTGGAATTAAGTACTAATTTCATAAAATTCTTAAATCAGAGTGCGTAGCAAAAGCATAGTGGAGTGACTTGAGCGGTGCGTTTAGTAGTTAGTTGAAAATTTCGAGGACGAAATTTCTTTAAGGAGGGTAGATTTGTAACATCTCAAATTTGGGCCTAGTAGGATTGGGGCCCAATGGGCCTTGGACATGGGAGCGTTTAAAATTTTTAAGAATAAGAGAGCGTCATTAGTGCAAGTTGGACCTATTAGGTGAGTGATTTTGGAAGGTTAGGGGGCTTCTATGAAGTCTCGGGTTCAAACTTTGGCTTTAGAAAAATTTTGGTTTTAAGTGAATAAAACCGTGAGAGTTAGTAGTAGGCTTTAAGAATAAAATGTGGAGAAAAATGACACAAGTGGAGTGTGTGGTGCAGTGGCAAAGTGACGCCACATAAGAGACAAGGGGGTAACGCCACAAGGAAGGAAGGAGGTCCAAGGTTTAAGTCTTGGCTCTTGCATTTTGGATTTCTTTTTAAATGGACTCTAGAATTTTGCAATAGGGTTATATTTAGTTGCGCATGATTTTAGACACAAAAAAGTGAGTGGTCTAGTGGCAAGGCATCATTAAGGGTGCAAGGGAGCTTGGGTTCGAATCTCATGACAAGCAAGGGAGTATTTATTTTCTGAATTGGACGAGAAGAGTTTGAGTTGGATTTAAACTCGCTAACGGAGGATCCCACATCGATGAAGATACAAAGAAAGAAGGTGAGAAGCTAGCTATATATAGAGCATTCTATGAGGAGAGTTAATATACCTTGGTGGGCGTTTGGGTGCAGACCTAGAGGATAATCGCCAATAGTAGCGAAGGAAGGGCTACTATAACGTGAGGTGCACGGTAAGGTTACGATGAGGTTTCAATTTTCGATAAGTGTATATTAAGTTATGATTAATCGTTAGGTGATGTCGATTGTAGGTTTGTGACTAAGGGGTTTGTAGCGCGCATGGTTACTAGGTGTGAACAAACACTACACACACGATGTCGGCAATGTTGAAAAGTCGAAAAGCCAAAAGTGGCTAAATGGGCCCGGTGGGCCCTGAGGCTAAGTTTGATGAAATGGTTTGGTTGGTTATATGAATTGAATTAGTCATGCATGATATATGAATTGGATTTGTTTTGGGCCTAATGGGCCGTAAGGGAGTGATTTGCGCTTGATGGGCTTATGGGGACGTAGACATGTATGTTAGGGTTTATGGACCTTAGGTCTAGTTTGAACAACTCTTAAATTCCATAAGACTTAATTTTTCTAATTAAACATGTCTGTGAACAAGTCGCTGGGTTAGGGTGTGGCAACGGGCATACGCATGTCTAGGATTGAATTCAGGGAGAGCTTGGTATTTAAGCGGCCCTAGTGGCCCACCTCCTCTTTTCTAGAATCCTACCTAGTGCATAGTGTCTATTCACTTTAGCCGCGAGGACTTGTTGATGGGCCAAAGTTCATAACTAAAATCCAAGAGGGACCAAATACCCTTATATTTGTTAAATTACCAAAATATCCCCAATTTGCAAAATTACCGAAATACCCTCGATTTGCGAAATTACCGAAATACCACTGATTTACGAAATTAATGAAATACCCCCGATTTACAAAATTACCAAAGTACCCCGGTTTACAAAATTATCGAAATGCCCCTGATTTGTAAAATTACCAAAATACCCCTATAAGGTAGAATTACGAAAATACCCTTGGGTAGTGAAATGACGAAAATACCCTTATGTGACGAATATGAGTTTGTGGATGTTAACTTTTGTGTTTGATGCATTCATATGATATTCTGCTTAGGATGCATATGGGTGTGAATTATGGTACGGAGGAAGATTTGAGGATTGTATGGCCGTATGGTATGGATCCAGGATCGCATGGTCGTATGATATAGATCCACCGCAGGCTTTTAGCCATCGAGCAGCCATGCTGCACTGATAATGTTACCAAGGGCTATGTGCCATTAATATGGGCTTCGTGCTGTAATTATGGGCTTTGTGCCAATACCGAAGGCTTTGTGTTGTTATTATGGCTTTGTGCCAATCATATTTACCGTGGCTATGTGCCTAACATATATATTGATGACTCTGTGTCAATATTTGAGGATCGCATAGTTGTATGGTATGGATCCAGGATCGCATGGCCGTAGGGTATGGATCCACCGGAGGCTTTAATCCCAATATTTGATTAGCGACTTTCTTCGCAACATTGATAATCTCATAATCAGGCTACCCTTGTGTGTGTAGCAGAAGGGTGGGTCGAGCTAGAATTCTACGTGAGTCATAAGGTTGGAAGGGAAATGGTGTGTGTAGCGGATGGATTTTGGGGTGGGTTTTGCATTATTTGTGTAAGAGTATGCCCAAAGATCAATCATGAGATGGTTGTAATAACATACTTGATTTACCATGTTTATTAATAAAAAGCGTTGTCATTATTATTTCGCTTTTCCTTACGTGTACAAATAAACTATTTTATAATAATGTCCCGAGAATAATATGATTATTCTTAAAATATCCTTAGTCAAGTATTATTGTTGACTAGGACAACGATAATGCATTAAGACTAACATGTAGTTGATTGATGATAAAGAGTTGTCATTGATATGGAGTGTCAAAATCAATGCATGAATATGTGTGTTAGAGAACAACATATTGGGTGATTCGCTATGAGTATGTTTCTTGGATTATTATGTAATTGTCACAACATTACTCATAGTGATTAATATGTATATGATCCTTAGACTTGAGATAATCATTATCCCAACATCGTGAGTCGTATATTTTGATACAGTCAAATGTACACCATAACTGGTTGTTCTATAAAGGCTGATGTTGGATATACCACAATCTATGTAGAGGGATATTGTTGATCAATATAGGATAAGTCCCCCCCCCACATAATGGGAGTAATATCTTAGGCCACTTGATTGAGTGAGACTAGAAATGCATGGCCATGCTCAAAAGTTGACATGAGATGTCATACTAATTTGTATATCATAGTCTACTCAATATATCAAGAAACATGGGATGGACTATACAAGTGTGACTATTCCATGACTTGTATCCATTCCAGAGATAAAGGACTTAAGGATTAATGCATGAAAAGTTAATCACAAAAAGTTATGTCGAATCATGACTTCTTGTAACTTAGGTAGCAATGATGTATTGCTAGATGCCACTCATTGTTTGTGACATTAGAATCGTTACGGTATTATCGCTAACGTTACAAGAACCTCTGTGGTCACACCCTATGGTTGAAATGAGCGGAATGAAACATAGTTGGTATTGTGTTTGATTGTCACATGAATTAAATTAATTAAAGAATTAATTTAATTGGGCAATCAAATATTGAATATATTATATGTACAAGGATGTTGTACACATAATGAGAATTAATATATGAATTTGGTTCGTATATAAATTTAAATAAATATAGTTTACTGAAATCTATGTTATAATTAATGTAATTATAACTTTTTGGGTATAATTAATGTAATTATAATTTGCGGCTTGGTTCGACAGTAGATCAGAACTCTTGTTGCTGAGGCGTCGTTGTCTACTCAGATTGAAATTTCGGTAACTTCGAAACCTTTATTTCACCCCGATTCGTTCCTCACACATGGATTCATGGTTTGGATCACCGGGATTAATTTTATTTCGTTGTGCCATAGGGGTGTCGGCATTCCAACAATTTGTTTATGAATGATACGATATGATATGATATAAGGTCATTGTGGGATAAGCCCCAAAACCACCGATTTTGATAGGGCTTAGGCCCAATGTGGATATTTGTAAGTGATTTGTTTTCCAAGGGTTGTGCACACTGAGTTTCAAACTCACACCCTTTAATTTAATGTTTGGGTAATCCGAATAGGCGACTCGACGTGGGAGAGGACTCAAGATGGCCACACTACAAGAGGCTTGAATTTCTATTTATTTGTTTCAAAATACATGTTTTATTTACTTAATTTTCAGTGGACGTAATAAGACCTTGTACTTCGTTTTGACTTTGGATTTAATTTGGGATTTGAGATTAAATGTTTATTTAATTATTAAACCTAAGTAAGCTCTTATGTTCAAACTTGGTTTACTAATGCTTAAAATAATAAAATAGATTTTTTTTATCTTTAATAAATAAGTCTATTAGATTTTGGGCTTTTGGGCCTTAATTTCTTAATTAGCAAAACCGTTTTGAATTGTGCCTTTAATGTGATGTTCCGGATTCGGGCCTAACTTCTAGGCCGGGTTTGGGGTGTTACAAGTCATATATTTCATATAAATATCAAGAAACATGTATGAGCTCAACAATAATTAGATTTCCATGTACATATACTTTCCACATCATGTATTCATATAACATATACAAATCATATCCTTGTATTTCAAGTACATTTTCATAATAATTCGTCTTGAGTTCAGATTATTTCATGTAGGAACTTTGCCCATTAAATCATTGAAATGTCAATGTCACATGGGTAATGCACTCAAGGTGTACGAATTTATAATCATATTCATCAAATGAATTCCATGTTCATATATTATCATCTCGTATTTCCATATATCATATGTCATCATTTTCATGTATTTCAGGCAAATATGAGTATTAATTAATTTCATGTTCATATTTCTCATGTCAGGATTTTGCCCTTTGAATCATTGAAAACATCGATGGATACACAGGTACTACACTCAAAGTGTACAAATTAGAAATCTGTCAATTCATATTCAGGAGTTCTCTTTAAAGCACATAATTGGGAAATCCTCTCTCAAGCCATATAACAGGAAGCTCACAAAGAGCCATTAATCGGGAAGCTCACAAAGAGCCTTTTAGGAAGCTTATCCGGGCTATATAAGGGGAAGCTCACAGAGCCATAATTAGGAAGTTCGCATAGAACTTTTAATCAGGAAGCTCATGAAAAGCCTTTAAACGAGAAGCTCACGAAAAGCCATTAATCAGGAGCTTTGGATAGCCATATATCGAGAAGTTCAAGCGAGCCATATCAGGACACTCACAAAGAGTTGAGTTTATGTCCGCAATATATGCAAGATCACTATCGATCAGGATGCTCACAGGAACCATATAACGGGAAGCTAGAGAGGGCTTGTAATTGGATGCTCGTAGGAGCTGTGGTGTGTCCGCAACACATGCAGGACCACAACCAATTGGGAAATCGTATGTCCATCAAATTCTATTATTCAAATAGGATTTAACATTTATCGGGCTTTGTCGGATATGTAACCAATTTCATATATTTGGAATTTATACAATTCACATACAAAAAATTTAATTCAAGCACATAAATATACACAAGTTAGTTACACGAACTTATCTCGACAAATGTTCGTTTACGTAAAATCTACTAATCCGATATTTTCTCTTTTCCTTGTTCTAACTCTAAATTTGGTCTCTCCGAGTCTATATGAATGAATTTAAAATTAATTCATGTTCTTTTCAATTCAATTCACTTCTAAGGTAAAATTACCATTTTGCCCCTAAACTTTTAATTAATGATCATTTCGTCCCTAGGCTCGAAAAATGAAGTTCATGCAATTTAATCCTTATTCCAAGCTTAGCCGATTTTTACATGTAAAATTTACAGTCCATGTATTTCATAAAATTTAGAATTTTTCTATAATTTTTACATCTTTTTAATTTAGTCCCTAAATCACATTTTCATCAAAATTTACTTTACAAAAGTTGTTTATTTATCAACAACCTTTCATTTTCTATCATAAAACTTTATAATTCGTCTATGTTCATCCATGGCAAAACCCTAGTACCTTGGGCTTTTACGATCTCAGAAATATAAAAATCATTAAAACCGGGCAAGAATACTTACCTAATTAAGCAAAATAAGTTGTCTTGAGCTTAGGTTTCCATGGCTAGGGTTTCCATGCTTTTAATTTGGGAAAGATGATATAAATGATGATATTTTTTATTTTTTATTATCATTTATCATCTTTTATTGTTTCACTTTCCAATTTCATCCTTTTCTTTATTTTATTTTCCATGGATGAATCATCATCCTTAACCACTAAGCATTTTTAATGGTCTTTTGCCATATAAGGACCTCAAATTTTGAATTTCATTGCTATTTAATCCTTTTAGCTATTAGAACTCAACTTTTGCACTTTGTGTAATTTGGTCCTTTATCAAATTAAACATGTAATCGGTAAAAAAATTTTATGAAATTTTTATATGACATTACTATCATAATATAGGCCAAAAAATAATATAAAAATTATTTTTCTTCCAAAATCGGATTTATGGTCCCGAAAACACCGTTCCTATTTTACCGAAAACGGGCTGGTACATAAGTGACTAGGTTTAAAATAATACAAATTAGCTTTGTAAACTTTGGGTATAATTATGCATATAAGTTATTTATACATATGAATATATTGAATAAATGAACACACATTTTATAATCTGTCATCTGATGTGCCTAGAGGAATATTGGTTGTATGTAAAGATATTATATATTTAAGGCTTGATTTTGACTTGTTTTGGATGCTTAATTATGGCTTGTAGATATGCATAATGATGATTATAGGTTGACGCCAAATTGGGTGAGAAAAATGGCTTGTAAAATGGCCTATTCTCATCCATACAGGCAAAGACACGGGTGTGTGTCTCAGCCTTGTGTGAAACACGGCCAGGTGACATGGCCGTGTGTCCCTTATATTTTTAAAATAGAGAAAAACAAAATGTTCACACGGCCTAGCACACGGGCGTGTGGCTTGGCCGTGTGACCTAAGTCAGAGAGCTCACATGTTTGGACACGGGTTGGGACATGGTCGTGTGTCCCTATTTCGAATGTCCACACGGCCTTAGACACGAGCGTGTCTCTTGACCATGTGAGACATACGGCCTAGCCACATGGTCATGTGTCCCCTGCACCTTTGAAAAAAATTTGAATGTTTTTGAAAATCTTTTGAGTACCCAATTAAGTCTCGGCTTGTTTCTAACATATATTTTGGGCCTTGAGAGCTCGTATAAGGGACTTTAAGCTTGATCTTGATTAATTTCTGATATAAACGCTAAATGAAATGAAATGTCTGTTAATTGATCTATAAATTTTGGTAATACCCTGTAACCCTGTTCTGACGCAGATACGGGTTAGGGGTGTTAAAATTGCCTTTGGCTTGAAGAAGTTCTTGCGAGTACGAGTTCGTGTGGATGTCAAAGTCTCATTAAAGCATAAGAATAATATTGCTCTATCTCCTCAAAAAAATTTTTATGCCTATTTCCAATATAATGATTGACACTTTTCTATTTCCTTTGTGGAAAATTGGGTCATAGTAAGAGTTTTTGTCCAATTTGGTTGACCCTTAGAATGAAGGAGGTTCCACTAGGATGAGATGTGTCCTTAAGGGACATGCCACACTAAATTTCAACCTAGGCCAGTGTTTGCCTTCGTGATACACCTGCTGTGGGGGTTCAAATCTCTGGGTGCCTAATGGGTCTGCTCATCGACTTCACATTGTCACTGACTACTTGAAATTTTGTACAGTTAGTATTAATTTGGGTCTCAGTTTGGGCGGGGTTGGGAATACTAGGGCATCGGAGAAAAATTCCATGCTAACGACCAACCTATTGCCATGGTTGATTTCGACAAGTCTAATGATGATCATCCTATGCTTGTTGTGGGTGAGAAGAAGAGGGCATAGTTACATTCCACTGTCTTTGCTATTTCTACAAGTTCTGATTCAACACAGGCTATTTACACTTTTGATGTGGCTGGCTTTACAGTGCAGAGTAGACGACCATTATGAATATTGTTAGTTGGAATGTTCATGGACTGGGGAATCCGCAGAATGTTTGTTGTGTGCAGCATACGCTATGAAAATATAATCCTCAATTAGTTTTTTTAATTGAAACCAAACTTTTTGTTAGAAGAATGGAGTTGGTTCGAAGAAATTTTAGGTTACTTTGTGGGTTCAATGTCTTGACGGTAGGTTCTAGGGGTGGGCTTTCCTTGGGGTGGAAACAGGGGTGTCGTCTTCTTATTTGGATTTTTTCAAGCTACCACATTGATATGGAGTTATCTTCGCCATCTAGGGCGTGATCAAGACATGTCATGGTTGGTAATGGGCGAATATAATGATGTTTCCTTCTCTTTTGAAAAACAAAGGGATTATGTTCGACAGAAGCATCAGATAGAAGATTTCAGGTCAATACCTGTGGACTGTGATTTGCATGAATTGGGGTTCTTGGACAATGGTTCACTCAGTAAAGGGGAAAATTACTAAGTAATAATATTAGGGATCATTTAGACCGATGTGTCAAAAATTCTCCATTGAGGGGTTACTTTTCCAACTATCAGGTTTTCAATACCCCCCATTCTGTAACACCCCTTACTCGAATTCAAGTCAGAACAGAGTTTGAGGCATTACCTAACAGATCTTACTTAAACATCTTAAATAGGGTTATAATAATTTCGTTGAAACTCATCATTTGAGCAAACTCGGCCAAGAAGGCCCTAAACATACTTCCAAGAAGTATGTGAATCTTTCCAGGAACTTCCACGAGTTTGAGAAACTTTTTATCAAAGTAGGGGTCACACGCCCGTGTGGGTCTAGGGACACGCCCGTGTACCCCTAAGATATGCCCATGTCTTCCACCCATGGTGGACACTGCCAAATTACACACGGCCTTGACACGCCCATGTGCTAACCGTGTGTCACACACAGCCTAAACGAATGGCCGTGTGATTAGCCCGTGGTCTGTTCTGACTTAAGACACTAATGTGTAGGGTACGCATGGACTATACACACGCCCGTGTACCCCAACCGTATGGTGATTTAAATCTTAAGGGCAAGGTGCAGACTTCACACGGCCTGGGTGCACGCCCATGGATTAGCCGTGCCTCCCATATGGCCTAGATCCACGCCCGTTTGTCTACTTATGGGGTCAATTGGTAGGCTATATACCAAGCCATTTCCACCCTAGAATGTACACATACATACTTCCATTAAAAAACATTACTACCCATATCCCATAAGCAAGTCTAAGGACTCATTCCAACATATAAAATATTTAAAAGAGATAAACGCTTCATGAATTCCATCTTCACTAAACAAAAGATTTCCCAAGTATTTACCTAATTCATAAGGCCATTTACAAAATAAATTTTACAACTTACATAGCCAACACTTTGACCAACAATTACAACTTAACAAAATACTCAAGTCCTATACATGCCATATTCAAAATAAGTCTAAAATTGTTATACCAAAGTGTTGTCGATAGCGTGATATCCGAACTCCTGCGTCCTCAATCCACGAGTTATCTTGGCAATACTATAAGAAAGAAGGGCAATGAAAAAGGGGTAAGTATAAAGCTTAGTCAGTTGCATGGAAATAAATAGCAATAATAATGCTCATAAAATAATCCATCCATGGTATTAGCTAACCATACACAAGTCAAGGTTTCTTGACAATACTCATTTCTAGTTGCTCTTATCTAACACATTCCATGCCATGTATCGAAACTGACTCCTCGTGACACATTCACGAGTACTTGTATTCACTTATTCACATGACTTAAATATCCTTCACATTTCCACTTCTAAATTCATCTACTTATCCCACTACTCACAAGGGATAGCCAAATACGTGCGTTTATCATCACTACCGTAAGTATAAAGCCATTACCACATCCTCTATATGGTCTTACATGGAGTCTCCCCTAGATGCCAATGCCATGTCCCGGACATGGTCTTATATGGAATTGCCTCTAGGTGCCAATGCCATATCTCGGATATGGTCTTATATGGAATTACTTCACTTGTATTGATGCCATATCCCAGATATGGTCTTATACGATTTTTGTATTCATTATCGAAGCCATATCCCAGATATGGTCTTATACGGGATTACCTCTTATGTATCGTTGCCATATCCCGGATATGGTCTTATACGAGATTTCAACTCGGTGCCGAGGCCATGTCCCGGACATGGTCTTATACTGGACCTTATCTATTTAATATCTCAATGATGTCATTTCTCTAATCAATATGGCCCATTAAGACTTCAACATCCCATTCATTAACAAAATGACAAGCATTTCTCAACATGCTAATAAAAATATTGTTTAAATCACATACAACTTACCTCGATATAGAAATGAGCTAACTCGTCGGTTTAGTCCAAGACTTTGTTCTTTCCCCGATCAAGGCGGGCCCTCGATTCTTCTTTCTCTATAATAGCAATTTAGCTCATTTTAATCATTATATTAATAAAATCATTTCAAAAATCATATTTAGGCAAAATTACTATTTTGCCCCTAGATCTTGGGCAAAATGACCATTTTGCCCTTAGGCTCGAAAATTAATTCTAATCACATTTCTACCTTCAACAAGCCTAGGTGAACATTTAATACTCTTATAGCTATCATCAAAACTCAACATTTCACATAATTACTACAAATTTGTAACCTTTTCATCAAGGTCCAAATTAGGTGTTTCCAAGACAACACCTTTCACAAGAGTTGTTCATCTAAGAACTAAAACTCAACTTCTTCCATAAAAATGCAGTAAATAACTAAGATAGTTCTCAGGTAGAACTCTAAACTTTTCACAATATTGCAGAATAGTCCCTCATTTGAAAGCCTAAGCTTTAAGGGTCTCAAAAGTACAATTATTTTCAAGAAAAGTTCACTAGGATACTTACTTGAATGGATGAGAGCTTGCTAAAATTTTTGAAGCTTTCTACCCCTTATTTTCTGCTAATTTTCGGTGGAAGATTATAGGAGAAAAGATGATAACTTTTTCTCTCCTTATTCTAATATTAAACTAGTCAAATTTTGCCACCAACTCTACTAACTTTTACCAAATTTGTCCATCTTTGTCTCCCTTTAAGTCTATGGCCGGCCAAGTACATGACATGGGATAAATTGCCTTTTAAAAACCTTAATTTAAATATTTATGGCTATTTGGCACCTTTAGAAATAAAAATGGAACTTTTTCACTTTATGCTATTTAGTCCTTTTTCACGATTGAACACAAAACCGCTAAAATTAAAGCACCAAAATTTTCATGCATATGTGCTATCATGTTTTAAATCATAATATAACATGAAAATAAATTCTTAAGTCTCGAATTAGTGATCTCGAGATAACTATTCCTACTAGCCCCTAAATTTGGCTGTTACACATTTGATTTCCGATCATTTCCCAATTATTCACTCTTTACGATCCAACACTTTGGAATTCCGACGGATCCTCTGCCAGATTATTTTGTTTTGATTCCCGATGCATTTTTAGAACACATGTGAAGAGAAAATTAGGAGTGTTTAGATGACATGTAGTGGGTCGGTTGGTTTCTTCTCATCTTATGGCTTTAGGCGCTATTTTGTCTACATGGAGTAAATTATTAACTAGGCGAAAGAACAGATTTCTTTGGGTTGCAACAAATTTTTTAGTGCAGTTAAATCAAGAAGCACCATCAGATGATGTTTTGGTGGAGATTACTAATCTTAAGTTGACTCTTAACTCGGAGGATGATAAGGAGGAATTATTTTGGTGCCAGAGGGCTCGGTTCAACTGGTTGAAACATGGTGACTGTAACCATAATACTACTTTCTTCCATAAATATGCCTCCTATAGGAAGCATGTGAATACTGTTACTGGTTTATTTTATGAGACTGGCATTACTAACACTACCCTCGAGGTAATGTCTAGGGTTGCTAAATAGTATTTTGTGCATTTGTTCTCTTCTTCCTGTCAAGGTGACTTATATCATATGTTAGGGGGATCGACGTCTATATTACCTGCAAATGAATGAGGACTTGTTGTTTGAGTTTACTCCTCAAGAGATTCGGTCATCTATAACATAGATGCCTCTTCTGAAGGCTCTAGAAAAGGATAACTTTCCTACCTTGTTTTTTCAGAATTACTGGTATATTGTTGGACCTGACATTATGGATTATTGTTTAGGGATGCTTCGGGGAGAAGTGACCCTCTCTAATATTAATAGTACAAACATTTTCTTCATTTCCAAAGTTGGAAAGCGATGGCAATGGCCCATGGCACATGTCAATGTTTCGTTCGATTTGCCTTTGCACTATGATTTATAAGATTATTTCCATGGTGCTCATGAATTGTTTAAAGAAGGTACTTGATGTTTGTATTGATGAATCTTATAGTGCTTTTATTTTTGGATGATTTATCCCTAATAACATCCTTATTGCTTACGAAGTTCTTCACTTTTTTAAGCGAAGACAGCTTGGGAGGATAGATTTATGTGTGCTTAAAATAGATATGAGCAAGGCTTCCGATCGAGTTGAGTGACACTTTTTATAGGCTTCCATGCTTTGAATGGGGTTTTGCTCTGATTGGGTTTCCCTAATCATGCTTTGTGTTTGTACGGTGTCCTATTTCATTGTTCCTAATGGGTCTGTGGGTGATTTTTTCCTTCCTTCTAGAGGTCTCTGCCAGGGCGACCCCTTAAGTCTTTATCTTTCTCTATTGTGTGGTAAGGGGCTCTCATCTTTGCTCCGTTTGGCATAACACAACAAAGTGTTCTATGGTATTCATCTTGGTCGGTCTGGCGCGTGCCTCACCCACGTTCTTCTTCTTTTTTTCTGTAGATGATTGTATGATTTTTGGTGATGTGACAATGGAGGGTACTACCACGATTCAGTTTATTTTGGATGAGTACGGGCTATTTTTAAGACAAGAGGTTAATTTTGATAAATCTTTTATTTATTTTAGTGCTAATGTGGTTTGTAACACCCCTAACCCGTATCTGTCGCCAGAATAGGGTTACGAAGCATTATCAAACTTATTTATTCAACAATCATACATTTCATAATCATTTCTCAAATCCCAAAAAAATTCATTCAAATTCAGTTATATAGTCCCTAACACAAGCCATCAAGGCCCAAAACAAGCATTAAAAACAATTTGGGACTAAATTGAGAACTCAAGAAAATTTTGGAAAATCATTGAAAATTTTCAAAGTGCAGGGGGCACACGCTCATGTCACTGGCCGCTTGGACTTTCGAAATGTATCACATGGCCGTGTCCCAACCAGTATCCGACGCCGTGTAACTCTCTGGCTTGGGTCACACGGCCAAGCCACACACCCCTGTGTCAGGCTGTGTACCCTTCGAAGTGGCTCCACACACCCGTGTGCCAGGCCGTGTACTAAGCCGTGTGAAAACTAGAGGGTATACTGACTTGTGCCACACGACCAAACCACACGCCCATGTGCTAGGCCGTGTGAAGCTACTGACTTGATTTCTAAAGAAGTATCAGGGGACACACGGCAGTGTTACCTGACCATGTGTCACACATGACTGAG